>CM043015.1:141589552-141663323 GCA_023690525.1 Holotrichia oblita | reverse complement strand
AATACGGTCAAGCGAACGGGCAAACCATCTAGTAGGTTCGCAAGTGACTATCCACCTTCCATAAAACTGTTTATTTGAGAATGGTGTCTTTATTACATCAATATGTACCGGGTGGCCAATTAAGAATGGCGCTCGGCCATACCTCAGGAACGGTTGGCCCCGAGTAAAATTCGGAAACTATTTAGGGAATTGTAGGATAACTTCAAGATGGCGTAGCTGAACACCAAAAATTTAAATTTCTAGTTTATACAAAATTTACAAACTTGAAGTCTATCACAAATACGAAAATCTAAATTTTCTGAAAAATTCCCATATTTTACATTGCAAAATTTTTTTGTATTTTGTTAAGTAAGAGGAGGGGAGGGGCACTTTGTTTTGAAGGAACACTCAGGATCTATTGACCTAAATTTTGTAAGCTCAGTCACGTGGAAAAGAGCTCTACTCCTCCAATCTACTGCTTACAAATTCGAACCAATATGACAAGTGACGTGCAGGCGCTGTTTACTTTTCGTCGAAAATTTTGTTTTTTATCAAAAATATTAAATTGAAAGATGCATTTTTGACCATAAATTAAAAAGTAAGGTAAACTACCAACAAATTAACGAAAACTGGGTATCTTTTACTTATACGAATTATAAATTTAAATTATTCTGCCTCACGGAATTTAGCAAATTCTGTCTCATTAGAAAGGATTTTCCTTGGCCCATATTTAGTGATTTCAACTGTTCGTTGATTTATTGATAATCTAGCTTACTTAAAAAGTGCTATGAGACACTGACAGTGACAGTAACTAATCAGTAAATGATTAGTAAAGATATCATATCATGGCCACCGACAACATATAAAAGTGTGCATTTCTCCATATCTAAATGTTTTTTTGTTTCATTATGGGAATCGCTTGAAAATTTTCTCTTATAAAAATCAAAATATATACATATAAGTTTAGACAAAATAAGTTTGTAATAAGTTCTAAATTAGACAAAAGGATAATTCGCAATGCTGATAGTAGTCTTTCCGCAAATGTTTACTAATTTTAAAATGTTTCAATAAATAATAAATTTAGACATTATAGGTTTCGAACATTTTTATGGAACATTCTGTATACAGGCTTCGAGATCTATCAGTGGGTTTTCCATTAAGTACGGCCATAAAATGAAATTTACTCAAAATGCAGTTACTGGCTGATATAGAGGGCCTACAGGAGCCCAACTAAAAAAGCATACAAAGGAAAGAGCAACGAACCAAAGTTGTGTTTTCATTAATGGGAGCCTTGTATATTATTGACTTTATTCGCTTTATGTCGCTACTCTCAGTTTACTAAAAATGCTAGCAATTCCACAGAAAGGATTTTATTTTAGACATATTTTAATTTTGTGTATATACATTTCATCTCAACCGGATTGTTTTACAGGTTGATGCATTTTTGCGCATTGACGAATATCTTCGTTTCTATTAATGGGACATATTGTACATGATAATAGTTTCCTATACAGTAATGTACTGTCATTTGATATCGAACTTCTTATACACAACTTTTATAGTTTATGAGATAAATAAATACAGTTTCAAAATCACTATGTTAATGAGAAATTGTAATGTGTAGCATGCGAGCATATACACAAAACAGAATAGGGAAAAACATGAGCAAAAAAAAAAGTTACAAAATCTGACTTTCATATATTAAATACACAAATCAATCAAAAATTATTCGAATATTCCGCCTTCTTTTAATGCAAAAACTTAATATTTGGAGAAATGAGTGTCACTCCTATCCTTCTGCAAATACACGTTTATACACCATTAATTTTGAAAACATAGATACCTAATTTGGATTTATTATCAAACAAAATGCATTGTAAAATTTGGATGTGTTTTTACTATTGCTTTAGAACGCATAAACCTTAATCTTTTTTTAGTCACCTTCTGCCAGTTTTTAATGTAGTTCTAAACGATATGGGTGGAATTCATATTGCCAAATACCCATTTTTTATAGCTAATGAAAAAAAGTAAAGGCAAACTTTGATATCATAGATTTCCACAAATTAGTATAGTATTCTTGTCCGACAAGAAGCTTTTGCATTCTTAACAAATCAAATTATCAGCTGGCATATTGTCAACTTAAAACTGTGTTTATACTACCACCAGAAGGAGGAAATAAAGGTAAATAAAGGATTGGCATGGTTTATATTCTGGGATAGTATCGCAAAAACTACTTCCTAGTAAGTAACGTTTATGTGCAACGTTATATACTTCTCCACAACGTACAGGAAAGTTTTTTCAAAAGCAACGAGAAAATGTCAATGCATCAGGAAACGATATCTATTCAAAAAGGGTTGCATGCAATCTAAACATTATGCATAAAGAAACTAACCTGAACGTTTTTCTGGCCATTGAAGATAATTCGTACATTAGTATGGAACAAATGAATATTAAGAGATATTTAAGTATGCAAATAACCAAGAAATAAAGATCTTGCTAAACAGACTAATTCCACCCATATTACTTCCAACTACATTAAGAACTGGCAGAAAGTGGTTATGGAAAACGATTAAATTTCTGTGTTCAAATGTAACGTTGAAGTGCGTATGTATACTATCCTTCCAATACAATTAATGATTTAGATAGTAATGTTACATGTACGGATACGTATTTGGACGAAATATCTGTGGTGCATAGAGCTCTTGTAGAGAAACCGGACTTATTTTGTGCTAATATGTGTTTATAATCTTGGGCGCCACGGTAAGTTAACAAATCCCCCTGTGAACCCACAACGACGGACGTTACTGATACCGAAATAAACAAATTAATTCCCCTGACTAGCAAAATGTCGGTCGCAATCGCTCTAACGTAATCAAGGAAACAGATACTTACTTTACAAACTTTCTTATAATCCTATCCTTATACGTTCTCAGGTGCGTGCGGTAAATGGAGGATTTACAGTATTTAGACAATAATTAATAACACAAAACATACAATCTGATTGACCACTGAATAAATGAAAATGCAACAAGTGAACGAATAACAAATATATTAAATAAAATATCTGAATAAATATGTAAATACAAAAGTTAGAAAATATTAAACAGAATCTTAACATTAACTATGCACCTATCTTACTCTTATTATAACTACTTACGCGTTTAATCTCTAAATAATTACAACGGAAAAATATCGGTATGTGAATATGAACTTTACAACGAACGCGGAATCAATTTAGTTTTAATACAAATGATTCTATTTATTACGAGCTCGTATTCGTAGCATATAATAGTTTATTGGCCAAATACCTGTACGTACGTATTCTTCGCTTATCTGCGTATACTTGCTGGCGTTGATTCGATTCACCAAGATGTCCGCTTCCTTCTTCGCCTAGTCTATGGGCTTCGGGCGTGTCCTTTCTTGTTTGCCGCTTATCAGTATATTTTATTTATGACTTCGTGCGGGGTATCCCCGTGAACACGGCCTTTTTATACTGATTAATTTAACAAACGTAATAATACTGGTACACTAACTAGCCCTGAACTGGCAAATATGTATAACTAACTGCGAAGCGAACTACTCTCTGTGGTGGCCTAGCGAAGAGTGTTCTTTTTTAGCGGAGGAAACGATGCGAATCCCTACGCAGGTACAGCTTACACCATAAGTCACATGTTTTACAGTTGACGGTTAAAACTATTACAATTTCAAACTATTATAATTATATGAACGTTTTAACATAGGGAACTTATATATGATTACGGAATATATTTGAATAGGTGCATTTCATTTCTTAAATTATAAATACCATTCTTTACTACATTTAATAAATACCTGTTTTCCTTGTCAGGTTAATGCGACTGAAAGATAAAATAATATAAAATATCGCGTCCCGTTACAGTACCCCCCTTACTTTTTTCGCGATACCGTAGCGTCCTCGTTATTTATCAAGGAAAAAGTAACTAATCACTATTATTTACATATATACAATCCTTATTGGTATTCGTTAAGTCCTTAGTTGGTTTAAAATGCAAAAAATTGAGCACTCTTATTTCTATCTGTCCTCATTTCCCCGCTCGGAGTAGGGCGACGGGTTGCGAGATCTCCTGCCTCTATCATAACCTCTTGGTTGATGAAAACCTCTGCCTTTAAATGTATGGATATTTCTGGGGTTATCCCGTAAACTGTCCTCTCGACTCGATGTGTTATCCTTTTCCTGGATTCTTTCCAGTAAATTGATCAATTCCTCAACTGTTCCGATCCTAGATCCTAACAGAATGTTTTCCACGTCGTATGGGAAATGCCTAACTAAGGCTTCTATTAGTAATGATTGGGCAATTGGCGGGTCCATATAGTGTGTCTTCTTCACCCAGTACCACGCGTGGTGGGCCATTGTACCTAACTTAGCACTATAAATTCGAGGTTTTAGCAACTCCGCCAGTACTCTCTTCTGAACGCTGTCGGACCAGTACATTTTCAACAGGTCACGTTTAAAATCTTCCAAGGTATGCCATTGGTTCTTCTTACTGTTTGCCCATATGGCCACATCACCTTCCAACTGGTCTATCGCAAAGTCTAACTTCCGGTCTTCAGGAATCGCTCTAATTTTAAAATGCCTTTCCAGAGCTTCTATGAACTCTTGAGGCTGGGTGCCTTTATTGCTGGCGTTATACGTAGGAAGTTTTCTTTCTTCCACTATTCTTTCAATATTTATCGACACCCCATTCCTAATTGCTTCAATTTTCTTATCGACTTCTTGCTTGATCTTCTCAAAGTTTTGCTGAATTAGCTCCACTTTTTTGTTTACTTCATAATCGATTTCCTCTCTTTCGTCGATCCATGTAACCTCCCATTCCTTCCTCAACCCTGATATTTGCTTCTGGACTTTTATTTCTATGTCCTTTTCCAATTCGGTTTTAGTCTTTTCTTTAAACTCTTCCAATTCTTCTTGCATTTCTTCCTGCTTTTTTAACATCTTATTATATATTTGTTGGTGCGATTCTTCAATATCTTTTCTGGTTTGTCTCCTTACGTCGTCTAACTTCCTATTCAATTGCTCATTATTCTTTTCATTTTGTAGTCTTACGTCGTCTAGTTTTTTATTTTGTTGTCGGACTTGTTCTGTTGTATCGTCCATCTTTTTAGTTAATTGTCTGGTCATCTGTTCCAACATTTCCATAATACTTTTCTGATTATCCCTTGCCTGGGCTAGTGGAAACTCTTCTACCGCATTCATTGAGTCGGTGCTTCCAAATTCCTCCTGGTCTTTCTGACTAGTAGTGTCTTCAACGACAGGTTTGATGGTCGCCATTTCTTTTCTTCTTAGTGTCCTTCCGCTTCTTAGGTCCATAAACTCCTTTATTTTATTTTATTTTCTCTATTATTGACAAAAAATACCAATATCTTTTTTACCTCTTTATTTAATAACAATATACTAAATACAACGCGGCTCGGATAAAAATGCAACAAAATTTAAACTAACACAACAAGGCTAAATACGAAGAAAAAATCTTTAATTTCTACTCTTGATCACCCCCCTAGCATGTACATATACTTTCGACACACCCTGTATATTTAATATTTCCTGCACAAAATAACTTTATCATAACTCGTTCGATATGACACACTCGGTATATAAATCGTCGTCGAAATTGAACGATTATTAACAAATTTTAATTCAAAAATATCTTAACGCGGCACTATTTTGACTCGCACTGTATATTTAACATTTACTCGCAAAAAATCACGTCTTTATACGTAACCTTGCCTATTTTGGTACGATCCGTCACTTATGACCACCAGTGTATGTTGAAATGATCCGTCACTTATGACCACCAGTGTATTTCGCGTTCCGATAAAATATTACACAATATATTCAAATAAATATAAAACAACTCCCGAAAATTCATAAAATAATTTAAACACAGTATTTTACACAAAACATTAAAATTTCACAAATAAAAATTCAAATATACCTCCAAACGAGCCCTTAGTTGGTCGCCATATTGTAGAGAACCGGACTTATTTTGTGCTAATATGTGTTTATAATCTTGGGCGCCACGGTAAGTTAACAAATCCCCCTGTGAACCCACAACGACGGACGTTACTGATACCGAAATAAACAAATTAATTCCCCTGACTAGCAAAATGTCGGTCGCAATCGCTCTAACGTAATCAAGGAAACAGATACTTACTTTACAAACTTTCTTATAATCCTATCCTTATACGTTCTCAGGTGCGTGCGGTAAATGGAGGATTTACAGTATTTAGACAATAATTAATAACACAAAACATACAATCTGATTGACCACTGAATAAATGAAAATGCAACAAGTGAACGAATAACAAATATATTAAATAAAATATCTGAATAAATATGTAAATACAAAAGTTAGAAAATATTAAACAGAATCTTAACATTAACTATGCACCTATCTTACTCTTATTATAACTACTTACGCGTTTAATCTCTAAATAATTACAACGGAAAAATATCGGTATGTGAATATGAACTTTACAACGAACGCGGAATCAATTTAGTTTTAATACAAATGATTCTATTTATTACGAGCTCGTATTCGTAGCATATAATAGTTTATTGGCCAAATACCTGTACGTACGTATTCTTCGCTTATCTGCGTATACTTGCTGGCGTTGATTCGATTCACCAAGATGTCCGCTTCCTTCTTCGCCTAGTCTATGGGCTTCGGGCGTGTCCTTTCTTGTTTGCCGCTTATCAGTATATTTTATTTATGACTTCGTGCGGGGTATCCCCGTGAACACGGCCTTTTTATACTGATTAATTTAACAAACGTAATAATACTGGTACACTAACTAGCCCTGAACTGGCAAATATGTATAACTAACTGCGAAGCGAACTACTCTCTGTGGTGGCCTAGCGAAGAGTGTTCTTTTTTAGCGGAGGAAACGATGCGAATCCCTACGCAGGTACAGCTTACACCATAAGTCACATGTTTTACAGTTGACGGTTAAAACTATTACAATTTCAAACTATTATAATTATATGAACGTTTTAACATAGGGAACTTATATATGATTACGGAATATATTTGAATAGGTGCATTTCATTTCTTAAATTATAAATACCATTCTTTACTACATTTAATAAATACCTGTTTTCCTTGTCAGGTTAATGCGACTGAAAGATAAAATAATATAAAATATCGCGTCCCGTTACACTCTCTGTTAGTGTATCAGAAATTAAACGTGCAATCACAGAAGACAGTTGTCTACGTGGAGTTTAAAATTGAGTCTAAACGCAAAATATTAAACATTAAAAAAAATAATTTTACTATAGGATAGAAACTGCAACTTATAATTTATAAGTTTGTCCCAGGCCACCCAGTATTAATGTGTATTTCAGATAATATATGAGGTTTTGATCTTCATGTTTTGCATGTACTCAAAAGAAATAATGTACTATTAACCAAATTTTCAAAATTTTCTTCAGTGTGGTGCTATTTCAGTATTGCTGCTAATCGACTATCTCGACACAAAGCTATTCGTTTAAATTGTTTAATATTTTGTATAAATCACACTAGTTTTTAATTTTTGTTTATTTTCATAATCAAGATTATAATTTTTCCTATATATAGGACACAAATAAAAAGTGTAACAGAGCATACAAGTTGTATTTGTTTATTTTGATAATTTATAAGGCGTGATACCATTTCATTGCTTATTTATTATGTAGCACTATTCAATTAATCGTGATAGAAAGTTGACCTCCTATTTCTTGGATTAGTACTAAAAAGTCGATGCTTAATAGCTAAATGTGTCTGCAGATTTCCTTTCCGCTTAGTCCTGTAAGAGCATCCTGGTTGTGTACAACAAAATTGTGGTTCTTTTCCACATTCATAAGTTAAATGTTGTCTTAATCCAGCTTTATATGAATATCTGTTATTACAATTGGGACAAGCAAATTTCTTCAACGCTAAAACAAAAAATGGGTTAGGTATTTTATTTAGAAAGGTTACTTGATTGGCTTTATTATAGTTGTTATAGCAGGATATAAAAAATCAGCAATGTGGATAATTTTAAAGTTTTATATTATTTATTAAGAAACATTACATTCTAATTCCACTATGTTTTATTTCCATATGTCGAACTAAGAGATAATTTCGCTTAGCTTTATAATGGCAGAAGCTACACTGATATAGACCTTCTTTTTTGCATTCAAACTTGATATGTCTTGTTAGTGAACCTTTCACTTTGTATCTTTTTCCACAATCTGGACAGTCATAATCCCCTGAAACTAAAAATTAAGCGATATTAGTTTAGCGGACCGTCGCAAGAAACTTGTTGCTGGGAAACTAACAAGAACTGTTAAAATGATTTTATAAAGGACTACATAATAGTTAACGTTACCTGATTATTTACTACCTTAAGCACTATTACATAAACCTGCGAGGAACCCCCTTCTCCCCCCCGCCCCCATACGAAGCACCATAAATATCGAATAAACCTGCGATACATATTAAGAGTACTGACAACATTACAGAAGAAAAAAATAGACTGTATAGTGTGTTACTTCTTTACTGTAAAGTTGTACTATTGAGCCAATATTCTTTTATTGAGGTTAAGTAAAATCGTATAAAGAATAATGCAAGTCAGGCTATACAAAAATAGGTATATATACAGTTCCCATTGAAAATACTTAGAATACTCCTATAATTAACATTTCTACCGGTTTCTATAATACTCACGCTGATGAGTTTTATGACACAAAAATCTATGTTTAAAGCAATAGTACGTATTCATCCCTAGTTATCGGGAACACCTCAACTAAAATCAACATATGTGTATCTATTTATTAAGGTACATTATAGATTACCTCGGTGTCGTTGCAGATATGATCGAAACTAATATTATCCAAACTTGCAAAAGATGATCGGTACATTGAACAATTTTTATGCAGAATGTCTCAGCGAGACTGTTCATTAGAAGTTTAATGAGGTTCTGGCCAAAATATAAATTTGATAATTCAGAATTACAGCCAAAATTTTAGTACATCAGGTACTTTCTATTTAACACTGATCAGCGAACAAAACCGGTTATGTTGTGTATGAAAAGTTCAAAAAAACCGGTTTTGTTCGCTGATCAGTGTTAAATAGAAAGTACCTATAATCGCCATTTAAAACACTAAATTGATTTTTACAAAGAAACTATAAGAGATAGCTATAGGGCACCTTGATAACATTTAAAAGAGAAATAAAATTAAAATCGAACGACGATGTTAGATACAAGGTGTTCCATTTAAAATAAGCAAATTATTGAGCATTAATGGTACCCCCAATTAGAGGTAAGATTTCAACCACCCTGTATAATTTTTAGAAAGTATCTTTATTTTAGCATTAGATGTATGGTTTTGCTAATTAAATAATACAACTTAAAACACATAACTTAAATACATAGAGCAGGTACTCATTCTAAATATTGATCTACATTTTCAAAGATTGTTAAATATCGAAGAAACTGTTGAACCTAAGTATAGGGAATATAACAGTAACCTGCCTTTATTTAGTCTGCGTCATCGAAATATGCAATAATATACATGGTGTTCCATTTAAATTTTGATAACTTTGATGTGTAACTTTCTTTTAGGACACCCTGCATATTTCAAAATAATTTTAGAACGTGCTCCCAATAGACCGACACATGCTCCAACAAAAAGATTTTTAGTATGTGTTACCGTTTTTTGTATATCAATCAAGGCAAATGTGGTGCCTCACCTTGTATATACACTGTGTCCAAGATAAGAATGAACTGCATGGGGATCTCGGGAACTGTAAGAGATACAAAGTTGCCTAAATTAGCTAAAAGTTGCGCATTTTAGTGACCTTTTATATGGCGTTTATTTAATTCAATTAAGTTGTTTCGTTTTTGAGATATTTAGGAAAACGTGTTTTTTTCAATTTATGTTTTTATTTTTTTCTGACTTTATTTTACAAGTTATCGAAAAATAAATAAAAGTTCTTCATTGGCACTTTTATAGCTCTACAAGACTGTATTTTTTATTTTTTGTCCGACGTTTTGTTTTTGAGAAACCTTCATGAACTTTCTTTTTATATGGATGGAGAAAAAAGTACAGCCTGTATCTGATGGCATTATTCGTTACGAATTCAACGATGTATCATAGATTATACATATTTTGGAAATTACTTTTTGCCAAAAAGACGGAAATTTATTTATTTCTAGATTCTTTTATAGTACCTAGGCCTGGTAATAATAACGCACTATGACCGGTATATTTTGTATATTTTTACATAGATGGATTTACCTATTTTTAAGCTTTATAAGTAAGTACCTTTACTTTTTGCAATTTCATTCTGGTGTTTTGTTACTTAGTTGTCTTCGGCGTCTAATTTTACATCTTTTATATTCCACATATCCTATACCTAAATTCCCAGCTAAAAATTAATAAAGAATTTCTTAATTTCTGTAAACATTATTTTCGATATTGTTACCCATTTTAACTCTTTATAGCAATGTTGTAAAGGCATTTAACTCCCAAGCATCAAACGACGAAGTGTGATTTTGTTATACTTTGACAATAAATCTTTGAGAACACTTATTTTCCATGGCACACTAGATAAGTATCGATGAGTTATTTGTGTCTTTTTCAAAAAACCTAATTATCTCCTAAACTATGAATTTTAGGTAAAGGACATATGGGACATAGTAATAATAGTTTAGGAGATAATTAGGTTTATTGAAAAATTCACAAACAAGTCCTCGATACTTATTTAGTGTGATATGGAAAATAAGTGTTCTCAAAGATTTATTGTCAAAGTCTAACGTCAAAATCACACTTCGTCGCGGTCGTTTGATGCTTGAGAGTAAATAATTATCCGTTAAATGCCTTTATGTCATTGCTATAAAGAGTTAAAATGGGTAACAATAACGAAAATAATGTTTACACAAATCAAGAAATTCTCAATTTATTTTTAACTGCGAATTTAGGTATAGGATATGTGGGATATAAAACATGTAAAATAGGACGCCGAATACAATTAAGTAATAAAATACGGAGAGGGAGAAAGGAGGGCAGACAAGGAGGGGTGCCGTTTGGAAAAATGAAGTTATGGTTTTTCAAAATTTCGACGGGTTAACGAGCCATACTAAAGTAACCACACAATATAGACAGCCGTTCTCGGCGCCAAAATATACCCCAATATGTTGATTAAGCATATTATGAATTCTAAATTGATATCTGAAAAATCGAATGTTCTCTGAGTTTTTTGAATAAATGTCTGCTATAGGAATTTTTTTAGAAAAAATCAAATAACCACAAAACGCCCGAATCAAATTGCAAAAAGTAAAGGTATTTATAAATCTTAAAAATAGTGAAGTCCACATATGTAAAAATATACAGGGTATTCAATTAAAAATTACAAAGTAGATGGCGACTTCCGGTATAACCGGGAGCGCTAGAAATCTAGAAATATTTTAACTGCAGAGAACGCAATCGATTATATATAATTCCGAATTTTCGAATTTATATTTTGGCGAGAACCGAATAAACTTCTAATAGACGGTGTCACTGAGATACCCTGTATATAGGGAAGGACCGCTTGCCATCTAGTGATCTAATGTTTGTATAATATCTTTTTATCTGTGGTATATGTTTCACTGAAATCTTCTTTAAAATTACTTAGCGGACACGTACATGAAGTGTCATGGATGTAATGTTTAAATTTAACTATTTTGTAATTTTTATATTGCCCACACTAATCTCAAGTAATTGACTTATAATATATAATTTGTAAATCCGCTTCAGTATCACTGTCATACATTTTTTTTTCTTGAGAACTGCGTCTCCTTTCGGATTAATTGAAAAAATATGTAAACTTTATATGTAAGAAAAATATATAAATGATAAAACTGCGGACTTTATTTGTTGCAGTAATTTACAACAGTAAAGTGTTGCCTCTAACCAGGTTGTTCAGTCAGGTACGATAATTCGTGGATACCTCTAAAATTTTCAAATACGGCTTTTGTACGTAGTATTAGTGCATCTATTACTCGATAATATTGACGACCATTTCCTGACCATTTTCAAGAGTATGATCTACACAACACATTGTACTAGCACTATCAATAACCAACATACCCACTTGATTTATTGAAATATGAGATTTTCTTCTAATGTTTTTAGATTCAATCTCATAAATGCCTCGACAATATGTATGTACATACAGGATGGTTCATTTAAAGTGTAACCCTGCAATATCTTCAAAACAATTAGTGTTATGAAGAAAAGTATTAGACAAAAGTTTTACTATATGAAGGGGCTCATTCGATGGCGCTACTGTTGTCACTATAAAGAAAGACACAAAGGTCATAGCAAGGTCAAGTCGTTTTTTTCAAATAGCATATGGTGTTCTTTTTATCAAATTCTAAAAGAGCACTTGTGAATAGAAAAATAGTATGCGACATATGACAAATTAATATTAATCGAGATATTTCGAAAAAATGAGGACATAATAAAAGTCAGTGCAGCAAATGTTTTTTATTTGTTAAATGTAAAAGTAGAAAATAAATGTTAATAATAGCTACAAATTGTTTACATAAGGTAAACAGTTGAAGAAAGCAGACGGCTATCGAATTTAATGTTCAAATTGGCGACCACCAGCCTCAATGAACTTTTGCATTCGCGCTGATAAATCTCTATGCACACGCAGTAACATGTCTTCAGAAATGTCTGCGCATGCATGTCTTAGTTTCTGCTGCATGTTTTCTGGTGTTGTTGGTTATGGTATCTGAGCACTTTAGGTACGGAGGTTAATTAAATCGTTATAACTTATTCAGCTTCCATTTTAGGTATAGGAACACCTAATACACATCAGATTATCTAAAAAAATATATACCTTTCCATTAAAAAAAATCTACTTTCCGTAGATTGAACTTATTTACAAGTAACTAAATTTTTAAATACCCTGTATAATGTTACAGAGAAGAACTTCAAACGTTGTGTAACTACACAATATCAGCTATGCGTATGCAAAATTTAATTCGTCTGTTTTACACTTACGTGACGTAATATCACTATAAAATAAGATCGGTATCTGTCACTTTTTTTCTTTAATTGTGCATAATTCAGAAGGAATGGTATTTAGGTGTAGAGTACGATACATGAAATATGTGTAAAATTTATCGTAGAAGCTGAATTTGTAATTTATTTTATAGCATGCTATTTAAAAAATCGAAATTGATGCCCACTTCCGGTTAACCGAAAATAATATTTATTCAAAAATATGTTCACGTGATAGTTCATTTTCAACTATATCCAACTGCAAAATTTTGTTTTAAAATTCCGTTCCGTTTGTATAATACTTTTAATTGGCCGTTTTCACCAATCAGCCTGTATATACATCATGTACTTACCCCAAGAAAAATTAAAAAAAAATAAATACTTCGGTGTTAAAAAAATTATATTGTTTCAAGAAATTTTATTCCTTGTCTCCAGCCACTTCGTAGGGAAGTAAGAACAGAAATATGATGCTTAGAGAATATGTCTGTACGTATGCAGGATTATTCAGGAAAACGGTTCGTTATAATTTTCGATGTTCATAACGTTTCTGAAAACTTCTACTTCATAAGTCTCATTAGCGAAATTATTTACAGATGGGATTTCTGAATGATATCGAAATTATTTATGTTCTCGTTTCACTTTCGGTTTACCGGAAGTTCACGTCAATTTTCTGATTCAAAATAGCATATAATATTTTTTATGAGGTTTTCCAATCGTGTACGCAATTTTACATAAAAAAATATTAAGGTACCGCATATCAAAAACCAGCCGTCTTAAATTACTCAATTTTTTCACATATATGCGCGCGTCCATGAAAGACACTTTATAAACGCAAAGCCCAAAGTATTATTGGATTTTTAATGCATTTAATAATTCTTCATTGTTCATTATCAGACATACTTATAAGGTTATATTTTTTACAGTTTTTGAGATATAGACGCTTTTCTGGAGAAAGTCCAATGCAATTAAAAATACTAGTAATTCTTAAATGTCAAAATAATTGGTATTGTCTCTATACTCCAAACATACATAATTTATATCTGTCACACAAAATGGCGAATGAAATAAGTGACTAGGAAAAAAACGATATTTAGTAGATTTAGTACATAGATAGAATATGTTGAGTATTTAACCACAGATATCAAAATCTATGTCAAATGGCGTATAAAAATATCAATACAAAAACTTAAACAAGAGAGTAAACCAATCATTGAGAGAGCATAAAATAAGTTTTATATGGCCTACGTCATGTGGCATAAATTTGGATAGCTTTCGTCAAATACCCAACGTATCGTATCCATAATTCTATATTCTATTCATAGACTGTGTATATTGACAGTATATCTAAATGTCAATTATTTTGACATTCAAGGGTTACTAGGATATCAAAATACATAAAAAATACGTATTTTTCGGACTTTTAAGAGAAAAAGGCATATAATTTAATAACCGTAAAAAATAGAAGTCAATATGTCTGATAAAGAATGATGCAGAATTAATAAGTGTATTCAAAAATACAATAATATATAGAGTGTTCCATTAAAAAAGTGACTTTCATCAACGTGAACCTAGTTGAAATGAAAGTTAATTTTACACGACCCTGTATATGAATCGATGTAACTTTGAGGATGCGTATTTGATACATATATTTCAGTTAAAAATACGCCAGATATGAACTCTTCAGCTGTAATGCTTTCAGAAATACATTTTTTTTTGCATAACATTGCAGTGGGCCAATAATTTGAAAAACGTGAATAATTCAAAAACGATTGGTTTTTGATATGCGTTACCTTAACAATTTTTGATGTAGAATTGCATACCCGACTTGAAAACTCAAATCAAGAAAGTTGATGTAAACATCTGATAAACCGGAGGTGAGACAAGTGCATAAATAAGTTCGCTAATGACACTAGATGATATTATCTCTAAGTACAACATTCAGAACGGTTAGGTTTCACTGAAAGGTCTAATGAAAAAGTTCCGTGAATAGCGCTCTATATGCAGCTATTTAGATAGGCATATTGAATGGTAATAATTAACAATCTCCAACGTAAAATATAGTACATAAATATCTACATACATGTAGATTCGACATGCAGTTAAATTTGAAGCTGTTCTGGTTGATAGAAATTAAATTTTCTCAAAAATACGCAAACTATAACCACAGATAAGTTACATACAGAGTCTCAAAGAGAATACGATATTTGTAGGGTTTTGTTCATAAGCTTTTAAAAAGTACATGCAAAATAAATTTAAATATTTAAATAAAAATAAAATTTAAATACAAGGAAGCATGTATTAAAAAAAACAATGCTTTAACTGATTATCAAATTTCTGCGAGTTATAGATTCGTAAACGATAAGTAAAAATCTAACACTCGAATAACAATTACTGGAAGCTATAAAAAACTCGAACTCCACAATCATATATATTTTTTTAATGTGTGGTGGGTGCTTAGTTGCAGTGACTCCGTAAGCTGTATTACTTGTCTGGCTATCACTGCAACTCTTGCGGTGTAGATTTTGGTGTGTGTAAGTTGTGTTTAAATGGCTTTGTGACAGCATCATATCGCCTTTTTTGTTGCCGCGCTGTTAATCACTTTGCTCCCAACAGCGAATGGCAAGTCGATCCGGGATTAAACTCTCTGAAAAAATGTCACCGTCCCTCCAGAAAATTGAACCCCGGCACCTATCGTCCTCTCACAAAGATAGTCAGCCGCCTAACCACTGCGGCCATCGACCCGTTAAAAATAAAAATCATAACTATAAGTACGAAATTACAAGTAGTGAAACAATAATGTGTAATATTTGAAAGATTTATTCAGAACTTTGATCTAGCATCTTTTATTTCTATACGATATGTACCTAGTTATGGAGAGAAGAATACTGAATGACTGCTGTTAATATGATGTTTAAGACTAGATTTTTGCGTGTAACGCTTTTTACAAAAATGACAAACAAAGTGCGATATACCATCACATTCATATCTTCTGTGACGGTTTAGATTCGCTTTATGTCTATATTCTTTACTACACTTGTCACATCTAAACGGACGACCTTCTCCACTCTCTAATCCTACCACGTAACCTAAAACAAACTAACTATTAATATGCAGTGCGAAAATATGTATATAAAAATAAGTACGAGTCAGTTTGCAGTATTACTAGAATACGCAAGCAAATTATACATACATACAAGTATAACGTCTAGGTACTGTCTAACAATAAACGCATTAGGTTGTAGCCACTCTTGGGCGATTTATATTGGACGAGAAGCTGCAACTTTTGTCTTACTAATGGCCGTTTGCACCGCAAGCACAGCTTACCATTAATACCTTCATGGTAAAGCTGCACCTAAACAATGCGGTGCAAACGGCCATAAGTGTTCATGACCACCGTTGAAAGAATACGTCACCGTTTCTCGCTTGTTATAAATCGCTCGCTAGTGTGACCGTACCTTTAGAGAAAATATCTGACGAATATCAGTAACTAAACTACATTTTAAATAAAATTTACTAAATGTAATACCAACAAATGTTATTGTTTTCTCTACGTTTCCTAATGCCTCTCACACTAAAATATGTACTCTTTAGCACAATGCATTTACTTTTTAAATGAATTAAACACATTAACCGTAATTAACGCCTGTGTTGGAAAACGGTAGCGCATTCAACATCAGCAATATTCATACCGCTAACGGAATGGTAGTATAGTCCCTCAAAAATAACTAGTTATTCATGAACATGGGTCTAATTCATCGTAGCACATAGATTGTTCTATAATTTTATTTTCGATCATGCCTTCTATATTTTTCCGAAAAAGGTGAAGGCTAGTTTTCAAACCCAACAGGTAAGTTTTAGTAATAATACGCAATAGAAGACAATTTTTATAATTTATTTGTTACTATATAGTAACTCTACAGTTTCTTATGTATTCTTAACATGTGCATATGAAGGTTTTGTTTATAATACGATGTGTGGGAACAAAAACTACATTTAAACTTCTTCTCCTTTCCACATTCCACGTTGAGGTGCCTTCTTAAATTAAGTTTATGTTTATAAGATTTACCGCACGTGTCACAAGTATATGTCATTTTATTGTGATCTAGCGTAGATGAACCTGAAATAATACGTGGTAAGTGAAGAACCCTGTTTAGGTCTCTAAGATTATTGTATATAGAAATTGTAAGTAAAATATAAAAATTGTAACGCAAATGGACACGGGCAGGGCCCTGTTTTTTAAGTATGATGTGCACGTGTTTAAAAATTTATACATTTTGTACTTTCGTTAGTTTCTGTTGAATTCAAACAGGGATCAACTATGTGTTGTAGCTGGTTATTTAGAACTGATGCCAACACACAAACTACTCCCAAGATTTTTTAAAAACATTCCTAATACTGGAATATATGTATTTTATTTTCTGATTTTCGTAAAACAATTTGATAGCATTTTTATTTTTAACTTTTAGGATATATGGATTTGCTAGGCCAGTATACGCAGTGTTTGGTAGGTGTAGAAATTGTTTTTAAGGCCATAGCAAAAATAAATTGATAATGTATGGTTCTGTACTGATAAATTACGATTGAATCTGCAGATTTCATAACATCTCACGTAGGGTTACTGCTAAGAACTGATTATTAACTACCTACATTTCAGAAATCGATCTATGTGGCGATAAAAATTTTATATTAGTATATGTAGAAGGTGGTTTCTATTAAATAAGGATATTTTTTAAGAATAGATTGATTTTGACTCAAATTTAAAAGGAAATATGTTATCATATCAATCATAATATAGGTACAACATAATTACCACGCGCAATATAATACATGATAACTTTAAATTTAAAATTTTCTGAAGTAAAACCTGAGTTCCGGAAGTATTTTTACAAGTTCCTTAGATTAGCAATATGTGCAATTTGGCACGGAGTTAAATTTAAATTGTATTATTCCGTGCCGCAGCATCCCAAAGTACAAAGTTGTACAAGTATGATCATAAAACAATGTTGCAGTTATACTATGTATGTATGTATGTCAATCGTTTTCTTCGTCAACATTTTACACACACACAAGCACTATAAAACACTAAAAACAAAAAATTTTCCAGTTAAATCATTAAAAATGAGTAGCACTTGCTAGATGACCTAACAAAACTAATGTATCAAAGGTTAGTTGTAAGTGTTGTGTTTCTTCTATAAATAAAAGAATTTTGAAAGATTATTCAGTTTTGTTTTTGAGTTTTGTACTGATTACTATCTCAGTCTTGAGAAAGTTCACTCCTTAGAAATCCTCAAATTCGTAGAGTTTTCTGGCGATCGGAAAGTTTACGAGCCTCCATTTTGAACTGAAATAGTTTACTTCTATGGTATACTTATTCTTCGCGACAAAATACAAGATAAGCAAAAAATCAACTACCTCGGTTTAATGATGATACATTCTTGGTACTTCAACGTCCTCTTCAAATAATATAATATTGTATAATAATATAATATTATATAATAATATAATATAATATTGTTATAGCGTAGTAGGAATATAATATTTAACTCTTCACACGAGCCCTCTCTAATCGTTAGTCGTCAGGAAACAACTTGTTTTTAACTGTGTATAATGTCTTCAATTTGAAATGTACGTTTTTCATAAATCTGATTTTAAATAAGAATATAGAACAGCAACTGTGGAGGCCAAACTGTGACAACCCAAAAAAAGTTAATGAAACGAAATGCAATATTTAAATCAGTTGTAATTATTCATAAACAAACAAGGATCGTAACATTAATAATTCAAGCACATATAAATCGATAGTTGATGGTGATGTATGACCTTGTTATTCGAAAGAAATGAATATGTTCTTAGCTAAGTATTAATATTTTTATAGAAATTGCAAATACTGATTGTTCTTCAGATTTTTAAAATAATATTTTATAATTTTAAAGTTAATAATAACTATTAAAAAATTTTCGAATACTGCGTTCTAAAGATTTTATATTTTAAATCTAATCAAATGCTCAAATTGTTATGAATTCAAATATCGTCACGTTTCTGTACATAAATGTAGATACCGATTCATTGTAGACATCACTAGAAATATGCTCAATTATTACTACTAGATCGTAATTTACTGCATCACTCCATACAACGATGAATAATACCCTCATTGCAGTAATCCATTTTGTGCCAATCTTCAACCGATGCTGTTAATATGTGGCCATGACGGTGGTAATCTGACTTGTTGCTGTAGGCATTGTTGCACCAACCATTTGTGCCTTGTTCTAGCCAACAGTGATGATCAGCTACCTATTGAATTTTATCGTTCTATCGCGAGTGCAGAAATATAGCCAGATATTTCTCTTTTTAGACTTGTCAATGTCAAAAAGTATGTACCATTTCTTAAATTACATTTCATATTCTGCATCTTCATTTATGATTGCACGATGCAAACTTCCTTCTTATAAATTCATTTTAATAAAATACAAATTGTCACTTAAATTGTATTCATTAGACTGACAGATGTTATTTCCTGGCGCCACCGTATAAATGGGTTCTATACACAGGAAACTACCACCACAACTACTATATGTGCACCTTATTCAGCAAATTCACACTCACACTGTTGGTTTCTTAAGTTTTAAATTATTAGAGCAAAATTGTTGAGGTAGGAGATTTATTGCTAAGTTGCTAGATGTCTTTACTTATTTAAAGCAAACACATGCAACGGGCCACTTAAATCTTGTACGATATCATGAAAAGTTTAAGTTTGTAGTTCTTAAGGAGGCCGTTACTTTTACATATGATGGTAAAATATTGCATACGCGCTTATAAGTAAGAACTAATAAAACTTACTCCGCTGCATCGTCTAATTTTCAAGCACTACATATACGATGTTGTACATCGATAAACATAGTTCAAGTAATCTAACATGTAAGATTGACATATATTTTCAACGTTCGAAATTTGAAGAAATTGTTAATGATTTTGCTGTCATACAAGAGTTTTGTCTCGTAAACTAAACGTTTCCATTATTTCGTTTGCTTCTTATAATAGTGGTTAAGTTCAGTTTTTATATCTCTATGATGTACATTTCTTAACTGTGATTAATCTATATATAATTATATCTAATTTATGAAGGCTAAAAAATGCTCTTCAAGTACCGACTGCGGCAGTTGAAAAAGTATATATAGTTCTTATTGACGTACTGACTGATGGTGAAAAACTGAAAAATCGGAAATATCTCCAAAAACGTTGGAAATAGACACAATAATATCCGTATAAAAATGGAAGAAAATCAAATTTTACATCCATTTATGTAAAAATTGCTATACCATTCTATTAAAAAAAAAAGTTATTCATGATTTCAAAGTTGGGAAATTACAGATCCTTATTTAATCACCCTGTAACATAAATGCATGATTAAGCGAAAACTGAAAACCGCATCTTTCTAACTTTTGCAGTTACGGAGATATTTCCAAACACCGAAGACGCTACAGATGTCATTTTTTTCGAAAAACGTCACGTAATTCGGAAACGCTACAACTTAGACTCAATGTAAAGTTAACAAAGTGCCTTTTAAATTTGATAAGAAATCAAAAAGTGCAATAATATATAGGGTATTCGATTTAAAATAATAAAGTTAGTATCTACGTACAGTAGAACCGGAAGTCCGCCATTACTGATACTAATTTTAAAATATGTAGAATTTGATTCGAGGCCACATTTATTTGAAACATTTTTTCAAAAAATAATAAGTCGGCTATCGACCGTTGCATCTTAGACTGGACACCCTGTATGTATATATGAAACTTTCCAATATTATTTCTAGATCTAGGTGGCGCTAATTATACAGCTACTGTTTATGTAATCAACAACTGCCATAGAACACTGTAAGAATAAGAATAGTAGATAGAAAACAGTTAATTACGACATAAGTCGTGCAGTTTGTCAATTAATCTCCGATACACCTATATGCATTGTTTGATATACCATCTGTAAACGTCATAAATAATAGTTGGCGGCACCAGTATTCTAGAAAAGAAAGCATTGTCGTTGTCACACCATGTTTACGAGTGCTATATCTTCATATACAGAGTATTCCAATGAAAACGATCCAACTTAAATAAGTGAAGACGTCAAGAAATACCAAAAAAACGCCGAGACATGTCAATTTTTGTTGGAAGGGGAAACTCTTTCACCAATAAGGCAAGACCAGGTCTTGGCCATCATCGCCACCCCAGCATTGAACATTAAAATTACAAATGGCACTACGCCATACTATAACATTTTTCAACTTTACATATTATTTGCATCAACTTTCATGTATAACCGACTATATCTATCACTAACACTTTAGGCGATATCTAGGTTTAGTTCTTAGTTTCTAGGTCTATTTTCTAGAGTTTTCTCAACAATTCAGTTGAACTCCAGGTTAACTATAGTTGGTACAACCACCACTAAGTGTCATATGTACCGTGTGGCCAACTAAAATGACGCTCGGTCATATCTCAGGAACAGTTTAGTAGGTAAACTAAGTCACTTCTAACGCAGTCACTCGACGTGGACACGCTGTATAAGCTGCATTTTGACAGCTAAACCTGTCAAACTGTCATAATTATGACAATTTTGTGGTTTTACACAGGTTTTAGCTTCAAAATACAACTTCTACTGCGTGTCCATGTCGAGTGACTGCGTTAGAAGTGACTTAGTTTGCCTACTCAGTTTATAGTACAACTTCTGGAAAAATATATCACTAACTCAAGCCCGAGAAATTGCAAATTATTTAGGAAATTGTAGCATGACCGCTAGATGGGGTGAACTGAACACAACAAATGTGAATTCTTATTTTATACCAAATTTACCAACTTAAGGTTCCTTAAGTTAATGCTTATAACTCAAGTACTGTTGAACTGTACTTCGCAGACTTAGTCTCATTGAAAACAGCTTTACTTCTCCAATCGATTCCCTACAAATTCGAACCACTCTAAGTGACGTGGATTCTAGAAGGCGCTATTATTTCGGGAATTTTGTTTTTTATTGAAAATATTAAACGGAAACGTACATTTTTGACTACATATTAAAAAGTAGGCTAAATTACCAACAAAATGGATACCGTTAGCTTTTACCTATCCGAAGATATTTTGGGAAACGTGCGAATGGTATGCAGTCCTTAGGAATTTTAATTTTTGGTGTTCAGATACGCCATCTAGCGGTTATCGTACAATTGCCTTATTAATTTCTAGATATTTCTCGGGGTCACTTTAATTAGTGATATTTTTCCCAAACCGTTGCTGATATATGGCCGAGCGCCATTCTTAGTTAGCCACCCGGTGCTTACACTAATTGATGCCTACTATTAAAAATTCTACATGTAGTTTTTCTTTATTCGGCGGATGAAATAGAAAATAGACCTAAGGATAAGTATAGGCTGTCCCACATGAAAGTTGTTGCAAATAGTATGTAAAATCGAAGAATGTAATAATATGTAGTAATATGTAGTCCAATTTTAATATTCGATGTGGGAGCGAGGGGGCTAAGACCTGGTTTTGTCTTATTGATGACAGAGTTCCTCCTCCAAACAAAAATCAACTTGTTTCGGCGTTTTTTCGTGTTTCTTGATGGTTTCGACTTATTTAAGAAGGTGGATCGCTTTCATTGGAATCCTCTGTTTTTCATATACGGTAAGAAACGAGTATCAGGATGATCGGCATGTTGTTAAAATTAAAAACCCATTTATTCATAAGCTCAATATTGCGTTATACTTTACAACTTCCTCAGGAGTATGCTACAAAGGTACACAACGATTTAGAGAACAATTAATTAATGTATGTGGAGTTACAATCTGAGTTTAAGAGTGTTGATTTGCATATGATATTTGTAAAATTAATCGGCAACAATGAGGAAGAAAACTTAAATATTTGTTACTTGATTTTTTAAATAATACAATTTATTATAATTAAATATTTGTGTTAATAGATTAAAATTTCGAATATGTAAGGATACGCCAATATATAACAGACGGACGAATTTCTTGTTGTATTTTGCAATTTTTTCTCCGTTGTAGTTGTAAAATATTTGAATAGATTCTGTTTAATTTACTTATGTCATCATTTGATACACTGCATTATTTGATGCATTATACAGGGTCGCTGATATGTATGGAAACGGTCGATTATTGGGTAAAATATACGAGGTACCGGAAAAAGTTAAATACAAAAGTTTTAGGGTTTTTAAATGCTTATTAGGTAGTTAATAATAATTTTAGGTATACAGGGTCGGTGGTAAAGTCGTGGCACGTCAAAGTTACATTTTTTTAAATGGAACCACCTGTATATTATTAGATAATGCAATTCCTTCTTCAATTCTAAGTAAAAATTGTAATACACATAATGTACCTAAATCCAACCGTAGGAGTTTTGGTGGTGTAGATATCTCCTTTATTGGCCACTAGTGCTATCTACATAATTGGTCCAGAATATTTGGCACATCCTTTTCGTTAACCCATTTTTTTCTTTTGTATAAGTAACCCACTTTAAAAATATTTCCTCTCTCTTCAAATTACTTTATTTATAAGGTAAACAATTATTTATAATAAATTATTTATATAGAATCAGCGGTATGGCAAACATACTGTTATAGAGATCTGCTTCGCATGAAGCATTATTGCACAAGACAACTATGGACGTAAAAAATTTCATAAAACAAACACATTTGCATTTTTTTAAATACCTAGATAGTAGTGCGAAATCCGCTGCAAGACATTAGGTGTCTCTGTATAATATGTTTATGACGAAATCTTTTCCCGCAGTTAGTGCAAGTAAATCTAGGTTCGGTGTCACATTCTTGTCGTACATGTCTTATTAAGTTGCTTCTGTGTGCGTACGATCTAGAGCATTTCTGGCACTGAAATCTTCTTTTACCTGAAAAAGAATAGCTTCATGAGTTATACAAATACTTTTATAAATATTTACACAGAAATCTTCATATCTAACATATTCGCTAACAAAACCTTATATTTTATTATACTTAAGTCTTCTTCATTTGAAGGTATCTTCATTATTTATTCCACCTTACAAGACCAGTATACCTAAAATAACATTGGAAAAATACTAAAATCAAAAGCTATTCATTTAAAGCAAACGGGTGAGGATCTTCATTTATTCTTCACATGCTTTGGAAGCGCTTGTTTATTGTTTTTATAGGTGAAAATCTGTTTCCATTGAATGTCCGTAATACACATTATTTTAGTACGCCAATTATAAAGGCGGAATTCGACTGAAGCAACATTTAGGCAACATGTAGCATGCGGTAATGACGCATACTGCACTCAATCATGCGGGCGTCAATTGCCCTTGCAACACTATACAACAGCTATAAAACTTTGTGGCATATACTCGCAGGCAACACTACATGACATGTAGCATGCTTCATGTCGTCTAATAGTGTTGCTTCAGTCGAATTCCACTTTAATGCAGGACTGTAAAGGACTTCTTCAACTGACCATTTATAATTGCGCTACAGTAAATTCACTCACTATAGGTGCCCGCTTTATGAATCTAAAAGTGGCTAGCTCTAGAAAACTGACTATTTTTCCCCCTAATTTCCCCAAAGAAAGTTGTTTGATTTGGACTTCAATACAGTATTACTTCTAAAATACTTTTTACATATAGTGGTTATTAGTTGTATAATGTAAATATAGAATGTTTAGGTATGAATTTATACGATTTTTTTAAATTTTTTAAAATATTTTAACTATTATATTTCTCTGTCTTAAATTTTCTTTTGGGTTTATGGTTTGTTCGATTTATGTATGTATTTAATGAACCAAATCATATGATTCATCATCATGATCATGACGATTTGTTTCATAAAATAAATCGAACAAACCGTAAACCTAAAAGAACAGAGGAGAGACAGAGGAATATAACAGTTAAAATATTTAAAAAAAGTTAATCTAGCTTTTCATAAACGCACTGTATTATCATAAAACTTCAAGTTTTATATTCCACATTAGACATTTTTACTCTCGATTTTGTTTAATACGAGGGAGCGTTTTTATATTCGCGGATAAGGGGTGGAAATAAAAAAACCAAATTATTTTTCTTTTTCAATATATTCACCTGCAAGTCGGATACATTTTTCACATCTTTCAATTAATTTATTTATACCCTCATAAAAAAATGATTTCTCTTTATCTGCAAAATAGGCCAAAACTGCCTCCTTGACTTCATCATCGGCAGTAAATTTTTTACCCCGCAGCTCTTTTTTCATTTTCGGAAACAGGTAATAATCACTCGGGGCCAGGTCTGGGCTGTAGAGTGGGTGATTCACAATTTCGAAGCCCACCTTATGCAGGGCAGCTAACGCAACGCGGCTCTTGTGGACGGGCGTGTTGTCGTGCAAAAGCAGCACACCTTTCGTCAATTTTCCCCGTCTTTTCTCCTTAATGGCTTCTTTTAGTCGCTCTAATATTGAAGCGTAATATTCTCCGGTTATAGAAACACCTTTATCTTTATAATCAATCAACAATATTCCTTCCGAGTCCCAAAATACCGTTGCCATGAGTTTCCCAGCTGATTGTGACACTTTAAATTTCTTGGGAGGTGCTGTGCCCTTTTTATGCCACTGCATGGAGTCTTGTTTGGACTCAGGTTCATAATGATGAACCCAAGTTTCGTCTCCAGTAACAATTCGACTCAATACACCATCCTTGTCTTCATTACAGAGGTCCAAACATGCACGCGAACACTCTACGCGCTGTTGTTTTTGCGGCGGCGTGAGCATTCTCGGCACCCATCTTGCGCTGACCTTAGACATGCCGAGATGATCGTGTAGGATTTTAAAAATTGTTGTATCGGATACTCCAACCATTTCTGCGAGTTGTTTCTTCTTTAGTCGAGCACCTTCGAGTACAATTTTTTCAACTTTTTGGATAAGTGCTGGCGTGGTCACCTCAATGCTCCTGCCCGGCCTCGGGTCGTCTTCAAGAGATTCCCTTCCTTGTTTAAATAAACTATGCCACTTGTACACCATGGTTTTTCCTGGACAAGAGTCCCCGTAAACCAATGACATCTCATTCATTATGGTCGCGACTGATTTTTCTTGCCTGGAACTTTATAAAGGCACGATATTCGATTTTTTCCATATTTCACTTTTCACTCCTTATTATGTTACTTGGTTGACGATAGCTCAAAGACTAACTGTCTAATAACAATGAAACTTCGTATTTATACTAATTATGAGTCGCTGCACAGGCCACGCCCCCAATGCGCCTAATCACACCCCTACAACCCGCTCATTCCGCGAATATAAAAACGTATATAATATAAATGTTTAGAAATTGCTAGTGACGTAAAATACATATATTCAAAGATTAAAACTAGATTTTATGCAAATGGTACAACCTGTATATGCTTATACGGACCACTACAGATTTATTATTTTTTCGACTATATATGCATCATAAATCAAAGTGTATATTACAGATGCTATAAGTTCTTAAAAAGCGTAATAAATCTTGTTTATAGAATCTTTGGTCGATCCTAGATGAAACTATATGATAATTCAGACAAAACAAGATCAAGATTTAACAGTAATAATTTTGTTGTTGTTTGTTTATGTGCGAAATATTGAGTATATTTTCTCTGGCTAATAAATCTGCAAAAGCCGATGGCTTTATTGTTGATACTAATAAGACAAATGATATTAAATGATATTATTTCGAGGTAGTAATTAAAAAACGATAATATTAGTGCTAGTCGGACATTTGTTTTTTTTTAATTGTAGACATTGATAATTCTAACCTTAGTTGCTTCAATACGCAAGTGTTTAAACAACAAGTGTGTAAACAAAGGAAGAAACGATGTAATGATAAATAATCTACAATCACAAATAAAAGTGATGTCCTCTACTGTGCGCTTGTGCTAATAATATCTCACGTTAGGCTTCTGAGCCAGTTTCATTCTAGAATTCAACTACCATGAAAATACAAGGTTTGGTACTCAACAATTAAAAGACAGAATTTTATATGAAGATTCTAAAAATTCCTATCGAATTGTTATTCAATACTTTAGTTGCAGTTTCACCTAATTTCACTGACAAGGAAACATTGTCGGGTGTCAACTTCCGATTTCGATGAAACTTTGCAGACTGAAAGAGTACTTTAAAATAAGAAGTACGTATTTTTTACAGCGGCCTAATCGCCCAATTTTGGACTCCCACCCCCTCCAAAGTTTGGGTAATGTTTCAGTTTCTACTAATATTTCCGAAATTATAACAGATATTAAAACATTCTTTTAACCAAATTTACAGCAGATTACTTGGTCTAAAATATTGTGCAACCTGTATTTGTAAAACACTAATGATGGGAGACGAGGTACCTCATACCCCTATGTTTTCCATTTTTTTTTCTTTTTTTTTCAAAAATAGATCGGTTTTATGTAGAAAAGGATGCATAATAAATTTGAAGGTAGTAATAAACAATTAATAATACATGGCTTGCAGAATGATAATCGAGAATTTGCGTAATAATTTAAGGTTGCAGACAATAACAGCTCTTACAAATGTATACATAACATAAGTGATAACGAGTTTGATTCTAGGTAGATAATAATAAATATATGTACATATTATAGTGAGACGTTGCATGCCATGTCAACCACTTAAGAAGATGTGTGTAAGACTGATATTCGAAATAATAGTATTAGAAATTGTTTTTCGTGCAGTGTAGATTGGTACAGTTTGGTACAATGACAGTCATAAATGTAGCAAATGTATATAACGCTGACAAGAGTGGATTTAATCTTGAAATGCACTCCGGTCATACTCTAGCTTCCAAAGGTCAGAAAATTGTTGAGGATATTGTGCAATCCTTGCACTCTAAACCACACAGTTACACAATTTTGCCAGATATTTCTGCAGATGGACTCAAAGGAATTATTGCGATATTGAAGATTTGATACGCTGCAAGTAGCATGTTCAACACATTTGCTACATGTATGACTGCCATTGCATCAAACTATACTAATTTACACTGTACAAAAAACAACTGCTAATACTCTTATTTCGAATATCAGTCTTACATACTTCTTCTTAAGTGTCTAAGGTGACATGTAGCATGTCACGTGTTTTTTATATAATCACTATAATTTGCATATTGATTATTACCTATCTAGAATCAAACTCATTATCACTTATATTATAAGTATATGTAAGAACTGCAACCTTAAAGTATTATGCAAATTCTCGATTATATCAGTATAATAGATAAGGCACGTAGATATAAGCCAAATATTTAAACATTTATTATTATTTTTTTATGACTACTTTTCAAATTTATTATGCATCATCGTTTTCTACACAATTTATTTTTGTTAAAAAAGAAAAAGCAAAATTATGAAAAACAGGGGTATGAGGTACTCCGTCCCCCATCATTAGCGTTTTACAAATACAGGTTGCACAATGTTTGATGTAATATAAATTTGGTTAAAAGAATGTTTTAATATCTGTTATAATTTCGGAGATATTAAAAACTGAAACATTGCCCAAACTTTGGATGGGACAGGAGCCCAAAATTGGGCGATTGAGCCGCTATAAAAAAAAACGTAATTCTTATTCTAAGGTACTCTTTCAGTCTTCAAAGTTTCGTCGAAATTAGGAGTTTGACATCGGTCGGTGTTCCTTTGTGAGTAGCACATAACTCAATATCTTCATTCAATATAAAGGTCAGCAGGATATATTTTCGAAGTAGTATTTACCTTCATATAATATTTCCTATTGAAACCGATCACAAGCACATACACGAAAGAAATTGTGCTTCTGTTCACAATTCAACCCAAAGTTGTTCTAACCGGTTAATGAGATGTAGCAATTACACCACTGGAGAATGTAACTTAGCATTCCTCAATACTCATATTAAAATGAGAATAGATTATGAAAAATGCCTGTATCAGCAACAATTTTTATAAATACCAAATTTCTTGTTGGAATATAAATATATTAATACCCCTATTACACGGTAGATAGGTTCTTGCAAAACGTCGTGTTGTGTGAAACCGTGTTATGTGAGTTCCAGAGCCAGTAGAAAAAGAAGGATTAGGTTCCAAAAACTTACTAAAAACGAATATATTTTTTAAACCGATACAAACAACCAAATTTTTATTAAAAATATTAACATATGCAATATCTAATGAAAAGAAACAAAATATAACTAGATATATATTTTCATTTTAATAACATTAATTTAATTTTCTACCTTATCATCGCTATACACACACGTCATGTGACAATCTTGTATGCGAAAGCGTCTATTTATAGGGTCCACATGTATATTTTAACTAAATATGGAACACGTCAATACATACATTAAATATATATCTACATATATAGCAGAAACACAGTCTTATGTGAGGGTGTCACCAAATTTCTGATCCGTGTTACAGCGAAATCGTGTTATTGTGGCCGTGTTATACGAGGATTTCCGCAGTTTATCTTACCGTGTTAGAGCCAAACCGTGTTATAGGAGGGTAACTTGTATAATATTTTCTACTGGCGCTAATCATAGTAAGCAAATATCTATCGCTTGTACTGACCGGATATTATGCTGTACCAAGTACTTTGATTATATATAACTAGATTGACCAAGTCCATTGCGTGTTACAATAACCACAAAAGTTACCAAGAGATGTCGCATAAATAAACAAATTGCTCATTATTATATATTTCAGCTTAGCATACAACCGACATACCTCATGCGCTATCTATTAACAAGTGCCCATAACTAACAACAGTAATATCGCAGAAAATGATTTTCTCCCATGCATGTTAAAAATCGAGGAAATCGAAAAGTTTCTAGAATAAATATGAATATGTTGTCCTAAAAATATCATTGTGACTTACATATTTAGCTTGACTAAAGCTATAAGCAGAGACTACAGTGTCACAACAACAATAACACCAAATAAGAATTCAAAAGCATGTATTCAAACCAATATAAGTAACTAAGATGTTAAAACTTGAACATGACAAAATTCTTCGCACATGCATTACATTTTTGAGTTTATTTCCTGTTACATCGCGCGGATACCCAGAAACAACTTTACACTGTTTAAATTTCAAGCATGTAAAGCAATGATTTAATGGTAGCAGGCGATGAAAACTGCAATCTCCACTAATGAAAGACACAATGTCAGGAATCTTTATAGCTCTATGTGCTCTAATGCTTTGCCATAACTTCTTCTTACAGTGGTTCACAGCTTATTTGATGCAGTGCCTATTTTAAAATATGACTCCCAATAATTAAAAAAATAATTAAAAAGAATAGTGGCACAAAATTGCAACAACATTTATCAATAATATATCTAGTTTGACTAAGAAACTTCTTTTATTTTACACAAGTGCTGTTTAACAATATAAAAATTAGAAATAAAAAATACTGCTAAATATTATGGCACAGCTTATTTGATGCAGTTCCAATCAAACTTAAAAATAATATAGGTAATCTATTGATTTTGCACTATTTTTCATATTTGGGATGATCCCTTTAGTTTTATAATAATTCCAGCAGCGTCTTCTTCAACTTTTCGCGGCTGGAAATGTTGTGTTACGGATACGGATATTTTTTTCCATTATATAGCCCATTTTTCTGATTTTCAATTATGTTCACCCATTTTTCAATAAATTCTAAATTTTGCACTTTGCAACAAATTTTTGTTGAGTATATTGAGGTACATATTTTTGTCCATTATTATTCCCTCAATAAATTCTAAATTTCCAACACCAGATGAATTTATACAGGCCCAAACCATCACACTTCCTCCGCCATGCTTCACTGTGGCTTTGAGGTTCTCCTTCTTTCATTCGGTGTTGGGTTTCTGCCACATGTAGGACATGCCATCGGACCCAAAAATGTTGAACTTGGACTCCTCTGCGAAAATTACAGTGTTCCAAAAGTCAGCGTCCTTGCTAACATGCTCGTTAGCAAAGGTAAGACGGCTTTGTTTACGAGCTACTCGGCCATTAAAGTCATGGTCGCGAAGCACACGATGGATAGTTTCAGCACTGCATGACTTTCCTAATTCATGTTGAACTTCAATAGCTAGTTTTGGAACCGATAACTTCGGGTTTGCTTTGATTTTCCGAACAATGTATCGCTCGTCAGATGCATTGAACATTTTATTTGGTGCACTTCTTCGCTTATCTTTCACCCGATTATCATCTACAAAACGTTCAATAATATGCTGCACTGCAGACGCACTCAGATTGACCATCTGTGCAAATTTTCAGGACGATTGCCCCAATTTATAATGATATAAGAGCAGTTTACGCTGTTTTTACAGTTGTACGGCGATCCATCTTTTTAAATTTAAGTCGTGTATTAGCTAAAATTTAATTACTTGTTATTTCTATTAATTATAATTGCAACCTCCCATTGTGCTAAACGTGGCAGTGTATATTTGTGAATGCGTTTACAAACCTGCATCAAAATTTTATCGATACTCTTTTTATTTTTTTAATTATTGGGACTTATATGTATTTTAAAATAAGCACTGCATCAAATAAGTTCTGAGCCACTGCATGTTTAATGCGATCAAAGCAGTCTTGCAAATTTTTAATCAAAATAGAAACAGCATTATTAAATAAACCTGTAGGTGCGAATAATGTATATATGTTCATAAAATGGAATATATAATTCATGTATACATAGAATTAGTAATTCTTCGGTATTTTTTAGAGTGGACGATCTATCCACAGAGGCGGGCATGTAGTTTTTTTGAGGGTCCACTGTGCCAAATATCCAGCAAAGTATCGAACACTGCAATCCTCTAAAGTAATTATTTCTGTAGATTTATACTAACATTAATTTTGTTTTCTAACTAATATATTTACTGTGCATTTTTTAATTATTTTTTATTTTAACTCATACATGTATGTTATGTAACCTACAAATGATATCCCAAAGCAATTTTTCAAATAAAATATCACGAAATAGGAAATCGATATATTTTTACTTTGCTTGCAATTTTTATGAGCAGGTGTTCGCCTAAAAAGCGACAAATAAAACACAGATACATATATCTATATCACTCTATATTATCACTCTGAACTTACTACGTTTTTCTCATAATTCTATCAATCGCAATAACGCCAGATATCGGTTTGCCGCCTAACTAGACGAAAATGTTTTGATGTAAAGTACAAGTGGCGGGCTCCTGGTGGCCGCATCAAAAGCTCAACTTTAAAGCGCAACTCTTTTCTTATGGGAATGGTGAATCTAGTTATATATAATCAAAGACCAAGTATGTATGTACGTATAGGTTAGTAGAGACTTCGGTTCAATCCCCAACGGAGGCGCAAATATTTTTCTATATTTGTTTATTATGATTGACGCCAGTTACACATTTGTGGTATTCTTGTAAGTACCTGTTTCTAGTTTCGAATGCACAGTTCATTCTATAAATTCTATCAACTAATTAACAATCCACTTTAGTTCAAACAGCAGTGATGTAGACTATAGTGCCTTCGGTTAAAATCTTATGATACACATATGATGACAGCGAGATTACACATATGATGAGATAATTTGATTGCATGACTCGAAGAACAGGTTATATTGCGACTGTACGCACACCTTTTTTAATTTCAGTAACTTCTTACTTCTAGAATTTATTACACCAAACCATTACAAAGCGAAATACCGTGGAACTTTTAAAGCAAAAACATATTTACATGTTTCTACAAGTATATTTTAACATAAAATTAATTAACACTTTACATTTTATAACATTTAGATAAGTTGCACATTAATATGGCACAAGTAAGTTAACATAGATTATATTAAAAACTCTTATACATTTGTACACACTTTACTACAAATTATTTGACAAAAAGTATTATTATATCGAATGTCACAGCGCATATTAAGAATAAATTGTGTTCAACGTACTAGTAGCAGTAACAGCAATATTATATTTTAGGAAACTAAACGTTAAAGACTTCACCTGAATGAATAGAATTTATATGACTTCTTAATCTGTGCTTGTGAAAAAACATCTGGGCACAAAAAGGACATTCGTTTGTTGGAAATTTACCGCATTCTAGTTTAAGATGTCTCCGTAAAGTATATATGCCTCTGTATACTCTAGGACAATTTGGACAGCGAAAGGGTCCTTCAGCCTTCCAAGAAAACCTAGACAGTTCTGATCCTCTATAGTTACTATATAAATTTAGCAATTTATTCAGTCTTATAGCGTATCCTAAAAACACGGTATCAGTTACACTATTTCATACATTCTTAATATAAAGAAAGCTCAATAAATTTCAGTTAGTAATACATACATATATTGAAAGCACATTAACAGTACAATTATATACATTAATTGTAAATATAAATAAAAATATCTTCTGTTCACATCATTGCTATTAAGCTACTTACCTGGACAATTTTTACCATTAAATATAAACAAAATAATCTAAAAAGGAATACATAGAAGTGTTGTTTAGTAACTGGTAGATCAACATCAAATAACACTGTTTAATTAATACTTGAACTGTTCTTGTTAATATATGTAGAATACGGTTACCATATATAAAAACAGTGATATATCTGAAATTACTTATCATACCATATTTATAAATTCTGCATATAACTATATAGTTTTGCTTCTATTCTTTTTGTAACATTTATTGTACATATTCATGGGCATGGTAATTATATCTACTATAGTCATGTCATTTTATGTTGTATACATAATATGTTAAGAACACCAAGTTTGTGTAAGACCAATGTTACTACATTATTTTGTTATCTGTCATAAAAAAAACTCAAAGCTTTTCTTACTTGTAGACAGTTCCAGTATGAAACTTGTTACTTTCATACATCTATCAAACAAATATTTAGAGCTAATAGGTTATTTCTTATCTAAACGTAGAAGGTGGACGTAGTATTAATGGGGTTAGCAGCAGGAGTTGGCTGCTAACCCCATTAAAACTACGTCCACCTTCTACGTTTAGATAAGAAATAACCTATTAGCTCTAAATATTTGTTTGATAGATGTATGAAAGTAACAAGTTTCATACTGGAACCCCATTAATACTACGTCCACCTTCTACGTTTAGCTAACGTTGTGACAGCCGTTACTTCCCCTCTAGTTATTTCTTTTTTTATTATCTAAACCGTTTTAAGCAAATTGCAAAACATTAATCGTCAATATATTAATTATTACTTATTTGAAGAAGAAATATTGGTTCATATCTTTAATTAAGGCTCTCTTTTTGATTATTTGCGGGCGTTCTGTAGAGATAGAAAAATGTTCTAATTTTTTGACGCACTCTTCAATCATGTCGAAAAGTCAAGTAGTTGCTAGAAAACATTGACAACCATTTGTAATGACCAGTCTTTTCAGTATTGCTCAAATCAATCGAGTAATTTTATTTGGTTTCAAGGAACGGTGGTGAATTTCCAGTTGTTAATTAGAAAATCATAGTCCAGTATAGAACGTTCCTTCTTTATATATTAAGAAAAATACTTTGGGAGTATCATGATCTAGCAAGTATACCTACCAAAGAATTCTGTGTTATGCTATAAAAGTATGAAAAGGATTCATAACAGTCTTTCGAGGATCATCAACATTCCCACAAAAGCATTAAAAATCCGAAGCGCATCAATGGATGGTGTGAATGATAATAATATTAATTAAAGTTGATTATCATTAACTTATTTCAACCTTAAAGTACTACAACTAAGATTAACTTTCATTGATGATTAAATTATACAACGGCTAGGAACCTATACATTTGAGAAAAGTTGAAGTCACGAAGTATGAATAATAAACTATATAAATAAATCAAGCAGAAAATTACTTGAATCTATATTGTACCTGCGATGTCACTTACTTATCTGTTCACATAGCTCCATAAAAAGTAGTTATGAGGTGTTTTACTTCTTCGCATGTATTTGTTTGGCAGCCGCGCGTTCATATAATAATGAATTTGTTGAAAATAGTGCTGTGGCACGCTATCATGTGGAAGCCACACGCCTTGTATTGCAATTGACATTTTCTGTCAGGATCGTAATCGAAACACCAATTTTAAAATCGATTCTAATAGCAATTTGTTTAAATCTGGCTTACACTGCTTTGGAATCAATTTGTGAAGCATAAATTTTCATTTTTACACAATTTTGTAAATTTCGAGTATTTATTATAAATAATATTGCTAAATTTTTTATACGGAGTTTCGTGCGGTTCGTGCGTCGTACGTTGCTCTTAAAGATGTCAAAAATTAATGTTGTTTGATCAATTAAACGGGTACCTACTGGTAAATTTCCAAATTAAATTTTCAATGGTCCAAAACATTAAATATTTAGTTTGGAAAGATCTCTTATATGCTTGATAATTTCAGCGCAACGGTGCAAAAATGTTAGTGTTATAGCCAAAGTTGATAAGGTGATACAGAAATATTTACGTGATCTTTAGTGTATTAATCCCTAGTAACAAAAATTAATTCAATTACGTATTTATTACATTTGGAACTGAGATTCTCTTCATGTGAAAACATTTTCTCCTAACGGCGAACTTGATTTGCTTAAACTACAGAAACATATTCGACGTTGAATATATTTAACCAATCTTATTCAGTCTTATAAATACTTTACTTTATAATAGTTTCCACTTTTGGCTTCTGTAGGAGCTACTTACATTGGTAACAGAACATCAAGTTAGTATATTTTGCAATTTTGTACATTGATTTTATTTTATTTTATATTTAGATTATTTTTATACTATATATGTTACACAACCATGACATGATCAAAACGTGGAACATCGCTAAAGACAAGACTCGGGACATGAAAATCTCCGTCATCATTTACGAAAAATAGTTACATATACGTAACTACAAATCTGCTACTCTGTTCTAAAATACACGTAAAAAAATATATTTGTAATATAGGAAAGTAAATTAGCAAGGTAATTACAAATGGTATATTTAGTATTTATGAAATTATTAATAGCATAAACATTTTGTTACATTAGAAAGAACACAAATATATCTCCATTAAACATAGCCTTAATATAATCGAGAAAAAATATTAGTAATGAGTTAATACTTCAAACGAATAACATAATTTATCTGCAGAAAGAAATAATAGCGAATACTTTTGAATAGTTTTGAACACTTAGCGAAAGTACTATAATATTATGCTTGTCTTCTTTCTGACTCCAAAATGTCTCTTGATGTGCACTTTGAGATTAAACTTCCTTTTTGTTTGGTAGCCGCAAATAGAACATGCATATTTTCTAGCATTTACACAATCGATAGCCATATGTACCTGGAGTGTGTTCTCATTTTTGTAAACCTTTTTGCATATAGGACACACCAACTTGTTACCTAGAACACAAGATACATTAGATAAAAGTAACACATATTGCCTTCAGAGAGATGTTCAAGCCCCATTCACGTTAGTAAGTTTCGATATGGAAAGTTATTTATTGAAGTAAAGAAATATGTACATAATAAGTTTATCTCCTCACTCAACTAACATTTAGATGTAACATAATGTACACTAGTCACTAATGCTAAGCTATCCCTTAATAGTTGTTATGTATCTTCTGGAAATCTTACCTTTATTTTCCAATACAATGACGGCTTCCTTCTACATTCGTAACAAAAACTAAATTATTAGCTACGATTATTGATGCTACCGCATTCTCAACAACCTACTCTAACCTAACGCATTATTTAAGAGCTAACCCAATTAAAAACTAAATTAGGTATAAATATATAATCCACATCTTTATATTCCACTGTTGTGTTGTGTTAAGTGTAGATGTATTTTAGGAAACGGCACATAACAATACATATTTATTTCCATTACCTATAAATTTAATGTGCACCAACTAGGACGATACCTACAATGCGATAACCCGAATCCTTGATGGCATTCCTCATCTAGTTTTTGTATAGCATTATATGTATATGTACATAACTCAATATCTACGATATATAAGATAGCGACATCTTCTTCTGATTTTGTCCTACTAAAAAACAACGGTTTCACTTCAGAAACTGTTACTGCTATAGGGAATGTTATAAGCGATTGAAAGGGAACTTGAAGCACTATTAAATGGCATAAAAATATACAGGGTGTTCCATTTGAAAAAAATAAGTTTTACCGTATTAAAAATGCAACGATTAATTTTCAATTTCGAAACACTCTGTATGCTATAATGAAGATATTTGGCATGGATTGTTTAACTTAAGGTAATGTCATAATTATGCCGAAGAATCATTGCAAAACAAATATTACACAGAGGAACAGACGGAATTAATTTTCAAAGACAACTATGAAAATGATCTTTTTCCTCTTAAAATTGAAATATCTCGGAAACGATTAATTTTTAGTACTAGGTTTGTCAGACAAAACTATCTTAATTTACAACGGGGAATCTGAAAATGTCATAATATATAGGTTGTTCCATTTAAAGAAAGAAAATTTTATAACGCTCAGCCAAAACTGAACACCCTGTATATACGAAAATAATTTTACGATATAGAGCAGTTGATCCCGAACAACTTTTACTTAAAACATTTTTTAATTAAACTAATAGGTAAGATATAATAGACCGAATTCAGATAATTGGCACACCCTGTACTTACAACGATAGCATTAAGGCTGCGTGGTCAGTTGGGTGTGGTACGAAATTCTCTCTATATACGGCAATGACAATTTTTTTTTGAAATCACAATGCAAGATTATGTAAAATGTACAAAGTTAGAAAAGGAAATTTCAGTAGCGAATGTCGCATTGTTGTCCAGTTACTGGCATATTTCTAATATAGAAAAAGTACTAGAAAAAAAAATCCTAAAAGGAGAAATTTTGCCCGCGCAACCTTCATATAGAGCTTAATATCATTAGAAGGTATGCAACACACGGCAACAGATATAAAAATGCGAAGGAAGTAAAACAGATTGCATATAAAATATTTTTGTCAGACTCAAAGCTTGGCTTGCAACAATTCTTACTTATACGATTATTGTGTTGTCTTACCTTAATAAAGTTAATATATTTTTTGTTCTACAGCCAAAGATCTATGCCAATAAACCGAGTCAAAGATTTTTTACCGTAACATAGTTTCATTAATATCACATCGTGCAAATTCTAAATCTTCTTAAGGATAGTCTTCTTAATAGTCGTGCTCCAGAAACTCATTCGTTGATAACAGGTAAAAGATAAATTACTAAATAAGTTTAGAGCTACTTAGCAATATTTACGTCTGGTTCTGTCACTTATACATGTTTCAATTGGATTAAACATTAGCGTTTTTATGTGTGTTTTTCGTTTCAATATAGTATTACTTCCTTATTATACTTAGTTAATTATAGTACTATTCCAGTACTATATTTTGGATGGCAAGAGCTATATAGTCCATCTAACTATACTCCTGGTATCACCAAAATGGGCTACTGAAATTGTAGCTAGTAGCCCGAGGGTATCTTCTTTCTGAATTCGGAAAGGCAACAATGGGCGCAGCAGTAATAATAACCCGTAGCTAGCCAATGGTTTATGTAATTGGGGCAAGTTATCGAGGAATGCTAATGTACGAATTATTATTGTTACCTAGAGTAGCAAAGTATATAATATAATATAATATTTAATAGATATTTTAACTGATAACTAAAGACCGCAAGAATTGGTCCAGTTCCAGCGGCAGTACATCTGGAGCGACCTTAACGGCGCGCGCCCATCGTAAAAGTATGTATGTAGTAAAATATGTAGTTTGTAGGCAGTCATCGTACGGTATTGTTGCATGATCATGCATTGCAAGTACGCGTGCCTATAATTCGGTTGCAACGCAATGTCGAAAGTTCGTGAAAATGTTTCAGCATGTTTGTTCCTCTAAATAATGCCCATTTTTATTTCTGTAAAGCCGATGTAGTTACGCCCCTGCTACCGGACCATACTTGCGGTCTTTACTGATACCTCACAACACTAGAGCTGTAAGTGTCTAACTGTAGTAGGAGAGCTATTTAAATTCATTATACATTACACGCAAGATGTATACATTAAGAAATATGATTAGCTGATAAGAAAAAGAAACTTTTGTTTTGTTTTAGAAATAAATCTACATATATGATTCTCATAGTACTTTTTCTCGTGAATTCATTTGTAATTTCAAAGATACTTTCTACATTCTAACTCACTTAGAAAGCAAGAAATGATAATTTTCTGGCATATTTCATCAATGGAGCGTCCCTCTTGACGATCCAACACCTATGAGTAGCATTGTGGATGCTTATCAGGCTGCATTCTTCAGTGGATTCAATAGTCGCTCAAACTTTTTATCAGTCATCGTATTTGTGAATCCATAAATATTTCTTCTTTAATTTTTACAATAGTCATTTCTTCACAGCTGTTTTAAGTACATGAGACCAGGAGTATTTTCCATGACTTTGATGAAATTCTCAGAAGGTAGAAAAAAAAAAAAGAAGCAGGAAAGAAAAAAATTACGTACACAACTTACAACTTGGGAGTAGGCTCAGAGAATAGTCATTTATGTAAGAAGGGTCGTAAATATCAGTTTGTCACTTTCCCCCCCAGTGTGCAAGACATCACAAATCACAAACTATTTCAGTTACTCTATAAAAGTAGAATCAAAATTCTTTATTGCGTTTATTAAATTGCTTTGTTACAAGAATTTCTGATAATACTACTGTGAGACCAAGACTCCAGAATTTTGAAACTTTGCTGGATGCCATACAAGCAATATCAGTATACTGATTTCTAAGCATACATATACATACTAACACAATTTATATAATACAAAATGATAGAATTACTTGGAAATCATATTACTGTAAATAAAGAGCGATTTGTATTTAACAATATATTTTCAAATGCAGTTACAAATAGTATAACTGCATGACTACAATGCAATTGATAAAGTTATTCGATTCATCATCTTAGTCTAGTTTTTTAATTTCCATGTTAATCATTTGAATCTTTGCTAGTTTATGCAATCCCACTAAATGTTGTTTGACTTGCTGCTTTAATTTTCCTTTGTAGTTACAATTTGCTATTGGACACAAGAATTTGGGTTCTTTCCCGCAGAAATATCGAACATGTAGATAGTAACTATTTTTCCTTCTATAGATAACTTTACATAAAGCACACTGGTATATCTCTATTTGAGCACCTGAAACATTAAGTAATGTCAGTTAATTATATATAAAAAATTTCGTGCACAACTTTGATAAATACTCAGAGCAACAACAAAAAAGCGGACCTAAAGAAATCAATGAAATTCACCAAAAGTGCTGTATTCCAAGGTGTCAACTAGTTATCTACAACAAAACAGTAATTTTTGAAAATTGGTCAAATTAAAATCAAGACAGCTCCATGGGGTCATACACTATTTTTTCTTATGTTTCTTATGTTGGTCTACATAATTCTATTTGATTATAGCTATATTTGCGAGAAAAATGTTTTTGTTTTATATAGCTGTTGAATAGTTACGTTTAAATTTGCTACTGCTTATGGCGTAGATTGTATAACTTTGCCATACCCTCATTGCCTTGTTTTAAAGGTCGAATGAAATGTAGATATTATTTTTCTTGATATACGTCTTTTATTAGGAGAGGTTAGGAGTAAACAACACAATATTAAAACATTTCGTTGATTAGTTGTAGGAGCATCGAAAAAGTGACTAAAGTTAACGTAGGTACCGCATTGTTTAAATAATTCACAAAAGCATGCTAAAAAAATCTTCTAGGTTAAATTGAATATAAACTTGACATTAAAAAACCATTTTTGAAATACATGCCCCACAGCACCCTGAAATTCATTGTTTGAATTATTACCCAAATTTAACTTGATATTACAAAGCAAACAACATGAAATAGTACTTTCTGTTATTATGCAGTAAGCATGTCTAATTGTAAGTCAACAAGAAGATAGATTTTTCAAAATTTAAATTTGTGTGTAAGATCCCATTACGAATACGTTGAGTTATCACACATCTCACATTGAAATAAAGCCAAAATATATAGATTCATTTTCCAACATTGATGCTAACTTGTATCATTAAACTGCCGACCTTAACAGGAACAGGAGTTTGCATTTTCAGGAATGACTTTCTTTGTGTCAACTTTACGTCAAATTCAAACATGCCTATTATCAGGTTGAAATCTCTATTTGAACTGGAAGGTCACTTAAGCGCTGTATAGTTTATATTACGTGATGTAGATAGGATCTGACGCCAATTTTATTATTTTAAATAAAACAGCCTCTATACTTTTCGATTTCGCGGTGTAGTAATACTTACAGGTTTAAAACACCTACAACTAATTGCAAGTATAGTAATATCTACTTTTTATGGACTTTATATTATATTACGGTGCCCCGTCAAAATGGCCCGAGACAAAATAGCCCCGACAAAATACCCCAGGACAAAAGAGCCCAGGATAAAAGAGCTCCGACGAAAGAGCCTAATATAAAATAGGGAAAAAATCTGAAATTGATGATGATGATTACATCTTTATACTCACCACAATATAAAACTGCATTCGTATTTAATTACCCATTAAAAATAACATTTGTTGTTCGGAATCCGAATTTTAGTTTCTGCAATTTTACTTTTATTTCTGTCACAGTTACCGTATGGTATATGTTTGTTGGCAATTTGCAAAATGCGTTTTTTAATAAATATTTTCGCGTTATATGGCTCTATTAATAAATAAACCTACAATACTATTAACGGATTCCGAACAACAAATATGATTTTTAATAGGTAATTAAATACAAATGCGGTTTCATATTATCGCGAGTATAAAGATGTAATCATGAAAATAATAACAAATAACGCACCCATCACAACTTCAGATTTTGCCCTGGGCTCTTTTGTCGGAACTCTTTTATCCTGGGCTCTTTTGTCCTGGGCTATTTCGTCGGGGCTATTTTGTCTCGGGCCATTTTGCCGGGTCACGATTACGTTTATGCCGGGAAACACTTCTTTGTTAAAACAATAAACACATCTGCCCACATACAAATTACTAAGCAAAAGATGCTCGGTAGTCAGACAAGAAATACAGCTTAACAAGCTGCTGTAGCAACTAGCTTACATTTAGATTTAATATAAAGAATATGATTATCGCCATGATAATCTCAGTTTTGCTACTAAAACGTGTCGGTTTTATGTTTTATAGATGGAATACAGGCATTATTAAATTCTAAAAAGGTAGATATCTTTCTGTTTTACACATACACTTCACTCGTTACTGCACAATTATATATACAGACTGGTGCAACCAAGATGAGGGGAACTATTATAATTAAATGGTGAGGGATTTCGAACAACTTTTTTTGGAATTTGATTGAGAGCTACATGAGCTACGTTTTAAAAATATGTTCTTTATACGAGGTGATCGAAGGAGTCGGTGACGAAACGAATTATGTTTTTTTTTTCAAAATGAGTCGCTCAGTATTAAAATATTACAATCGATTTTGTTAACTAATCTAAAACCCATAGTTACGGAGAGAAAAGCGATTAAAGTTGAAAAAACGCTCCAATGTTGTCCATTTTTTCCAAGAACCGGTAATGAATATTAGAAAACTAAGTGTATCACTAAATGTGCTAAATTCTTGAATAAAATAATAGCCTACACTCGACCTGAAATTAGGCTTTATAAGATAAAAAGAGATGTAATTAATCGAGGGGCACCGTTTTGTAACTGTCCATGGATTTGACAGCAGTTTTACCAACATTTTTTTCTGCTATGTTGGCTTATTGCTGTGAAACTATGCATCTGTTGTATGATTAAGTACGTTCTATATTAAACCGCAATTCTTTTTATATCAAAACACATTTTGCCTAAAGAAAATCTTATGTGACATTAGACCGCTGTATAACGTATTTTTACTTTTGATTTTATTGAATTTTAAATTCACTCTTTGTAGGTACTACTAGAAAATTACAGCACAAATGAAAACAAGTATTGGTGCAATTTCAAATCAAAAAGATAAAATAACAGATACAAAAGCCTTTTTAAGTTATGTATTACACCAAGTACAACATGTTATACATTCAAACGTCTATGTGATTTCATGTGAGTTCTCAAATGATATTTATGTTTTGTAACGTAACCGCAGCCACTAATAGCACATGAAAATGTAGCTTCCTTCCCGCATTCATAGTTCCTATGCTTCCATAATGAGGAATGATGTTTGTACGATTTGAAACAATCATAACATGTATAAATTTTCTTAAGATCTTCATAGTAACCTGAAACAAACTAATATTAATGAGCTGCAAAAACTTAAATGATACAACCAGCAGACTTCGTGATTGTGCTGTATTAAAATAAAACACATTTTATTTAATGTTACATTTTTATTTAATTTTGGATCTACAAAGATGATCTAAATTAATATAGGTCTCGATTTTGACCTTTACAACATAGCTGGTGTCTTTTTACATGATGGATATGCTTGAATCTTTTTCCGCAAACAGGACAAGAATATTTTGGGAAGACTGAGCATTCTCTGGTTTTGTGCCTAGATAAAGATGATCTATTTCTATATGATTTGCCACAATTCTCACAATTATAAGTTTGGCCGTAACCGTCTTCTCTTAATAAACCTATAAAAATAAAATTACTAGTTATTAGTTTAAAAACTATTTTAGGACACAAATGCTATCATCTTCTTAGATAGCTTGCCAAATTAAACCAAACAGTACAACAAGCAGAAACTGTCAGACATGAGACAAATATCAGTGACAACATATTACATCAAAATACGACAACCAGCTCACTCAGAAACCATACAGTTAGTTGCGAAGCGAGTACAGAAGTATGTACATACATACATACATACATATACGAACTGAATTTATAAAAGGAGACTGTTCACCTTCTCATAGTGGTTACTCTGAATTTTGACAAAATTTATTTGCATCTTCATAGACCTACAAGTTCTTGCAACGTAACCTACAATTGGGAAGAAACTGCGCACTCACCATACAGTGCGTCTTCGAAGTCAAGTAGTGGAGAATTAAACAATATACTACATTCGACGGACAATTTCTGGCACTCTTATACCAGTGTACATGTAGAAACGTACAAATGTATATACGCTGGCTGGATAAATGATAATCTTATGTAAAAACAGGAAATATCTAACAAGTAGGACATTGAAAAAGTGTTGCTTTGATTACACAGTTCGATGACTGTAAAAGAATAACCTAATTATGAAATTATGCTTTAATATGTTTCATTGTCAAAGTTAGAAACATTGAAGTGTTAATGGAAAAATTTAGCTCTCCAATATGATGAAAATGTAAATGTTACATTTATATTGTTAACAAAATAATCCAATTTGTTCGTCCAAAATCTAAATTTTGGTTTATTTTGTATAACGGTTACTCCGTATAGATTTTACAATCATCTTACTCTCCTTATTTCTTAGGTGATTTTCCTAAAGTACTGCTGCAAATGAGATTCATTCTCATCAAGGTTTATTGAAGTTGCAAAGGGAAATATAACGATTTCCATAATCAAATTGTTTCAAGAACAATTGCGGTGTAAAATGGCACACCATGTAATGCTACTGACATCATATAGTTTTAAATTATCTGCCACTGTATATTTCGTGGTGCAATTACATATAGATGTCTTAACGATGACACGCTAATAAAAATCCACTCTGCAGTATTAAATGAATTCAACAGTGTAATAAAAAATAGTGGATTTAGAAGTATGTATTACATAAATTTATATTACATATTACAAGTAAATATTCAAATGTTTATGTGATTTCATATGCGTTCTTAAGTGATCTCTCCGTTTCGCAACGTATGCACAGCCCATAACAGAACACGAAAATGTAGCTTCTTTTCCGCATTCGTAGTTCCTATGCTTCCACAAGGAGGAGTAATGTTTGTACGACTTGAAACAATCACAGCACGTGTATAATTTCTTAAGGTTTTCATAGTATCCTGAAACAAATCAACATTAATAAAGTTTACAAAACAATACACTCAAGGTGTACCACGGGAAATTATTACTATAAATACTTATTAATAGAAGATAATATAAACATATTACTCAATAATAATACTGTTTTATATTTTACGTTTTTATTTAGCCCTAGCTTTAACAAATTTTAATCACACATATCTGTGAAAATAAACTTGTCTTCAATTTATCCCAAATTGTCGAGATTGAATCAGCGTCTGTTTTACCACTACTAGCTTGTTATGTTTGACTTCCTATAACTGACTTAATTATTAGCCTTTTCTTCTATAAATTGCTCTGTAAAATAACATTACACATTATGGAGAAAATTAATGCATACAATCATAAGGTTCTACTCACACTAGTCATTCCTAATATAATGATCACTGTGACAAAATTCTCTTCTCTTTATATGTGTGACGGAAAATCTCCAAATTTTCCATTTTACCACATTTGTTAGCCAATGTAAACATTATAAGCATAGAAAAATGTCGCCATGAGCTTCTACCAACTTTAAAAAATCATTTTTTGTTCTTGAGTGCAGAATTCGTCATCATCCAAAAACTTTTGGATGATCTTAGACATCAAAGATTACAAATTGAAAGGTATCTAAGTTAAAAACAAATAAATCTATCTGTTTTGCTAACCCCAATGCAGATTTTATTAAATCTTCATCTAGTTATTTATACCAGAGTATATAGTAATTGTGAAGAATTGCAGTATCGTTCTTCCCCAAGTGATTATAAATGAAAATATTGAAAAGTTCAAAAAGAACTTTCTCGATTTTACAAAAAATATATACACAGTCAGCAATCCCCTTTCAAACGTTTTTGCCATAGATAGCACTATGGTCTACATGCACCTTTTTGGAAAATTTTACAAGAGGAATAATATACTTAAAAATTAATAATAAATCGCGTAACAGTATCTGACATTTCATCGAAACTGGTTAAAATATAGTTACGGTTGCGTATCATTTGTTCAGATTTTGGTAGAAATAAATTAGTAATAATTACAATTTTACATTTTCATATTTCATTTAAATCTGAGTCACACCGATGATGATTATGTATGTATGGTTGGGTATGTTGGTTTTTTTATGTTTACAATTTAAAAAACACTTTTAACTTTACACCACAAGACTGACTAGACTGCACGTTACGATGAAAGTATACTATTAATATGTATAATACCTCTACTACATCTAGTGTAAAATTCATACTGACTGAAATAAATAAACTCAATCTACATTTGCAAAATCAAAGCAATATATCGAGAAGGTGATTTTTGAAATTTTCGAATCTCTGTTGGAAAAACTGGGTAAAATGGAAACTGTAATTTTGTATAATTGCCATACAGGATGAATAAGAAATAAGAAGCAGTGAAATGGAAGGTGACTTCTAGTTAGTTAAAGCCCGATGGACACATACAACGAAATCTTTAAAAGGTAGTTCTCTCTCGTCGATTCATATCAGTTAAAAAAAGCACGCTGCAATTTACAAGTCCAACTTTGAAAGTCGAAACTGTACAAGTAAAACTGGTACATGAAGTATTTTTCTTGACAAGTATGAAAAAGCTACAAGTCGCGCATGCGCAATTCGTCAGAACGCATATATACAAACTGAAAAGAAATAAAACCGAATACTTTACATTAAAAACTTGTTTGTGTATACGGACTTGTAAAGAAAACTTTTAACATAACTTTTAAAGTTTTTCTTGTATGTGTCCATCGGGCTTAAGAACAAAATATTGATCAAGATTGGCGTATAAAGTCACATACACGCTATGAACCTTCACACCCGCGTAATTCCGGAGATACAGCGTACTTCAGTCAACTGATCTCAAAATCTCATATTTTCTGAGGAGCAATCAGTTCTCATTTCACAATTTACTACATCTAATCATACACATTAATACTGGCATACACATTAGAAAATAATATCTTACAAATCAGCACTACTTATACACAATTATGGGTTGGTACAAGTAAAAATACGAAATACGCAATGAATGACAAATATTTATTAATAAAAAGAAAATAAAGCTAAATCAATCTACTTAATACAAAACGATATTTTATATACATTACGTTAGATCATTCTGATGTTATATATTATGAAATGTATTTTCAGAACCAATAAACAATACATATAGTTTACAAAATGTATATTGATGGTCTCACTCTGTGGACGATAATTTTATTTGCATAAAAACATGTAATTTACAGAGAAACTTGAGTTTTATTTAAATAACTTTTGTGGTACATATGTATATGTATGTATGGATATATTGACCCAAGCGTCCACAATGCAGAAGTTGCAAATATGCCTAGTTTGTGGTATGTGTTTTGGTTCCTGATTTTCGATTAAATATTACATTTCATAAAATTAAAAGATAGTTCCTTAAGAGTAGGATCTCTTAAGACTGAATGCTTTTTATTATTTCATTTTCACATATTCTGTTTTAATATTTTCATTACATTTATATCTGCCAAAATTGGCTGCTGAACTGTTAAATACAATAAACCTATAGTTCTCAAATGAATAAATAGTCTTTTAAATTAAATTATAAGAAATTCCTATTTTCACTTAAAACCTAATACCACCATAAGTAAAATGAAATGGTCTACCCAATTTTGTTTTAATAATCTCCTCAGCGGGACCATGTAATTGGCAAAGTCTGTATAGTGTTGTTCTAGGTACGCCATACAGAAGAGCTGCTTTCTTATAGCCCATTCGTTTGGATCGTATGCATTCAATGGCCTCTCTCATACATTCGGCATTCCAAGAATTCCTTACGGCTCTTCTAATACCTAAAAAACAGCCTGTGATTAAATGCGTTAGTAAAGGTTTATTATAAACATTTAATATGCATCATGATTAAGAGCCACAAGCAAGTAAATTAGATAATTTCACGTGTCGTTATTCTCGTTTAGGTTGGAATTGGCATGTATATAACGTGGACACTACACTTACGTGAACCAAAATTGCATTAAAAAAATATAGGTTTAGTTAAAGCTATAGTTGAGCTATAATATAGTTAGTTATTATACTTACGGAGCTATTACCGTCGAACTTAACTTGCGTTAACAGCATTTGTAGACAATTAGGTGCCTGCATGATGCCATCGCCACCTAAATAGGTCGTGTTAAACTGTGTTTAAATTTTACCCGTTAATACTTCTACATATAGAACAAAGGTCCTTTTATTTGATAAATTACTGATTAAATTACCAAATAAACAGATCTGCTTCCTGCACTTGATACACTATCTACTTATTTAAAAAATAACGATTTGCAAGACAGCAACTCAGAATTTATTAGGAAAGAAAAAAAGAACCGGCAATACGTTTTTGTGCAGTAACATCTTGTTTCGTACCAATAAAACTGATTATGATGGACTTTATTTTAAAAAATTATCATTATATAAGGAAAATTACAACAATTAACCTTACGTTACAATATAAGAAATATTATTTATTACTCCTATATGTTATTGGAATGTAAGAACGCATATTGCACATATATGCATTGCACCTAACGAACAATATTATAATTACATATATATGATTATTTCTTTTTTGATATCGGTTTAATACTTAATCTCCGACAAAAGCAATATAAAGTCGAGAGTGGTACGTTAAAATGACGTGACGCTTCTCTATACCCCATAACGTTATCTTTAACATACTCTATTGCTTGCTTCATTGCTGTTTCATGGTAAGAACCTTTTCTGTATTTATACGATCTATCTGAAAAAGAAAATGATCGTTAGCAATAAGGTTATTTATTTCTAAGATACTTCAGTGAAGTGGGAGTGGTTTTACATTTTCAATAACAGGTACAGTTAGGAGCACGGAATTCCAGACACAAATAATTGGCTACTGTAAATATGTTTTTCATATATTGCTTGACATTTAAAAATATGTAAAATACCCGTTTACAATAGCAAAAATATTTTGACAAAACAGCTATACTAATTGTCTGGAATTCTATGCTCCCGATTGTACTATTGATTTCATAACGATCTGGGACAGTAAAACTGACATAAAGTTGTTTTTTTTAATAGTGTAAATATGACTTTATTTGTAAAATGTTTGAAAATGTCAATGCGATAAGTCAAAATTGTATTAGTGACTTCAGTGTAATTTACAATAGGAAATGCATATTATCGCATTAACATTTTCAATTATTTGTCAAATAAAGTCACATTTACACTATTAAAAAACTACTTCATGTCAGTTAATTTTACTGTCCCAGATCATTATGAAATCAATAGTACATACTCGATGTTTACAATAATAGATGCCATGAACGCATTTTCTTTTTATATCACAGTTCTGAAAGTATAACTGCCAACTCCTAATGTAGCTTTCTACTCCAACCTTCTTGTAAACTTTTGTTCGCTATATGTGGCATTAGAATCACGGCCTTTCGTAAGTTATGATTTAATTTTTACAGCCCCCGGAAGCAAATCCTTTTCATACTCCAAACGGATGTATATTTGTGTATTCAGAAAGAAGATTCAATTTTGACATTTTCTTTCTATATTCGCTTGATCGGCTGGGCAGTGTGATATATTTGAGGTATCAAATGATCAGATAATTTATAAATATAAATCTGGTATATACTCAGCAACACTGTCGATTAGTAGTACCTAATCACAAAAAATCAGTCTTACTTGTGTGTACTATATTTGCTGGTAACATTTATCATTTGTTATCTTAATATTAATATGCTATTAATCCTTGAGTTCTTCACACATAGCATCCCACTGAAAAACTCTATTATGCCGTACCTGCTAAATGGTTCTGTTGCAAAGAAAGGGCTTGAAAGCGATTACCACTTTCTATATATGATTTTTCCGAGACGTACACGTAAAATAAACCTTGTACATATTTTTGTCGTGCATAAAATTCAATTAATCAAAACGTCAGTAACATTATTAGACAATAACCATAACATCAAACCTACAGTCAATATAAAAGATATGAATGTCAACTATCTAGTGTGTGCAGCTTTCTAAGCTGCATTGCTAGTCAACGCAAGAGACAAGATATAGTACACTATACCTATATGTTTAAGATTATTACGAGGAAACCTGTACTTATCTACCCTAAAAGTAAAAGGATCTAGTAAATCTACAAGTGAGTATACATAATGAAATTTATTTACAGTATACGATCTAGGATATAAAATTTCCGAAATAAAAAGTTGAAATGTACGAAATAACACAGTTTACAAAATAATACTGAAATAATTAATAAGTGTCATATTTAAATAGTTATTTTGAGAAATTAATGTTTCAGTTTTATCTATCATCTAAATAAATACGTATATACAATCACTTGGCGAAGCATTTCAGTACAATCCTTAAACTAACGAATTATAAATCAGAAGTTGATCCAAAGAACATTCTATATGCATACGCAATAAACACATTCCTGATTGTGACTGCGTTATAAATGTATTAATTGTTTTATGCCATAACACCTAACTACTGCAAAATAAGTCGGCCAAACAAGATTTTGCCCCACTAAAACTCGAGATGCCTAAGAAATAAGGGTTTCAAAATGGGCGCTTTTTGACAAATACATGAATAAAGAATAAATTATTACGGAACAATTTGAAGTATGTTGTTAAGCATAGGAGCTTGTTAATATGGGGCTTCTCGAGAGAGTATATAATATATTTCAAATTACGTAATAAAAATAATGTAATATCCGTTATAGTTTCAAAGATATTTACAAAAATGATAAAATAGTGCAAATTCTTAAAGAACTACGGCCAAACGTGAATACGAATATCTTGTCGAAGAGAGGCTAATAATGTTGTTTGAATTGTTGTTATTCCATTGTTTTTGTTTCCTCAAACATTTCTAAAATATTACATTCTCTTAATACTTACATCTGCTTATTCGCAAAAGCATTTCGTAGCCTTGCAAGTATCTTGTAACTCCAATTGCATTGCAGTTTATTTGTACTATGCAATAAAATCAGCAATCAATAACGTTAAAAATTGAGACAACTTTTACAAATATCAAAATTATACATTTTTAGGTTATAAACAAAAATGAAAACTGAGAAACAGACATATTTCGGTTTCTGTTGATCCTTACAACTAATTGACGAATTATACAAAAACGTATATTGGTTAAGAATTATTTTATAAATAAGTCTTTGAAACATATAATACATAATAGGAATCAGTTCAACAGTATGTACAACACAATTGCTGAAGCACAAATCGTTCTTAAGCAAACAATGTAATTAATGGGTAGCACAGGTTGCATGTTACAACAAGTAATTACATTATTTGCGTCAAATTAATTAATAAAAAACAAATACATAGATACAGGAAAGCGACAAGCTTAGAAGGAAAGATATAAACCTAATTAGAAGATACGTATGTACTTGCAGAGGTACATTCTACACAATTTCGTAAAAGGGAGTGACAGTTAATGTCTTATATACAACGTAAGTTATCTACAGTTATTGTAAATAAATCATTTTTGTGTGCATGAAACTCCTCAACTAAAAAAAAACTGTAACTTCATGAGATAGTTTCACCCTCTTATCTATTATAAAGACAACTATAAAGATATGTAGTGCCCTTTAATGAAGTGAATACATCACTATAAAACAAACGTGTCTCACAGTTATGTAGTGTAATATTAAATAAATCAGACTACATAAACGATAATATATACATATGTATGTACAGTTTGTGTATTAAGTATGTAATGTCTTTACCTTTGAAGACTATATTAATCTTTCTTCCGTTCACCCCGATTCGGTCGTTTTCGTTCGGTTGAGATACTTTGAATACCCAACTATACATCTCAAGCGTCAAAGGGACATTACTTAATACACAAACTGTACATATACATGGTACCTCAGCGAGACCGTTCGTTAGAAGTTTATGAGGTTCTGGCCAAAATATAAATTTGAAAATTAAGAATTATATATAGTCGTTAGTAAACAAGGAAGGGAATCCCTTGAGGACGACACGAGGCCGGGCAGGAGCATTGAGGTAACCACGCCAGCACTTATCCAAACAGTTGAAAAAATTGTACGCGAAGATACTCGACTAAAGAAGAAACAACTCGCAGAAATGGTTGGAGTATCCGATACAACAATTTTTAAAATCCTACACGATCATCTCGGCATGTCTAAGGTCAGCGCAAGATGGGTGCCGAGAATGCTCAGGCCGCCCGCCGCAAAAACAACAGCGCCTAGAGTGTTCGCGTGCATTTTTGGACCTCTGTAATGAAGACAAGGATGGTGTATTGGTCTAATTGTTACTGGAGACGAAACTTGGGTTCATCATTATGAACCTGAGTCCAAACAAGACTCCATGCAGTGCCATAAAAAGGGCACAGCACCTCCCAAGAAATTTAAAGTGTCACAATCAGCTGGCAAACTCATGGCGAGGAATTCAGATACATGTAATATAGTTATCCTTGATTTCAGTGCAACTTCAATATTAGTGCGCTTTTTTGAAATTTATATATAAGGTAAATGTCCTAATAATCGTCATAGTCCCAGTTATCGTCAGCGTACCAAGATTTCTTGAAAAATTAAGTATATAAGATACATACACAAAGTTAGTCTGTTTTAATCAATTTAGCGACATCTAAAACTCCTAGTAAAGTATGATTTAAAATCGGTAGATCGTTTAAATTTAGTTTAGGGTCTTAAATGTGTCAGTGTCTTAACCGAATTGGTGTTACAACTATTGTTAAGAGAATTGTTAAGGTAAGTCAGAATCTTTGTACATCTGTTAGTTCTACTTGAGAAATTACTTCAATAAATATGTGTTTAAATTTACTACATGATAAACAGAGGTATGTACAAGTGCTTGACGACAAATGGGTCAAGTCTTATTTTTGCATGACGGATATTGGTAGTACATAGGAATAATAAAAATGAGTTGCAAAGTAAATGCTTAACACTGAACTAATGCATTTTTGAGTGAAAGACTTCGTAAAGGACTTAATTAACTTATTATTAAAATCATTCATTTAATTAAATTAACAGAAATATCGTTTCGATTAAATTTATTGCCGCGATAATGGTCATGACGAAAACTGAGACAATTACCTTACATCCGGGCAATTAAATATTTATCATAGTTTTGAAAGTAGTCACGTAAATTACTAAGGCTCTAGATCCAGTCAAAGAATTTTAGCGTTTTCAGGGGTTTCGTAGAAAACTGATTACAAAGCGACTATTCCATATATTTGAATGCAGTTTTCGCCAATTCTTTCCTAAAAAATAATACTATGCTTCTATAGAGCCATGTTTTTTAAATTAAATTTGTTTACAATAATATAGACTTTTAAAAATTCACTATTTTTAGTGCCTTGTTTACAAACAATATTTGACTTGAAATATAGCACTATAAAAGCATAGATTAACATTTCAGCTATAAAACAAATCTAAAATAATAGCCCTATCTATAAAAATAAACTCATAATCATATTTCTGCCGAACCCTTACATCGCAAATTTTGTAGCTTTTTCTCGCCATAAGCCGGCGACACCTTAAGCAAATTTACAAAGATAATGTGGAAAGCATGGTGGACCACATTCAAATATATGTTACTTAATTAGTTTGTAGTTTATTTACTATGAAACTCTTGAAAATGCTCAAATTCGTGGACTGAATCTACACACATAGAAGTGTTTACTTGATTCAAGAATGTACATTTTCTTGAACATATTAACTGCATGGAAGTAAGTATTTATTTGATATTAGAATATATATTAAATAGAAATATTTACGATGATTTGTCTGCAGTAAAAGATAATCTTGAAATTGCATTATAATCAAGCAAATATTTTCTAAAATCAAGTAATAAATTTTCTTAAATATTATAAGCGCTTATAGCGCATGCGCATATAACCAGACATTTGCGTGTTCTAAACAGTGGCATTTGCGCTAAACGTATATTTACTTGGGCTAAGAATGTATTTACTTAACTTTCCAAAAATTTGTGATTTTTCATTGAAGTAAATATTTTCTTGCGTATATACGAACGTGCCGTTTACTTGACTGAAGAAACACTTACTTGAATCAAGAAAGTACTTCTATGTGTGTAGAGCCTTAAGTGTGGCACTACGTTTATAGGACTCTACTCTCAAAAAACGGATGATTGGTCACCTAAAGAAATACAGTTTCATTGCTCTCTACATTTTCGCGCGTGAAACGACAAAGCGAAAGATTAGTGGCAAGAGTAGAGTAGCGATTCCCACAAGATGTTGAAATCTCGATTCTAGCAGTACAAATGATAAGCTTTGACTGTAGTTTCTTCCTTCTGTCGTTACTCTACTTCGCCGCTAGTTTCACTGTGAACGTAAGCTTACTTATGTTTTGTTGTCAGTGAAGACTTTTCCAATTACATTTCACGGATTGTGTTGCATTCGGGAATTGGTAACCTCGCGGTCGGTTGAGCAAAAAATCATTTAAACAAATAAATTAAAGATGTACCTCATAGTTTTCTTTCTGATAGATAAAGAGGACGAAACTATTGAATATAAAACATAACAAATTTAAGTAAATTTTTATACCGCGTAAACCTACCAATTGCAGGGAAGATATGCTTTCAAAATTGGAAAGTATAATTAAAACAATTGTCGCAATAGTGTACATTAATGATTTAATTAAATAAAATACCAAAAGAATATTGGCTTCTTTAAACTGTTTGTTCTACATAGATGTGCAACTTATAACTAAAAACACTTAAGCGTACTTAAATTACCGGAATGGAAACAAGATACATATAAAACTATTTACATTTCTTGTAATCTAACTTTATGCTTATTCATTAGATGTCCTTTTAGTTCTGACTTATAAAAAAATCTTCCATTACACAATGGACAATAAATTTTCTTTTCTTTGCCGCATTCAATCCTCACGTGGCGGCTTAAGTTAGATTTCATAGTATAACTTTTCTCACAGCTTGGGCATTTAAAACGTCGCAGAATAACCGGTTTCCGTCCTGAAACAAATTTATTAGTCAGAATAAAACGAAAGAAATTTCAGATATTTATTAAAACAAATATTATATGGTTACAACAAACTACTAAATAGATTAACACAAATTTCTTCAACAAAGTTTTGGTTTATCACTTCACTAACAAAAAGTTGGCCACAGTAACATCAGTTACGAACTTACTACCAACATGGAGTAAATAAAAAGTATTTGGTTTTTCAATTTGTTGCAGTATTACTAACAAACTTAAAATTAGTGTTGTTTACATAATACATATACTTATATGCACGGCACTTGGGGTCTTGTTATATACGTATGTAAAGCTACTAGTTAGTCTTACTGTTTCAATTGTCTATGCAATCCCTTAATTATTTCGTATGTACTTCCCTGTGTTGCATGCAAACTTAATATATAAATGCCAATAACTTGCATAAGTTATACTGAAAAAAGTGTGTAAGAATTTTTACTGTTACTATACTAATTCTAAATAGAATTTGCAAAAGATGGAGATAATTACAAATTGTAAGAGACTTTATCTTTTCTGTAACTGGAGCGGATTAGTTAAATTAGTTTGCCTGTAGTCAAAACAATAACTTTGAAAGAATAGTCGACATATTCATAAAACTGTAAAATACGGCCAATAATCGCACTGTTGTTAAAAATTGTGACAATGTTTCAGAAGGATGTTAGAACAGTTTTACTATATTATATGTGCAACCAAACAATAGATTAATGAGGAGCATCAAAACAGAATGCAGCATTTATTGCGAGAAGTTGCGTATGAACTTTTCCTATTATATATAAGTCGATTGCTAGTCCTACTAGCCGAAGCTCCTCTTCTTCTCCCCATAAAAAGCCCTAGCATCTTCGATGATCCTCCACCAGTAGTCAAACTTTTTTCTTAAGTTTGTGTATATGAAATGATTGATAATCTCTCGGGTTATCTCATATGATGACTCTAGCGTTATACGAGTTATATTGAAAGCATTTCTAGCTAATTTGCTGTTTCTTTTGGTTTCCTTCTATAGTTGAATGCATCGGAGAATAGACCATTGTTACAGTGTTTTCCACAGATAAGTCTTGCAGTACGTTGGGACACTCAAGAAGTGATAAAGAGCTGGTTTGTTGCCTGTCACTATGACAAACGTCGTACTATTAGATTCATAAAGTTACCGTTACCTTCTCCTTTCCCACACCCACGAGAAGCTTTCCGTCCCTAGCATAGTTGATATAGCGAGTTACTGTAACCGTTTGGTATCCCTTACCCACTTTTTGCGCCTGAAGCAAAAAGTTGCAAGCCACATTAGTGGTGAAATGTCCAGTTAGTGAATTTTGTATTTTTTCCCTTCTATTTTACCTTATTTTGAATTTATTTTATTGTAGTATTATATTATCACACCAGTATGACGCGGTCAAAAAGCTCTCATAATACAGACTCGGACTCTGGAATTCTTCGATATCATTATTTTACATAACTATTTCCGGAGAGTCCCCAATTTCAGTTTAAACGTTCTTCTACAAGTCTATAACGGTCTAATAGCTCCAGTCAATAGCGTTTTCCCGATATTTCACGTCCGACGTTACCGTTAGTTTTTCTCCAAACAGATACTAGGGTTAGGCATAACGTACTCGACTTGTGTCATGATTTATCTTTTTTCCGTGCGAACCTTTATAAAATACAAAAAAAAATGGGTATACATAAAAATAAAGTGCAAATTCGCATATGTTGTTGTGAGAGACAGTATAATAGTAGAATAAAAATGAATAAAGATATCCTTGCCTTTCCTAAAAAGATTTAGTACTATCCATATTGAACCACATCAAGATCAATGAATTTATTATATTTTATTATATAATGAATGTAAACCTCAAACAGAGTACATAAACTTTCAATTGCATTTTATAGGTATTAAAACGAACTTGTGCGCTATTTAGTAATAATTAGGAAAGTAAGCAATTATAGATTAGTGATCATTGTTTTATTATTGCTATTACATATTCACAGATAAATTTGTATAAAGCTCTACACAATACACATTTCAGCATTTCTTTAATAATACTCATCCTGTGAACTATGAAATTCTAAAGTAGATTGAACGTCAGATAAATTATGTCTCCGTTGACAATGTTTCAGTAGATCATTTCTGTAGAAAAACATTCGATGGCACTTTACACACCGTAGGGACGGCTTCTTACCGCATTCCCATCGTAAATGTCTGTTTAATGTACCTTTTCTAAGGTAAACTTTAAAACACTGTCGGCATGTGTGTATTTCTGACTGTCCTAAAAAATGAAGATATTAGATCATGAGTCACAGTGCACTATATATATAATTCAGAAAAGGCGACTTTTAACCGTGAATTACAGGAATCTAGCCGCTACAGAGTAAAAATAAATTGAGTACAATCTTATATTTAATAAGATCATTAATAGCTATAATTTTTAACATATTACTGTGTATCAACAAACTAAAAAGAATCATGAATAGAATTATCAACGTAAAATGTTTGCTGTTACTTTTTACTTCTTATACCGTAACGTTAATATATATTTTGTATAATATGCTGCATCTTCAGGTCTATTTTCAAATATGATAAAGGCAGTTTTTATGACATTTGTAATTATATGCAAGAAAATCTAAAACATATTTGCGTTCTTTACTTATATCTAAATAAAATTCACTACATGCTTCAATTACATATGACCCCTTTAGTAATTTGAATTACTTCAAGGAAATAGAAACTGAATTGAGAACACATTACTACACAAACATATGTATACAGTGCGGTTCGAAGGTTCTGGTAATGTGCAGGCTACCTACACCACAAAAATGTACAAATTCGAATTCTAAATCCTACCTATTTTTTTCGAATAAACACATATAATGGCTTTGTGATGCAGGTGGTCTGCATATGTATTATCCGTGGAATAAAAGCTGTAAGTTTGTTTCCTGATAGAACCTTATACACGATATTTTGCAAATATTGACGGCTGTAGAAAAGTACATTATATTATACCCGGAAACATATTTGTTTGTAATTTGTGGCATAATATCTTCTACAATTTTTAATGGTTAGTTTAGCAACCGCTAAATATTAAATAACCCCGCACGTGACGACATCCACGAGTTACTGTCAGAATTATTGTGATTATACTCTATACTACTACTATTATATAGTGCTAGTCCATTTAATCCCAGATTTGTTTCAACTTGTACGTTAGTAAAACAGGAATTAATTAAGAGTCCATTTATTTCGTAAACAAACTAATTTTTAATACATTCCTGTACTTACAGATCATAATATAGATTTATTATCTAGTGTTAGTGTGTGTATGTATCTTTATAAATGTAAGTGGTACCATATGTTAGTTTATTGTGAAATTTCATCAGCCAAATGAAGTAACTCACTTATTCAATACTTTCGTCTGTTTTTAATAGATTAATACCTATGAGTTTTTATTTTAGTTTTATTGGCAAAATTGGGAACTGCGTAATTGTTTTTCAAAATTTTAGGAAAGGCTTTTGCGACAATAAACTATTATCACAATATCACTGCAGAGCACTTTTACTTTTGACTATAATGTTCATTTACAGAACTAGCCATGAACCTATATGGCTGATAGGGGCATATTCTTACAAACATTATACGTATAAGGTTTTAACTGAAGTGATACGTTTTCCGAATAAGAATGATAATACTAATATCTTCAATGTTCGAAATCCATTCCAAATTTCAAATTAATCGTAAATTAGAGACCGCGACAAATATGTGCCGTCGTTTCGTGAATTTTATCCTACCGTTGAAGTTGACATTTAGCTTAAAACAAATTAAGAAATAATATCCCAGCAGCAGAATTCGTAGCCCATATGTTCTTGTCTGTATGTATCCAAAAAAGTAACAATATTAAATACGATTGGCATGAAAATGAAACATACTATGGATTGTTTGCATGGAAGACAACACTACCACGACCTTTCAAGGTAGTTTTACGATTAATTACAAACTAATGATTACTAACTAATATTTATATTTATAATTTTAATTTTTTAAAAAATCTACATATATTGCTATCTACCTATTGTAAGTGCGGCTGTTACATCTATACAAAAAACGCCTATACATAGTAACGTGTTGCTGACCGTTGTTATTTCTCGTTATAAGATAATGACTGCATTTGTCGAAGTAGTAGTTTGGTTGGCATGTGACCAACGCATTTTCACGTATTTTTTTCACTAAATAACTTACTTCTTTTTGATTGAGTCTGCTCCTGATTCCTACTTCTCCGCATTCTCATGTTTACCGTTTATTTGGTATCAATCGTAAGTGCTTTAGGTTAAAGAGTTTAGCAGTAGCTAGTTTCCCTGTTTGCTTCTGGTTCGTAAAATTTCTCTTCCAGCGCTCAGAGAGCTTCTGCTGCGCTATGGGTGGACCTTCAGGTCCTTTAGCCTTTTACTATCTTGGCTTACGTCTGACAACAGAATTCTCAATCTGTGTAGCTAGGGTCCAATCATGGTAACCACTAAGCACCACTGAGCGTTGCTTATGAACCAGGGAGCTACAAGAATGGTTTGCAGCATCCTCTTCTCAAGAACGTCGGGCCTCTTAATTTGAGATTTCGCGGCGGTGGACCAGGTCAGCCGTCACCGTGTAGATTACAGGTTTTAAAAGTAGACTCAAAGAACTTTTTGCGGAAATCAGGGGAGCCGGAGCCCATCGCGGCCTGAAGAATCGGGACGTAGCCATCGAGAAATGATTTCGAAAAGTAAGCTTCGTGTCGAGGACTAACCCCAGATATTGTAGTTGTGGGCTCCAAAGGAGCCTCTGTCCCTCTATAGTGATAAAGGAGGAGGATGGTTGCATTTTCTTGAGAAACGCACGGCCATATCACAATTATTTCTGTTTTAAACTCATGTGTTTTCTGTTTTGATGGTCCTTTGGCACTGGACATTATTTTGTTTTTTATTATATTATTAGTATCGGATTATTTGTTTTTTTGTTTGTATAATATAATTAGGATGATTAATGCGTTATTTGTTTATATAATGGTATATGTAATGTAGGATTCGTGTAATTAGGATTTCCTGTATGAATCTTATAAATAAATAAATAAATAAACAATTTAAGCGATGCAATAAAACACGAATAAAAAAAGTCAGACACTCACATAACTTTCATATCTACCAACAATAGACATTTATTCACAAATTTAAAAACACCGATTAAACAAGATAATCAAAGTAATGTCGTTTATAAATTAGATTGCAAAGATTGTAACAAATGTTATATCGCACAAAGCAAGCAATATTTAAAGAAACGAATTTATAATCTCCAATACACTGTTACACATAACGTCACCGCTGAAACTGCTTTATCTAAGCACTCTAAAGATAGACGACATAATTTTGATTTTCAAAACTCTAAAATTAAAAAAAAAAATAAAAAAAAAATATAAGAAAAGATTAATTTACGAAATGATTTACATTAAAAAAGATGAAAACGCGGTAAATTTTAGAACTGATATCGATAATTTAAGTGTTATTTATAATAATTTAATTCACGCCTGAATTTTATTAATTTTAAGCTCTTGACTAGGTTTTTTTGCCACGTTTTTCCCTAATCCTTGAACAGAATTGTTAGAGCTTGACAAAAAATAGATTGATATACGAAAAATTCAAATAATTTTAATTTTTATAGTTGTATTAAACCAATATATCCTTCATTATTATTTAAGAATGTAATTAAAATTCGATATTATTATTCTTTGTTGTTTAGATATTTTTGTTGATAGGTATGGCCATTTATATTGTTAGTATTTTGACACATATTAAATGTCAATTTCTTCCACTGAAGACAAGATAAAATAAATCGTATTCGGAACCATTATAACCTTTCTTTTCGTATGTGAAAATAACTATTATGACAATTGTTACCGCAATTAGATATTGTCGTATTGACATATATTATATATTTACCTTAATCTAATCTCTGCAAATATGAGCATATTTCCTTTCTCTTCTATTTTCTACACTAAATAGATTGTAGTATTGTTTTCCGAAATAAATGCTTTTTTCTGTTCAATTATTCGAAATTTTCTGCAAGCATAGTGTAACTCTTATTTATTTCGCTGAACATAGTAATTTGTCTTATGTTGTATCATAACCGGTTTAAATTAAACTCGAAAGTTTGCAAATATGAGGTCAAGCCCTTTATTTGCACACTTACTTGTATATTCTTCCTAATCTTGAAGAGACTATTATCGCTAGTCATTTATTTATTACGGTCAATTCACAAACATAATAATTGCTTCAATTACATTAGAAGCAATATCTTCAATTGTTGGCTATTAAATTATCTGCATTATTTTAAAAATAATTCAGATAATTTTTTTCTGTACTAAAGAATGTACTAAATATTAACAAACTATTTCCTCTTCTAGCATCTAACGTATACAATAATTTATGCATTTATGCATTATTTAAAACTCATGCACGCCATTGTATTTATGCCAAAGAGCATATTTCCTGATAAATTCTTTTATTTTTACCAATCCATAGTCGCATATCAATATGTACGTACATCCAACGTTTGATATAATTGTTATTACTATATTGGGATTTTTCAGATATTTATGCCAGATGCCCCAAGTTATACATTTTTTATTGTATATTATGATATATTAAGTATTGTTAAAGTTTAAGCTAACTAGAAGGAAAGTAGAAACAGGGTAATAGTAATTACTACAGAAGTAGTAATACTCACCACTAAAATCACACAATCACTTTAAATATGTTTATTTTGTAAAAAAATAAAAGAATGCAATTTACAGCCTATAGGTATAGACAATAACACTATTCCTATAAAAAATACAAACACTTCTAGTAATAAGTGACTCACCATGAAATTATTAGTACTTTTTAAACACGCAGATCCATATATGTATGTATGTATATCTATATATACAGATGTCTCAGCGAGACTCTTCCTTAGAAGTTTATGGGGTTCTAACCGAAATATAAATTTGAAAGTTTCGATTTACATATATACATATAATCAATGGTGTTCTATTCAATTAAAATATTGTTAGATTTCTAGGGCTTTAGGTTATACCGTAAGTCGCCATCTACTTTGCTATTTTCATTGAACACCCTATACATTTTTACATATTTTGATTTACTTACTTTTGAGCTTTATAAATACCTTTACTTTTTGCAATTTGATTCAGGAATTTTGTAGTTAGTCGATGTTTTCTAAAAAAAATTGCTATAGGAGATCAGTTTAGGATTGATGATATGCTTAAATAACATGTTGCTGTATACATTGTTTACTACTTTAGTATGCCCATAGTATGAACCATAACTTAATTTTTTCAAATGGCACCCCCATATTTTAACTTAGTTGTCCTACATGTCTCCTCACATGTCCTACACTTAAAATTGATAGTTTAAGAGATAATTAGGTTTCTTTTAAATGCACACGTAACTCGTCGATACTTATCCAATGTGCGTGCAATAAGCGTTTTCTAAGATTTATCGTCTACGTCACACTTCGTCGTTTTATGCTTATGAGTTAATAATTAGTTGTTAAGTTCCAGTAGGTAAACTAAGCGACCACGAGCGCAGTCATTCGACGTGGACACGTTGTATAAGCTGTAGTTTTGACAGCTAAAACCTGTGTAACACCAGCAAATTGTCATAATTATGACAGTTTGACAGGTTTTAGCTGTCAAAACTACAGCTTATACAGCGTGTCCACGTCGAATGACTGCGCTCGTGGTCGCTTAGTTTACCTACTTGTCTGTGAGATTTCTAAGAATGCTGATCTTGCGAATGCATTATTCCCTGATGTTTACACAGGTGCTTAAGAATGCTGATTTGGCGATTTCATCCCAGCGGATGTCTGTGAGATTTTTAAGAACGCTGCGATTCCCTGGACACCTGCTCTGTCGATTACGTCACCAGGGGGCCTTCTCCTCGGGGGCGCCATCTGTTATCTAAAGGAGGTCAGCAGCGCCATCTCGCGGACAATGGACACACCTCTAGTGCGTGCATTATACAGCGTGTCCACGGGCGAGTGATGAGTCATCGAGGGGTCGTATATAGTGCCTGATTTATACAGCGTGTCCACGTCGAGTGACTGCGCTCGTGGTCGCTTAGTTTACCTACTAGTGCCGTTACATTATTACTATAAAGAGTTAAAATGGATAACAATAACAAAAACAATGTTTGCACAAATCAAAAAATTCTTTATTTATTTTTTTTTTAATGCATGTTAGAAACTAGAAAGAAATTGAAGAAATATTTGTTCAAAGTGGTGGCCGTTCAAGCAGAACTAGCTACTATAATTTCTCTCTAGTTTTTTAAATTCATTAAAAAAAATAAATTAATATCTTCTTGATTTTGTAAACTTTGTTTTCGTTATTGTTATCCATTTTAACTCCTTATAGCAACAATGTAAAGCACTTAATGGCTAATTATTAACTCACAAGCATCAAACGACGTCACGTTAGCCTTTGACAATAAATCTTTGATAATGCCTATTTTCCATGGCACAGTGGATAAGTACCGATAAGTTGTAATCTCTAAACTCTGAATTTCAAGTACTTATAGGACATGTCGGCTATAAAAGATGTAAAATTAGATGCCGAATACAACTAAGTAATAAAATATAGGAGTGCCATTTGAAAAAATTAAGTTATGATTCTTCAAAATTTCGCAAAGTGAATGTGTCCCAGTAAAATAACCACACAATGTAGACAGCCGTTCTTGGCGCCAAAATATGCTTCAACATGTTCTTTAAGCATATGATGCAACCTAAATTGATATCAAAATATCGAGTCTACTCTGATTTTTTGAATAAATGTATGGCAGACATTTATTTAATTTTTTTAGAAAATATAGAATAACTACGCAACTAATACTACTACAAAACTCACGAATCAAATTGCGAACACTAAAGGTATTTATAAAGCTTAAAAATAAGTAAATCAAAACATGTAAAAATATACGGATTGTTCAATTAAAAATAGCAACGTAGATGGCGACTAGCTAGAAATCTGACAATATTTTAATTGAAGAGAATACAATCGATTATATATGTATGTATAATTCCGAATTTTCAAATTTATATTTTGGTCAGAACACCGTAAACTTCTGATCAACGGTCTCGCTTAGACATCCTGTATACATAGATGAATGTACGGAGTTCCCTGCCTACCAGCTGCAGAAGGCTATTTTACTGCTAATATACTGTAAAAATTAAATCTTATTTTTCTACTGCAGTATATACTTGATGCGGGGTAAAACCGATCTTTTTTTTGCTTATTTAACATTTTGTAGTGGAGAAACAAACTAGTTTATGTGATAGAAGTAAAAGGATTTACTTCTAAACAGAGACCTGTTTTTATCTGTGTAATGCGGAACCTGCTTTGTAAAGAACTAATAAATTTAGTTTGATAGCTGCACTATACCGATGCAGCAGTATTTCAATACTGAGATTTGATATTTAGATATAGTTTATAACCTTAATAGTTTTCTTATATTTTATTTTCCTGAAGTTGTACTTATAGGTGAATAGAAACGATTTTTAAGAATCTATCAATTTATTTTGGAACGCAATAATTATGTTTCTATCAGTTTCTTCAGTAGTACCAAAACCAATTAATTAAATTAAGCTTTCGACTTCGCTTCTTTACTTATGTTTTCCTCTAGTCCTTGAACAGAATTGAGCTAATTCCAAGAAAACCGCTTTAATAGATGTTTATATTCGCAATTATTGTAGTATAGAAAAGACGATTACAAAGAACTTTTATATGCATTACTGCTTTGATGCAAATTTGTGTATTAACATATCAGTGTTCTTGGAGATCGGTCGTGTGTCACCCACATGGAAATTAAGCAAAGTGTGTAAGAATAGAAAGTGATTTCTTTAATTGTTATTTGTGCATAATAATGTCAAAAAAAACGCGAGAATTAAGTGTTATAGAAAGAAGTCAAATCGTACTTTTAAGTAAGGAAGGGTATTCCCAAGTCGCAATCGCAAAAAGAATTAAGTGCACACGAGGGGCTGTTCAGTATATGTTAAAACATTATAATGATACAGGGACTTATGAAAATAAACCCAAAACAGGACGAAAACGACACACGAGCGTGAGAGAAGAGCGTGCTTTAGAAAGAATCAAAATCATCTAAAGATTTAAGTATAGCGAGTTATGGATGCACCATGGAGTCAGAATTTCTGCAAGTACTGTTAGACGACGCTTAAAGGCAGCTTCCTTACCTGCCCGCGTTGCTCGGCGAAAACAATATCTCACAGAGACCCACATAAAAAAACGTCTCGCGTGGGCTAAAAAATATGCTAATTGGAGTACTGGAGACTGGCAGCGTGTTATTTTTTTCAGACGAATCCAACATAGAGGTAAGTTTCATAATCCTATGAGGTTACTCAGTGTTAATTAGCAGAATAATTTACACAACTTAGTTTCCTTGGACATGAGAAAATTCAGTTAGTAGTTTTTTATTATCCTTCGTTCAGCTTTTCGGGCGTCCTGGACCCACTTCGTGCGGCGCAGACCTGGCGAAGAATTTCGCCCATATTGTTTAGTCCCCATTGTAAAGCATGGGGGTGGCAGCATCATGGTGTGGGGATGCATGTCAGCATCAGGCGTCGGCGAAGTAGTTATGTGTGAGGGACGCATGACCAGTGGCCGGTATGTCTCGATGCTGCAAGAGGTATTAGAGCCCTCTATCCTTAAACTGATCGAGGATGATGACGGGGACTGCTACTATCAGCAGGATAACGCACCTTGCCATAGTGCACAAGGAACCCAGCGCTGGTTTAGAGAAAATGGCGTTCGTCTACTAGACTGGCCGGCACAGTCCCCAGACTTGTTGCCAATCGAAAATTTGTGGTACATCATGAAACGGAATATTGCTCGTTACCACACCGCTTCGAAAAATCAGTTACAAGAAAAAATTCTGGAAGATTGAAACTCTATCACATCAGAATTATGTTACGATTTGGCGGCAACAATGCCAAAACGGGTACGCGCTGTGATTAAAGCACGTGGTGGCTCCAATAAATATTAAATTTAATAGTAGACAATTGTATTTAATAATATATATATACTGTTTTATTTCAGTCGCCAACTTTCTGTAGTTTTATGTAAAATTAGAGGGTGCTAAATACATATGCACATAGCTGTATATTGATATGCCGATGATTTAATACTGGTGACAGATATTACAGATCAGCTTGTTCTATTAAAGCTTAAATTTAAATTAAAGGGATAGATTTACGAAAATATGTAATTATTGCGTTCTACAAAAAATTCGTTAATTCTTAACATGGTTTCTATTGACCAATAAGTGAAATTTCAATGAAAGAACAAATATATTAGCTACATTTTGACTGTTCCATTTACCTTGTTTTCCGTTAATGACTTAATCACTTGTCGGTTGTTGGTTTTCATCTTGATTTGAACTAATGATATTCTTGGTCGGCAATACCAAAACTATAGTCATTGGTATACTTAAAAAACTATTTAATTTTACCTAAATTTATCAAGCAACAATTGGATTTTGGCTATTAAGCGTAACACATTTCAGATGCTACAAAGATATCGGATGATTAAGTAAATCAAAAGTTTTTCTTAATCACAATTACAAATCTCAAAAACTTTAAACTAATAAAAATATTAATACACAAATGTCTCCAAAATATTTAGCCAATTCAGTCTACTAGGTATTTTACTTGAAGTTTCAAAATGACTCGCAGTTATGAACCTGGAAGTTTTTCAGTGACGGAATATTGTAGAATCTATGAATGGCAAATATTTTAAATAATTTCTGTACCACACTGATATTATATCCAGAATATGTTTTTAATTAAATAATTTAATAAATAAGTTTATCCAAAATCCAAATTTTGATTATCGGTACCTTTCTTTATAGCTATCGGTGGACACAATCAACTAATTTTATTTCAGTTTGAATTTTAAGTAGTAGTTAGTTAAATTACTTAAAATATGTATACCAAAATTTAGAAGCATTTTATCTCAAGGGCAGGAAACGTACCATTCGATAGCTTTTGCCGTGCAGGTATTTCACGAGCTTTTGTAAAACACTGTAGTAGTACTTGTATATATCTAATAGAAACATACATAGATATTACATGGTAACATATTTGTATAATCATAAGATGTGAGTAATTTATAAATATTTTACCAGACACAACATGCTTAATGGTCATATATCAATTAAAACAGCAGTCTAAGTCAATGTAAAAGATTACATTATATTTATAGTTGTATTAGATTGTCACATTATAATTTAACGCTTTGTTGTTCATTCTATCAACTTCATCAGAAGTTCAATCCCTTTAGGAAGATTGCTGAGAAAGCTGACAACATTAAAAACGCAACAGCAAGACAAAACGCGACACCATCATTAGCTTTATTCAGAAGAAATAAACACCTATGGATTGGTAGTATTGTGGTATGATTGTTCGAAATTTAAACTAAAACGAATCATATTAGAGTGCTACCAATTCATCGGTAACTATTTGCGTCTGCTGAATGCGCCCATTGCTAACGCGGAAAAAGGATACTCTTGTGTAACACATATTAATCCACTGCCCTTGAGTAGCTTCAGTACACTGCTTTTAATGTATTGAATTTTACTTTCCTGATAGATAATTCGGTCTTATACTGCAGTAGTGTAATAGTTTTAGAATGTCATGAATGCGTAATACGTGTCTCAGAAGTCACTCAAATACAAACAATATAAATATCAAACATAAGAATTTATCATTATAGCTAATATAGTACATAAGGTGGACTTAGTAGTAGTTCATCCTAATTCACGTATATCATGCCTGTATTGCAAGTGTCTTCGATAATTTCCCTTCCTGCAAGTAGCATAATTGCACAGGGAGCAATGAAAAGAAGGTTTTTTTCCGCATTCGTATTTCTGGTGATTTATTAGTGATGTTCGGTGTTTGTAGATTTTGTTACACTTCAAGCAGTCGTAGAATTTAATACCTAAAACAATTCTGGTTAAATTCATCTGTAACATGCATGTAAGAATACAACCTACGCATTGTGAAGTGTAAATATACTTGAAATCGTGTATCGCACTTGATGCAGAGATGTAACAAATACTGATAAAGACAGGCTATCAACCAACAGGTAAAAGAAAGTGTAGAATATTGGAAAATAAACACTTAAATTAATCAAGCAGTACTAATGCGTTGTGTTCAACAGAACTAGTTGTCTACTCTACAATAGTTATAGACCTTGCCTATTCCATATATGTACAGTATTAAACTATATTCTTAAATACACGTAAATACAACCAGCCACAATAGGTTTGTTCTATTTTGCTCATAAAACTGTACAGTACTTGACCTGTTACCTGCTGAATTGTGGATTATCTGTATAACTATTCTTGTGGTTTAACTGTTAGCTAATTTCTCAATTTCAATTGTCGCTATACTGGTTTCTATTACTTTGAATGTAATATGTCTAAGTACCCAATACATTATGGTGGTACCAAAAGAGAGAGAAACTTGACCTATAATACAGTTTATAAAAAACTAAATCCCTGCAATTGGGAAAAACTATAAAACTATTATTTATTTGAACGGGTCGATGGCCGCAGTGGTTAGGCGGCTGACTATCGTTGTGAGAGGACGATAGGTGCCGGGGTTCAATTCTCTGGAGGGACGGTGACATGTTTTCAGAGAGTTTAATCCGGGATCGACTTGCCATTCGCTGTTGGGAGCAAGGCGATTAACAGCGCAGCATCATAAAAGGCGATATGATGCTGTCACAAAGCCATTTGAACACAACTTACACACACCAAACTACATCGCGAGAGTTGCAGTGATAGCCAGACAAGTAATACAGCTTACGGAGTCACTGCAACTAAGCACCAACAACACATAAAAAAATACTACACTAAAAATGTTAAACACTCATCGGCATTGTATTAGTTGCCACTATCCTCTAATCTGTTTAATAGAGGCTTGGTCTACCTGTGACTCTTTGAACCTGTGGGGTTAGCTCTTTAAATGCACCACAGAATATGGAATTTTAAAGAAAATCTGTGTATGATATAATAGTTTTCCTTGATGTGGTTGGTGAAGGAATTACTAGAAGACTTGTGTCATGTCTTGCTTACCCAATGCATATCTAGCCCATCGTCCTGATCATTAAACTTTGCAAATTCGCTACAAATACCAGCGGCTTACGCATGCACTGTATTCTCCATTAGACGGTTAAATGAGCCCACCGATCGTGGCATATTTATATACGACACTACTGCATGCTAATTTGCAATTTAAAGTTGTTATATTGTTATATGCCATGTTTATTGATCATTTTCTATAAAGTGATGTTTTAATAATGTTGCACTTACCACAAAAAAATACATTGACCAAATATAATCTTTTTTATATCACTGGCAGCACTAACAGTTTGCTGTAATCAAAAGTCGTAATTTGTGACAATATTGCAATAGGGAACGCTAGAGGTACAAAAAATGCAGTACTTCCTTCAGTTTCTCTGTAAAACATAATGTGTTAAATTATGAATCACCAACTTAGAGAAAATATAGCCAATAAGAATGAATATTTTAATGTATAAAATACAAATCTCAAATATATAAACGGTGATAAATGTTGATGTTAATCACGAATTTTATACACCTCAAATCATCAACTTTATCACAGACTGTACTCACAGCGTAAATTCAATGAATTCATTCTATCACAGAATATACTATAGGTAGATTCTCTAATTTGGTGAATGTAGTATGTTTAATGGGTCGGACATGTTGCTGCCCATAAGAATAGACGACTATACATTAGAAGAAAAATTATAAACTTCAGTTGGGATACTTTTTTCAGAGGCCCATACCTGGTACTACCAGAAACTGTTCAAATATAAAACAAAACATATTTCATATAGTATTCAAAAAACAAAATTCCTAGACTTGTAAATCCAAATCATAAATCATATCATAAAATGTACAAATAGACTATCGTTACCACAAACTGTTCTTCAAGTAGGAGTCCAATTGTTTTAAAATTAAAAAGGTATAGATACACTTCGCGCAAATTTCGAATATCTCAATAAATTTTCGAGAGGTGGAGTATTGTAAATGTATCAGGATAAATATAACAATAATGACAATTTTTTTGAATGTGTCCTAATCTAGAGCCTTAAGGCTGTGCCACGGCTTCCGTTAATACTTGTGAACTGCTTTACATTTTGCAACGCTCGTACTGTCTACAGATCGTTGCATTGCAAGTGCCGTCAAACGCTCGCTCCGATAGACGTGTTACTTCGTTGAGCTGGTCTTAGCGTTGTAGTATGTATGTATGTACGTGCATAGCTGCGCCGGTGGTATGAATTATACGTAATGTAGGTAGACTCATATGATAAAATTTTCTTTAACGTGCACAATGTGCCCGCTGTTTTTATCCTCATAAAAACTAAATATGTAGTTATAACAAGAATAGCAAACTTGTGCACAGAATATGTATTGTAAGAAGATGTTTATGACGAATGAAAAATGTAAAATATTAAAGCAATGTGGAGAATAGTAATACTATGTATTATCACAACAATTCACAGTAAAATATTCATACGTATTCTCTGCAACATGTATCGGCGCCGGCGAGGCATATGGACTTAACTAAGACATACTGTTCAACTATCGATATAATATATTGACGGCACTTGCGATCTGTATAAACCGCTCTAGTAGCTTGGTGCAATGGTGAACAAATCTTTCATATTCACTGTCTTCATTTTGATATTCCAATGTAACGTGTTGAATGCAGGACTGTAAGGAAGACGAGCAAGACCCGTCTTCTCGTGTAGTACTTCGAAAATGTATTACAAAGAAACTACGTTGTTCATCCGCCAATGTTATTTTTGTCCGTATTCGTACATGTAATTATGCCCAATTAATGATTGCTACAAATTTCATTTTACGTACAATGCAGATTGCACCAACTCTTTAAATGTAGCCCCTAATTCTACATCAATCTTCTTAAGTTTTCTCGCCAGATATCCAGTTTATTACTAAATATTTAAAGAAAAATATATACCTAATTTTACCGTAATTTTTTGGATCTGTCTGGACGTTCTTTCCCGATTTAAAGGAGGTGTCTCTATACCTTCGTCTAATACAATATGAATCTTTTCTTCGATATCATACAATATTAGATATTGTTCACTGGAAATTTGAAACGTGATTTTATTTTAGCTCAATCTATTTTACTTTGTAAATAAATGGATAAACTTTCGCTCCATATTTTTCGTAAACATTAAACATAACATACCATCATTCCTTTGTAATCGCAGGAAATCCATATTGTATCAAAACAGTGTATAAACATATTCATATTATTAAAGTACAACTTTTTGGAAATGTATATAAAAATGTAAAATAACCTTAAATATTTCCAAAATTACTTGAGATAGGTATAGGGAAAACAAAAAGGAGAATAATAGAAAATGCGCATGGAAAATATATAAAATAACATAGAGTATATTACAGTTAACATGTTGCAGTCATGAATTCACAGAAAAATAAATGTAAATTTAGTTAAGCGAGGTAGATACTACAGTTTTATTTAGCTGAGGTAGGGCCTTTTATTTGCACGTCGTTAATGAAAATATAAACAAGTCAAATGCAAGCTTGATTGATATTGTATTCAAATCGTCCTCAAGATAATATGAGAATATAGAATGCAACCGTTTTGTATGTTTCCGAAATGTACGCTTCGTTAGCTAATTGCGACAAAGTATATTATTTTAAGTACTCTTCGTGACGTCACCAGTATCAGTCACTAATCTAAATGTTAGAAATATATACACTAAATAATATGATCCTTTCTCTGACCATTATAAATAGAGCTGGCGAGTTTGCACCAACAGTAAGTATAAAAATTCGCGCATAAATTATAAAAGGTGCTTAAACTCTTACCGTATTGTCTTCCGTAACATCACAAAATGGATAACAACTGCTAAATATTTCAATCAATACATATGTTTCCTCAGTTCTTTCAGTCAAGCTAGTAGGACGTGAGGAGAAAATATATTTGGCATCCCCTACTTTTCAGTGCAGTTTTCGAGATATGTATTGAAGATTATATTCAATTTTATCATAAAGGAGGGTGTTTTTTTTTTAAAAAAGGTATATTTTAAAAATGTTTGAGTCTAAACAATGCTGAGAGAGGTACACACATAGTTTGATCTGCCATAACAAAATTTCTACGTTCTCGTAAAATATTGGAAATAAAGTATTTTACCTAATGGGGAATCGGAAATTTCTCTAAGCGAAATCGGAATTCTTAAACTGAACGTCCTGCATATTTTTTAGATCAGAGATGGTCCAACTCCTTGAAAGTGTTAAAACATACACACTTCTAAACGACGGAATATTTTTGCCGGGATCCTTACGTATGTCTATAGTGGCTATACTCCTAAACGAATTATTAAATAATTATTTAATACATAATATTTAATCAGTATCAAGAATACAAAAACACTCAACTGTATACAAAGAAAATATGCTGGCATATCACAGTTTTGCATAAATACAGTTATTTCTCACCTTTATGTTAGGGCGATACCTTCTCCAATGAGACACCAGCAATAATTTGCACATCAAGACGGGATCCCACCTGCCCAGATATCACTGTTCCGTTTCTGCAATATTTCCGATGGAATCTTTGGTTCTGTCTATCACTCATCTTCCCTAAATTCGCAGGAGAGAAATCCTAATGTGACTGCAAAAAATGTACTTACAGCGACATTCGGTACCCTACATTTTTATAATTTTCTAGCAAATTAGCTACGATATTTTGTAGCAATAATTTATGACATCTCTTCGCGAATTTTTGCATCAGACTATGTTAAAGATGTCTTCTACAAACATGAATTTTTTCTTTATATTCTCCAGTCTGTGATGTGGCGATTAGAATTTTGTTGAATTTTCAAGTAAAAGTAATTGTTATACCTATGTCATTGTTTTATCTATAATTTTAACTCAAATTTGGGCAACATTATTAGAAATAGCTAATAATTGCTCCTTTCTTTCTTTGTAATGCTCAGTATATACATACAGGGTGGGGCGTTAGTGCGAGGAAATCCAATTACTCCTGTATTATAAGAGAAATGAGAAAATGTTATTAAGATAAAAGTTGCGCTTCAACTTTTATCTTAATAACATTTTTCATTTCTCTTATAATACAGGAGTAATTGGACTTCCTCGCACTAATGCCCCAGTCTGTATGTAGTATCCATTATGTTTTGTAAAAGGTAACATATGTATTGAATATACAAATAAAACAATATAAAACAGACTTTAGAAAATGTCAACAGAACTAATAAAAGTGATCTTATCAAACAAAATTTAGTCAATGTAAAACTCTAGTACCATAACAACAGATCTTCATGCTCTGTTTGTATAAACGTCTCGTCTACATTCATTGAATAATGCAGCCGACTGAATAATATATTAATATAAGTAATATTTAATGTATGTACTTGATAGTGCTATATGATATTTGTACTTAATATTAGTTAGTACATTTTCTAATAAAAATGTATTTTGTACTGAGATACTTACTAAAATAAATAAAAACAGATATCGATATAGGTAACTAGTTTTTATTTATTTGTTTGATTAAACATGAAAACGATTTCCTAAAAAAACTAGTTCAAACATAATACTAAGA
>CM043015.1:141573587-141589052 GCA_023690525.1 Holotrichia oblita | reverse complement strand
AATTACTTTCTTATAATGGGAAGTCTTCAGAATTGTTATTTTTTTTCGCTTTAATAGTTATTACCTACATATATTAAACATTTTGTGCGAGTTTGTTGAAAATTCTGTATAGTATGTATATATAATTACACACCTATGTTAAAATTAAGGATTGAAACTGAATTTGGCGAAAGAAAAACTAAGTTTAAGTTTTTTTAAGTTAACTTAGTTTCTGGCGAATAAATCATTGTTTGTTAGTGAGGAAAACATCGCAAGAACTTATATAATTCTGTTCACGAAGATAGTTTTTGGGTTCTATTTTAAGTCGATCTTTCTTAAATACAATAGGATTATTTTACGGACAAATATTATTTTCTCAGTTTATCTACTTCTATAAGGCAGACAGTTACGAAATTCGTACAAAGGTTCGGAAATTTTCAAGATAAATCTTTTTTTTGTTCAAACAAAATTTACACCATACAATCAAACTAAAAGCATCACTACCATTACCGCGTAAACTACAGGTACAGTTGATGATTCAGTTTCTACCCATCAATTTCAGTTGGATTTCGTCACCAAACGGGGATAGTTAAAATAATGTAAAATAACCGAGATCATCAGTAGTACTAAGGATAAACTGGGTTTCTTATCCCGAATCTCTCACTTGCTCTATCGACGATTTTAGCTATTCTTGTATTAATTAATATGTACATATTGACACTGTTATTCGTGCTCCTATTTCGTCAATAACTTATTTATTTTAAAATAATTAATAGAGCAGTAAAAACCACACTCTGAACTACAACCTGACACTACTACTACCTGGACATAAGCTGTGTACCTACTTCTTTACTATTTTGAAAGTTGATAAATTGTTCTATTGAAATAAATGTTTAATCAATATCTTATCTTCTTCAATTAGACGAAACACTTTTTGTCACATATAGTAAAATGACAATACCACCAAGAGCTGTCAATTAAGTATACGTGATTCCATTTATATTCTTCACGCAATAATACTGAATGCATAGGCACGTGAAATATTAATAAATTTCCAACTAATAATCTTCTACAAAATATTTGAATAAAGAGTATCCCAAGTTGTTTTTCTTTTCTTAATAGAACTTTATTCAATTTTGGAATATTTATGTGGAAATTGGGCCTACTTCATATCAAAGAGATTATACTTCAGGGTATATTCATAGTGACGCGACGAAGAGAGCGACTAGCGATGAGACTGGAGTAGCGACTTAAGCAAGATGTTAGAATCGCGGCTCTCGTACTATAAGCGCTAAGCTTTAACTATGGGTTTTTGTTTTCGCCGCTACCCTAGTCTCGCCGCTAGTAGCTCGCTTCGTCGCTTCACTATGAACGTATGCTTAGCGTTTATAGTGCTACTGACGCGATTCCAACACCTGGTTTAAGTTTCTGCTCTAGTCTCTTCGCTAGTCGCTCGCTTCGTTGCTGCACTATGAACGTACCTTACGGGCCAGCTATCAGTTACCGACGGGAAATTTGAAACAAACAATTTTTCCTCGAATTACCCGAATACCCAGGTATCCGAAATTTTCTGTTATATTTAACATGAAACAATTACTAAGATTAATTATTTCATGTAAAATATGCCTGACAAAACAATGTATATAAATATATAATAAATATTTTATCGAAATCTAAAAATATACAAAAACAGTAAATGGATATTTTTGTGTAGTCAATTACTCTTTAAAAAACTATACCTGGAACACCAAGTGAATGTCCAGGATAATATTCATATGTATATAGTTTACGGTTAAAAAACAAGAATCAAATTAGGTCTATACATATAATTATGTAATAATTATTTATTAAAATTGACAAATTTTCGCTGTTTTTTTGTTGACTTCCTCATGCATTTTAATTTAACTGTAGAATTCTATGGTAGCCATTTAAAGAGACAGACAATACACATATACAATATGATATTTTTTAATATTCTGCAATACCATTATTAGACGACATAAACAATAAATTATCACTAGCCCTTAGATTAATTAAATTTGAACGTTACGAAATATTATCTTGTATAAAATATTAGTTTATTACAAATCGAACTTTATAGGCATTTAGGAGGGCGTGCAGAACAATTAACATTATGGTAATACACGCTTGTTCTTGCTCAACTCCATATGTTTGTGAATTTTGTTTATGTGAGCAACATAGTTTCCTTTAAGTTTTGTTTTATAAGAACAATTTGTGTTTGAACTCCTCCTGTTTTGAAGGAATTGTCTGCGTAGCACTTTGTAAAATAAAACTCGTCGTTACACTATTAACAATCTATATATTTACAAAGTTTCACCTTAAACGCATTACTTATACAAGTTAACTCTCAACACGAATTATTAAACTTGGAATATAAGCATCTTAAATGAAGTAACTATTTTTTCTAGCTCTAGAATGACATTTTAACCTTAGTTTTACGAAAGATACCCTTATACTAATTCTAAAAACGTTATTTTTTATAACGCAAGTAAACTACAATATTCATTGGTTAAAACTATTGCACATGCGACATGACTATTGGAAAATAATGTAAACCAGTGACCAGTTTACATATACAAAAATATCTTTGAAAGACCGTAATTAAACAAAAGACTATTGTACATTTTAAAGCAATTTGGCAACAAATTAGTGGTATAAAATTTTAATACCTGTGTAAAATTTAATTTAGAAATATGTTATAATATTATTTTAAAGGAAGGTTGAATATATAATCAGTCTCTTTCTATTGGAATGGCGGGAAATTCAAAAACTCTGTCTTAAAATCGTTATAGATGAACAATATACAAAAACCACGAAATTACATAAATATGATCCTTAACATGCCGCCCGCCTTGAAAGACTGGGCTTTCAAAAACACTAAAATAAGGAAAGTAATAAAACAAACATTATACATCTATAGGTAGCGGGCATATTTTGGTCACTGCTCTTACGTATACACCACTACCTGTTTTTACGGAAGCAGCACGCACGACACCATCATCACCCGAAAACACTTTCTCCACTCGGCCAGTCGGCCATTGTCCAGGTGAGATGTTATCTTCTTTTAAAAGCACTAATAATCCTGGAATTAGGGTTGCCAGACCCGTTGGTTTTCCATTTAGTCCTTGCTTGAAGATGGTTCAAATATTCCCGGTTCCATCTCTTCCAATACTGATCGCGAAGGCATTGAATGTATTGCCAACGTGACAATGAGTTTGTGCGTAAATCTAATAAATGAGGTTCTGGGATTTGCGTAATTATGTCTCCAGTTAAAAAATGGGATGGTGTGAGAAAGGTGAGATCATTAGGATCGTTTGATAAAGGAGTTAAAGGTCGTGAGTTTAATAGAGTCTTCAATTTGAATTAGCAGTGTATAGAATTCTTCAAAATTTAAAGCACTGTTTCCGAGAGTTCGAACCAAATGATGTTTTACTGACTTTACAGCAGCTTCAAATACCACCGAAGTGTGGTGATTTTGGCGGAATAAAATGCCAATTAGTACCCTCTTCAGTTAGATTTGCCTTAATTTTGTTTTGTTCGGACTGGCTGAGAAATTGACCCATTAATCTTTTTAACTCTTTGTCTGCTCCTACAAACTGTGTTCCATTATCGGAGTAAATATCGGACACCTTTCCTCTTCTTCCCACGAATCTTCTATAAGCGGCCAAAAATCCTGACGTTGTCAAATCTCCTACCAGTTCAATATGTAGCGCCTTCGTTGCGAAGCACACGAATACAACACCATACGCCTTAGAGATAGGACTATTGCGTCTTCTACTTTCTTTTAATTGAACGGGTCCAAAATAATCGACACCCACATGTTGAAATGGTCTAGCGGGTTCACCCGACTGGAAGGTAAATTCCCCATTAAATACTCGCAAGCGACTGGTTTAGCTTTGAAACATGTAACACATTTATGAATAACAGCTTTTACCGCATTTTTTAATGAAAGTGGCCAATACTTCGATCGAACTGCTGCCATAGTTAATTGAGTACCCGAATGTAAGTGCCTTCCATGTTCATTTCGTATTATTAACTCAGTCAGCCAATGCTTGGCAGGAAGTAAACATTGATGTTTATGCTGGTATGCCATGTTAGAACGGTGTATTCGTCCACCAACCCTCAGAACACCTTCGTTGTCTATAAAAGGACTTAGGGATAATAGGCGGTTATCGTTATCCAATTTACCGTTCTTGTTCAATTGACGAATTTCCTTAGGAAATGAGGATTTCTGTGTAATTTTTATGAGTGTAATCATGGAAGCATTTAGCTCAGATGTGTTTAAGGGACCAACTACTCTATTTGCTGTTTGACGCGCTCTACAATTATTTAGAAAGCGTTGGCAATAAGCTGTGATACGGACTAATCTATTCAGACTTGAATACCTTTCAAATAAATAAAATGTGTCCGTTTGATTGCATATTGCAATAACCATTCTTTTCCGCTCCGGAACTTCCGCCTCTTCTACCGGTATGGCGAGAGGCCACTTGACATCCTTTTGTTGAATCCATTCTGGTCCTGACCACCACAATTCGTTATCCTTTAGCAAGGACATGGAGCTCCCACGCGATAAAACATCAGCAGGGTTATGATTAGTGCTAACATGACGCCAAGCAGCTGGTTCCGATAACTCGTGGATTTCACCGACTCTATTTGCCACGAAAGTTTTCCAAGTTTTCGATGTTGATTGTATCCAAGAAATAACTATTTTTGAATCGGTCCAATAATGTGCCTTCAACTTGCTAATACGTAGAGTGTTCTTTATACGACCCATTACTTGAGCTAAAAGTAAAGCTCCGCATAGCTCTAACCTAGGTAACGTTGTTGCCTTAAGCGGTGCCACCTTGGATTTTGCACATAATAGGTGACATGATATATCGTTCGAAGCATTTGTGGTCCGCATATAAATACATGCCCCGTACGCCTTTTCACTGGCATCGCAGAAACCATGAATTTCATACTCAGCAGCATTGTTCACTGATACTACGCATCTGGGAACTTGTACCTTGCCCAAACTCTCCATTTTCTTGGGTGAAGCATATCCATTTTTCTTGGATATGTAAGGGAAGCGATTCATCCCAATTCAATTTTAACTGCCAAATTTCTTGCATCAATATTTTTGCTCTTATAGTTAAAGGGGCAATTAAACCTAGCGGATCAAAAATCTTTGATATTTGAGATAGGATATTTCGTTTAGTAAAATTCTTTGACAGTTCAGAAACTATTGAATATTGTAAGATATCCGATTTGGAGTTCCAGAGTAAACCTAACGTGTTAATATCGTCTCCTTTATCAGCACTGAGTACTACAAGACTGTTTCTCGAATTTGGCAAGTCTCTTAAGAGAGACGGTTCGTTGGAAGCCCACTTTCTTAACTCCATCTTACCGCACGATAATGTTGATATTACTTGTTGTCGGATTTTCATAGCATCCGTAAGTGTATCTGCACCGGTGAGTAAGTCATCAACATAAAAGTCACGTAATATGACTTCTGAACCCATAGGAAATATATTAACTTGACTTTGTGCTAATTGTCGCAATGCTTTAATTGCAAGATATGAAGCGGAAGCTGTTCCGTAAGTTACGGTGTTTAATTCATAGGTTTTAATTTTATCGGTTTCCTTTTCTCGCCATAGAATTCGCTGAAAGGGTGTATGTTCTTTTTTTACCATTACCTGCCGATACATTTTAGTTATATCAGCGGTCAAAACGTATTTATGAATGCGAAATCTTACGACAATGTCAAATAAATCCTCTTGGAGCTTTGGTCCGACTGAAAGTATATCATTTAACGATACACCAGTTGTACTTTTAGCAGATCCGTCAAAAACAACTCTAACTTTGGTTGTTAAACTATTTTCTTTAAGAACCGCATGGTGTGGCAGGTAAAAATGGGGTGTGGATAATGTTTTATTCGTATTTTCTATTAATTGCATGTGTCCCAAGTTTTCGTATTCCTGCATAAATAAGACATATTCACGCTTTAATTGAGGATTCTTTACTAATTTTCTCTCTAAGGAATAAAATCTTTTTAGTGCCTGATCATATGAATTGCCTAACTTTGTAGGATTTTCTTTGAATGGCAATGATACTACGAAACGACCATCTGAATTTATTTTTGTAGTTTGCATGAAATGTTCCTCGCACCGTTTGCCTGCGGGTGACAGGGCATATTGTTTCCCAACACTTTCTATATCCCAAAATTTGACGATATTTTCATTTAATTCAATGTTTGTAATGTTACACAATAGTGAAGATGATTCTTGACTAGCTGTAACCTTGCCTGAAACTAACCAACCCAATAGTGTCTTCTGTAAACAGGGCTGCCCGTGCCCTAAATTGATTTGTCCTACACATAATAAGTTGTAAAATAATTCGACACCGATTAACAGATCTATATCTCGGGATAAATGGAACTGTGAATCTGCTAATCGTATATTCCTAGGAATGTTAATTCTTTCTCTTGAAATGGACACTAACGGCGCTCTTTGTGATATTTTATCTAGCACTAAGCAATTCAAATCCGCTGTGAAGCCGCTTTGCTGGGACTTTATCGTTACTTGTACCGAATAATTGATGTTTGTCACAGCTTGATTTACCCCAGTAATAAAAAGACGCGTTTCTGTTTTTGGCAACATCAGAGAATCAGCAAGCTTTCTTGTAATTATATTTGACTGGGAACCCGAATCAAGTAAGACTCGGCAACTGTGTTCACAACCGTTGGAATCTAATATATTAACCACGGCGGTTGACAACAAAACTTGTGTATATTGACTTAAATTGGAATTATAATTTGAGACAGTGGTGACTAATTCTTCATTATTTGTGCTTGAACTGGAATTCGGATTTGAAGATAAATGTAAGAGTGAATTATGTTTTTTATTGCAAACTTTGCAACTTCTTGATTTACATTGAAAGGCTTGATGTCTATCCCTTAAACAGTTTAAACACAATTTCTTGGCCTTTGTATTCTGAATTCGTTGTTCTACTGACATACCAAGTAGCTTTTCACATTTATAAACTGCATGGCTTCCTTCACAAAATGGGCACAATGATACATTGTTTGTAACGGTATTCGTAGATGATTTTGAGCGATAGACATCGGTTCTGCCTTGTTTGGAAATAGCTTCTAATGTGTTACACCTGCGAGTGAGAAATTTAGTTATGTCCTCAAAAGTGGGTATTTCCTCAGACGATAAACTATCTTCCCATTCACGAAATGTTTTTGTATCTAATTTGTTTGTTAATATCTGTATCAACAGATCATCCCAATGCTCAGTAGGGCGCTTCAATGACTTGAGCGCTCTTATATGCTTTTGGACTCCATCTAATAATTGTCTTAACATTACATGACTTTCTTTACTGACGATTGGTAAGTTTAGAATAGCCAAAAGATGCCTTTGCACAATTAAGCGCTTGTTATTGTATCGGTTTATTAACATTTTCCATGCTTCACTATAATTGTCAGCGGTAATTTCTAATGACTGCAAAATATTAGCTGCTTCACCCTTTAACGATGATTTTAGGTAATGATATTTTTGAATATTAGAAAGTGTCGCATTTTCGTGAATCAGTGATACAAATGTATCATGAAATGATAGCCAGTTTTCATAAGAGCCTGAGAAACTTGGTAAATCGATAGTGGGAAGTTTTACTGAACTGAATTTTGTGGATACCTCTTCCGTTTCTGGTTTGACTAATTTACTGGGTGAGTTAACATTTTTTGATGCAAGAAAATGTTTAGCTTTCTTAATTGAAGCGTAATATGAATCTTCAAATTCAGTAATTTCCTGGTCATCTACCTCAGCTTCGTCTAATTTAGCAATTTTTAATTGAATGTCGTGATACTGCTCTAATAGTGCTTTGTAATTATCATACCGACTTTGAAATTCAGCGAGATCTGTGTCGTCCGAAAGTTTGTTTAAATACGAAGCAAATCTTGTAACAGAGCCCTTTACATAGCTACGCTCTGACTTTAATGCTTTTATAGCATCCTTTGACATTGTGAATGTGAAATATGTGGATAGGAAAAATAAAGGACGTAAGTTAATGCAAAGTAACTGGAGACTGACCTGTTCCTACGACGACCTGATCGAATCCGTATAGGGAATGCTGGCGCTCCTCAAATGCTGTTTTGTGCTGGTTGGCTTTGAATATCAATGTTGTGATTTATATCCGGCTCGAAGGACCAATGTTTGAACTCCTCCTGTTTTGAAGGAATTGTCTGCGTAGCACTTTGTAAAATAAAACTCGTCGTTACACTATTAACAATCTATATATTTACAAAGTTTCACCTTAAACGCATTACTTATACAAGTTAACTCTCAACACGAATTATTAAACTTGGAATATAAGCATCTTAAATGAAGTAACTATTTTTTCTAGCTCTAGAATGACATTTTAACCTTAGTTTTACGAAAGATACCCTTATACTAATTCTAAAAACGTTATTTTTTATAACGCAAGTAAACTACAATATTCATTGGTTAAAACTATTGCACATGCGACATGACTATTGGAAAAATAATGTAAACCAGTGACCAGTTTACATATACAAAAATATCTTTGAAAGACCGTAATTAAACAAAAGACTATTGTACATTTTAAAGCAATTTGGCAACAAATTAGTGGTATAAAATTTTAATACCTGTGTAAAATTTAATTTAGAAATATGTTATAATATTATTTTAAAGGAAGGTTGAATATATAATCAGTCTCTTTCTATTGGAATGGCGGGAAATTCAAAAACTCTGTCTTAAAATCGTTATAGATGAACAATATACAAAAACCACGAAATTACATAAATATGATCCTTAACAATTTGGATATTCGCAAGTAATGCTAGGATCCTTGCCGCATTCATATTTTATATGTGCTCGAAGACTTTTTAAATGTTTATATTTCCTACAGCACTTGTTGCATGTATGCATCCTTCCACCTAAAACATTAATTTGTAAGTGAACAACCAAAAATAGTATGTACTTTATACTTACACTTTACCATAGAATTTACAACATACATATATTATATATAGTGTTTATATACATTACAGAATACATTTGCTATTTTTAAAACCAGCATACTTACATTTTGAAAATTTCTTTGACAGGTCTCCTTTTGTTCTCAATTGTACATATTATTTCGTATATTATTTAAGTTGTGATGTCACTAGCTGTCTGGTAGGACGTCATCGATATATTTTTTAATACAACAGCCTGTATATTTGTAAGTGTGTAAGTGTCGATTGTAAGTGAAAGGTCGAATTCGAAAATGTATAACATATGAAGCGTAACATATAGTTTGAACGAGTTCCAGGTGCCTTCAGTTAAGAACTTTCTGATACAGCTCTCAACTAAGACAATTGAAAGAATGAAGAAGATGTGGGAATGCATTAGTGAACGAGCTGGCTGGTCTCGATCTTGACCACCCCTCACCTAGGGTCAATATTCGCAGGGTACTCCCCATCGACGACAGAGTAGTTCTAAATTAAGAAGAATCTCTCCGAAGATAAGTTACCACAGAGAAGTTTCCAACGAAGGACACGCAACGTAACCAACACATTCTCGACTTAAAGAGCTAAACTCCTAGAGAAAAAGGGGCTTAGGGATTTGTGGTCCAACCTCAGCAAAGCAAAGAATGAATGAAGCTTAGAAATTATTGCACTTCCACTACAATAGCAGCAGTACTGGCCAGCGAATTTGGATCTGTTTTGATACTACCGGAAGAACTTCCCTATGTCTCTATTTTTGCAAAAGAAAAATACGTATGCCTTTTGACGCATTTTGATATCCTAGCGATTTCTGAATGTCAAAATAATTGGTGTTTTGTCTATGCTACTAGAATGCGGATAGAACATTTCGAGTATTCAATCACAGATGTCTAAATTATTGTCAAACAGCGTATAAAAATATCAATACAAAACCTCAAACAAGAAAATCAGTACGGCGGCTATTAAAAACATATTTGATTTATTCCTTCCCAATGCCCTATTTATAAACTTTATACTAGAATTAATGAAAACACAGACATAATATACAACCTTACCTAATTAGCAAACAAACACGTTGAAGTATTTTCACCAACTTTCGACATTTTAAATGCGTTGCAACCGAGTTGTAGGTACGTGTACTTGCAATGCATGATTATGGAACAATACCGTACGATGACTGCCTACAAACTACATATTTCACTAGATCAGTGACTATACATAAGTAGACTGTCCACGTCCATAAGAAAAACGTTGCGCCTAAAAGTGTAGTTCAGGATGAGACCGCTATGGGGTCGGTAGTGTTCCCACATCCATTTAATGGTGGAATATCCCCGCCACCCCAACAACGTAGTTGTGATAAGAACCGTACAAATCACTATAATTAAAAATTACTTAAGAGGTTGGACATAATATCTTCACTTTTCAAAAATAGGTGGCAGAGCGAAAAAACAAGAATTTGGAGTGCGATATATTTTATCGTGTGATAGATACATATTACATACCTATATGTATTATACACGATTACAATAATTTAAATACAATCGGATGAATACGTACATCCAAATAGTGATTCATGTTCTCTATATAAATTAAAATGTTAACTAAACCAATGCAAAGTAGAATAAGAAAAAAAACTTTTATTGTCTTTATTCCCTGTAAGTTTGAAAAATTTACTTCAGAAGTACAACATAGTTGCGGAGGAGATCTGGAGAATTGCAAGAATAATACATAATAATTAAGAAGAGGTTAAACTATAGGAGTATTTTAAAAATCGTTTAAAAAAATATTAACCACAACATGTTAATACTTTTTAATAGTTTTCACATTTTCTAAAAAAAATTCAAAATATTTAAATATTTTAACGTTTCATTAATTACGTACTATTGCTGCAATTCTCCAGCTTCCAGCTAATAATGACTTCAGTCGAAACTAGTTCTGAAGTATATATTTTTCGAATTTGTAGAGAATAGACAGGTTTTTTCTCATTTTGTTTAGTATGTATTGTTTTTACTTAATTTTGCTACTATGAATTACATTCAATTAATCAAATGGTAGTGCAAATCTTAAGCGCAAATGGTATAGATATAAACACATATAATACATCTGTATTACATATGTACTAAAAGGTTCATTCATTCACACTGTGCATAGACTTCTTTTATATCAATGAAATAAAAATAAACATAAACACCACGACAAAGAAGTGCGATTAACATCAGCATACATCCATATCTCTTGCTGACTATGCTTTACCGAAATACTAAATGATACAATTTCATAATAATATGTTATTGCTATTTATTTATTATCGGCTTCTTGGTCCTCTCCTAGTTGATATGTTTAATCAAATGCCGTATTACAAAACAATTAATTTTAAATTCAAAACGTAGGAGTAGCTCTCATAAAGATAACACACTAGTAGTGAGACTTTATTTTCTCCAAATATTCATACCTATGCATTCTAAAGAAAATATTTTGAAATATTAGTTTGCATTTCGTACTTATAACGTATGTAAGTTTTGGGTTTCTACTTAAGTATCTTATACCACACAGAACTACCATACCTATTACATATATCTTTATACGTAAGTTTCGCGTACGTACTAAAAGTGTGAGAATAATACAAAAATGTACCCAACACGATGTCATTATTTAGTCTGAAGGGTGCACTCTGTTCAATAACATAAACAAAACATAAGTTGTACGCGACGAACTGTATCGACACAGAGAAGGGCAAAGGGGTACTTTATATTTGTACATAGTTGTATTCCTATAATAACATAGTTAAATAATGGTTTGAAGAGGTACTACCTACGTTAAATAAAATTATAATTAAAAAAAAAATCAAAAATATTTTTAGAAAATTCACACATATACATATATAGCACGCAGAATTGAAAAATAGAACAAAAAACATATATTGCTATTTAACATTCACTTACATCGAAATGATTTGTATCTGGCAATATGAAATTGGAAATTAGTATTAATAAATTGTTAGTTATACCAACATTGTATGTATATCCATTCATAGATATTAATAGTATTGATGTCTTGTTTATTAATTTTTCTTGATAGACATTATCATCAATAAAAATTGTCTGTCTCAAATTTTCCACCTAGCGGACAGTACGGCTCGATATACAATATGTTTTAAGAGCACCTCTTAATATGTTCATATCAGGAATGAGTTTTCTTCTAATATTTGCAAATATACAGAATGTTGTGCCATAAATTCGAGTCAGGCTATACAAAGATATTTAAACTGGAATACATGCTGTATATACATATGTAATAGTTATAAGATTTACAACTGAAAACCCAATAGAGCTATAAACCACTTTGAAAAATATTGCTCATTTATGTCAAAAAATATGATATTTGTTGTATTATTGTATTCAATTCATATAGACACCTTGCACCTATAGCTGTTCAATCTCTAACTAATGTATAGTTATCTAGCGATTTGGCAAATATTTTGATTTGACATTCATAATTGATTCAGTCTTGGGATTAGTAGATTATTTACTTTTTACAGGAAATGCTTTATTGGCACCATTATCAACTGACGACTTGAAAAAACGATATCTATGCAGGTTCATTTTCAAGACAATTGCTTTATCAATCAGGTATTAAAAACAGATTAACAAAGGATGCAATACCAAATCCATATAAACAGTCTTCTGCAAATGACATTCCTTTTCATTCTCAAAAATATAAGCTTGCTGAACCTGGCCCGTCTGGAATCCAACTACAATATTTAAAAGCATCAACTAAAAGGAATGTGTCGAGTCCAGAACAGGATTCAATAGAGAAGACGTTGCAGATGTTGCTTGGCTAAAGGATATATCTAACCTTCCATCCCAAAGTCCAAAACGAATTCGTTTAGAATCTGCGTTAAGGAAACCACAACATAAAAAAACGGGGAAAGGAAATATCAATAGGCAAACCAGGCTTTTAGGAATAAAGCGAGCGCAAATTAGTCGACTAAAGAAAAAGTTACTTCGTTAGATTTAGGATATGTTGAGTAATTATAAATTCAGACGAGTGTGTTGTAAAACCTTAGTAAAAATGCAGTTCGGCAAAAAGAACAAAAAATTGTGGCCTATGGACCAAAAAAAATTTTCTTTAGCTTTGTACTAGAAATCTCCGTCAGCTTATAAATTTTTATACCGAAACATAATACTTCCATCTCCCAGTACAATAAGGCGGTGGATTGGTAGATCTTTTTTTTTACCAGGCTACAGTTCAAACTTATTTCGACAGATACGACTTAAAACACTAAACTGGTGTGAATCTGAAAAGATGTGCGTCATATCATTTGATGAAATGTCTTTAAAAGAGGCAGTAGAATATAATAAAACATTAGATATTATAGAAGGATTCGAAGATCTTGGACTTTTAGGTCGAACAAATCGCCGTGCTAGATATGCACTAGTGTTTCTAGCAAGAGGATTATTTTCGAATTGGAAGCTATCATTATGTTATTTTGTTAGTCATTGTGGCGTACCGGCGAAGCATTTGATTGTATTAATTCAAACCACGATACAAAAATGTTTTGAATATGGACTGTTGCCAAAAAGTAGTAGTATGTGATCAAGGAACGTCTAATCAAAGTGCCTATAAAAAATTAGGAGTAACAACATCAGAACCGTTCTTTATATCAATGATAAACGTATTATTGCGCTTTTTGATGCGCCTCACTTGATAAAAATTTTAGAAATAATTTAATGAAAACTGATTTCATACATGAAGGCAATATTATTAGTTTTCGCGATATAAAAGCGGCGTATGAAATCGATAAGCAAAAGAGATGCAGAGCTATGCCGAAGCTGACGGAAAAACATGTATATCCGAAAGGATTTCAGAAGATGTCCGTTAAATTAGCTACGCAATTGTTTAGTAGTAGTGTGGCTTCTTGTTTAAAAACTTGCGTATCTATAGGAGAAATAACTTCCACAACAGCAGAAAATACCGCAAACTTTATTTTGAAATTAAATAATATTTTTGACGCATTAAACAGTGGTACATTTCATAACAAAATCCCTATCTTTGTAGTATCCACCATAAACATCCTATAGTCCAACAAACATTAGAAGATGGTATGGATTATCTTCATAATTTAAAGAAGATTTCCAGTAATACAACTTTATATAGTGAAGAATGTAAGAAAAATCCCAACATGTATATATTAACACGCAAATTGAATCAAGATGCTTTAGAACATTTATTTTCCATTTATAGACAAAAAGGCGGATACAATCCTAATCCTACAGTACGAATATTTCGTACCACGTTTCGTTCTCACGCTATCAATAACTTAATATCTCCATCTGAAACATCTAATTGCGAACATCAAGTAGAAAATGAAGAAGATCTAATGACAGATATAACAGGCAATAAAAAAGAGACGCCTCTGCTACTAGTGAACAACAATACACAACTTCAACGAGCATGTCTTCCTCAGATATGTTATCTGATACTGATGCAAATCAAACCAATGAAATCGTCCGTTTACAAGAATGCAGTATTCGTTACTTTGCGGGGTATTTAGCGCGCGCAATATATAAACGAGTGAAATGCACGAAGTGTTACAGTTTTTTTTGTAAATGCGAGCTCAACGTTAACAGATCTAGCAGAACTTTTGATTTTAAATAATTGTATAGTGCTGCAGACATTTCACCGTATAATTTATTGGCTCGCACAGATACATTGTGTGAAACGGTTACGTACACAATATCTGTTTTTGAAAAAATATTTGAAAAGGTTAAGTACAAGAAAAAAGTGCGTAGTCGTATATTAAAACAAATTGCATCGAAACCGGTAGCATTAAGTTTTTTTTTTCCGGTGATTGTCACGACAATAAACTGATGTTATTAGAACAATACATAAAGTGTTTAATCTTTAAATTTTGTAAACAAGATTCATCAAAATATGTTACTCGTAAAGAGAGTGCGAAATTAAAAAAGGTTACGCATGCATAAAATAGTATTGCTGATTTTAAAATATTTCTCTTATAAGAATAATTGTAGTACGTAAGCATTATGTGTATCATACTATTATTACGCAGTATTTATGTATGCATTTGTAAATGTTATTTACAATTTATAATAATAATAATTTATTGCCTATGAATATGTATCATATCCATGTATATTCGTCATAAAACTAAGCTATTTAACAACAGATTGCACTCCTAACAAATAGGTGCATTTATATTCTACTTTACCCAGAAATTTAAGGGGAATACTACTGATATTTAAGGGGAAGAGGCAATTTTTTTAAATGTGCACAAATCTTTCTCAAGGCGACATCTATTAGCTTCTTCTGTTGTTAAAAGCAATATTGGCTTATGCCCGTTTGCACCGTTTTGTATTAAAGCTTCGCTTAACTTGAACGCCGCTTAACTATTGCTTTAGTTTAATTTTTCAAATGAATTGCACCATCGAATATTGGGACAGGTTTAGTTAAACCGG
>CM043015.1:141342135-141573087 GCA_023690525.1 Holotrichia oblita | reverse complement strand
CATAAGGTTGCAGTTGGCCGTAGTTTTGAAAAAGGGAACATTATGTGATGTAACGCCTACTCTCTTGGAGCTATTGCTGCATTCTGCAAACACTCAAAGTAAACTGCTATCATGTCGACTGCCTCAACATTCGTAACAAGCAGTTTGAACGGTCAAAACCAATATCAACCAAAGAAAAAATAAATAATTTGGCGTTATAATACTGTCATTAGAGATATGCAATGTTTTCCAAAGTCAACTTATTTTTCAAGTTATTATTGCCTGACTCGTTTGTATCTTTATACTTACTAGTTTTTTCGATAACTTGGGTACAAATAGAGATATCGAGATGCGGTTTTCAGTAAAATATGTGTAACTTAAATCCGCAATCGAACCTATTAGCGCAATAGTATCGTCCATTTAATTTTTTAAGAAAATCGTAAAAATGGGTTACCGCTCCAGAAAGCTACCTCTAGTTTATTAATTAGAAACTAATGGATATAGTATATAAACGCTATTTAGAGTCCACACAATTCCCTTTCAAACCAGTCCAAGATTATTCGCATAGGTTGAATAGTAACGAAAATATCAAACTTTAAACATTGACAAATTGATCGTCTTCTCCCTCCTTATTATGGCAGATACGAAAAAATGTCACGAAAGAAAATTATCTGGTATTAAATAGGCTTTCAATTGATGATCTCAAAGTTATAGCTTATTCTGAGATTTTCTGAGATAATAGTAATTTTAGATTTGAACATAGCAGTTACGCCCCTAGCGGTAAAATCTGGAACCTGAAAATAATTTCCAGAAATTCCTCTTGGCCACTTTTACTATCAATATTTTTCCCGTAGAACCTAGGAGAAATACTTTCCGAGATACAGCCGCTTACCTCTCTTAGTGGCCCACCCTGTACATGTATACATATATGTATGTATTACATATGTATGTACAGTAGGCAACGTTACAGGTTGGACAGTCCTGTCACAGTATAATAATACGAGAAATACCGAAGCTTTTGATACCCTTGCAATAACTCTTCGCTTTCGCTCAAGGCCGTACACATACAGGTAAAATCGTAACGACAAGAGTTTCTACATTGCAGGGTGATTTAAAACCCATTTAGCATGCAAATACGGTATAATATAATGCACACAAGGTCACTAATATTCATGTGACTATTTAAATATTTTAGATTCTCCTACAGTATCAATAGAGTTGACAAATATCGGCAACAGTAACACACTTCTAATTGGTACAACTGGAAAACTGTAGCAGTTAGAGGAGAGTTCTCTTACAAAAGAACTTTAATTAAAATCATTCTTTCCGTATTTGATATTTGGGTCGTAGTCACGTTACAATAATAATATAAGATTATCATATGTATTGATGTATTCTATCATTATTGAATTATTATTAATGTTATATGTATTTAGTAAAAGTTATAATAGAAATTTATAGTGATATTGAAAGCAGATTTAAATACATGTATTGTCTTTTTTCATATATCACTACCGAATACGAAAGAGTTCTTTCTGTGTACGTAAAGAATTAATCAGAAATTATTACAAATTATATATTATATGAAGGAAGTTTAGTTGGAAACACACATTTTTGGTATTCCACAAATTGTGTTTTCAATTCCCAGGGGTATAACAATATAAAAAACCTTTTTTAATGTCATCAGTGGTTAAGCAACTAAATTTTTGAATCTAATAAATTTAATAGTACAGTCAACCGGAGAAACATATACATCTTCTTTTTATACGTGTTGGTTATATGAAGTATAAGAAAAAAAATCTTTCGAGTTAAATAGGTTTTTATATAATTATTTCACTGCTATATACAGATAATTTTCATTAAAGTGTTTACTTATGGAAAAATAAATAAAAACAAAAAATGGATGATGGGTGACTGGATTTTGTTGAACGTAGTTCAAAATTCTATTACCATCTTCTGGATTAATTTTGGGTGGTTGTCCAGGCCTCGATTTATTTCGTAGAGCTACATCTTCGTTTTCGGTTCGCCAGCGTTATGTTGAAGTACAGTTAGAGAAAAAAAAAAAGATACAGTTTTATAGAGTTCCACAGAAGTAACGGTTACTAAAAATTTAGACCAACGAGGGATATCATAAAACAAATGAATACCTACTCGTTGGCATATTTTGTTTGTTAATAGAAGGACTAAACGTTATCTAATGATGAGTGAAATGTAGTTACAATCAACTTAACATTTATTTATCTTTCAATTAATATTTAATGTGTGTGCGTAAGGTACATTTGATTTGAAAACTCTAGAATCAAGTTTTTTTTGGTGTTGATATCACTGACTTTCAATTTCTATTTATTAGTCAAATAACCGTTTTACGCTAAGTCATCAAGCCAGAACATCAATGAACCAACACCAATACACTAAAGTACAAAAAATAGAATAAAATAGTATCTGTGCAATGCACTCAAAGAATTCATATAGAACAATAAAAATAGATTATATACTTACCGATACACCAACTTCTGCAGCAACTTGCCTGTAGGACAAATCACGCTCCCAAAGGGTAACTATTTTTGCTCGCGTTTCTATTGTTGTTGCGGGCATTTTTACGACGATTACAGCAAACTAAATACTCTCAAGAAGAGAGGCTTTTATATTGAGAACGAATAAGGCAATATAAAAATTATTTTTCGCCCCCTCTTTGGCTTTAATGTAATAACGTAATTAAAACATATTCAAACGGTGCTCATAATTGGTTTAGCTAATCATTATACATAAGTTTATATTAAGAAAATAAGAACTTTCTGAGAATTCGTTACAAAAACACTCCTCATTGAAATTAACAATTCTTAAAATTTAGGATTATGTATTTCAATATTTGGAATCTGAGTTCCAGTTAAGAGATCACAGTGCAGATCATCAAGCAAGATTTAATTATTAGGATAATATTAAACAGTAATTTGTTTTGCATACAATAGCTTATATTTGTTGTGGTCTAATCCCTACTTTACAGTTAATGGTATTCATGGATTAATAAATTTGGTTTAAATATTCGGCGTATGAGACTGTAATGCTTCGAAGGAAATTTGATTGTTAATACAATATTAAATTACTAAACAAATTATTCTAATATATCCTAATAGATCCTAATAGAATTCATTTATCTGCTTCCTCTATAATTCTTATTAAAGATTATAAGTCAAGTGTCATCAAGAATGATTATAAACTAGACATCATTAGCGTAATATTAAGATTTAATTTTAGACTCGTGGAGAAATAAGAATGAATAAATTACGAGTTTAGTAAGTATTATTTATCAAGATTACTTGAGTGAATGATTAAAATATTGAAAACAGGTATCGTTTAGTATCTATATGTCGTTTGCGTGACTTTGATAGTTTCGTAGGGGTATTCCAATATGATGGTAAAATACATACATCAATCCGGATCCGAATATCAAATATGGAAAGAGCGATTCAAATTAAGGATTTTTTTATACGAGAACTCATTTTTAACTGTTATAGTTTTAGAGTTCTACTAATTAGAAATGTGTTGCTGTTGCCGCTATTTTCCAGTTCTATTGTACATAATGGTATATGCATTTCAACAGCGTAAGACAAATTAAATTAAAAATATTGAAATAGTCACATAAAGATTAGTGACCTTGTGTGCATTATATTAAACCGTAAATTTGCATGTGTAAATAGCTTTTAAATCACCCTGAAATGTAGAAACTCTTATCGTTACGATTTTACCTGTAGGTGTATGGTCTTAAATGAAAGTTAGGGAGTATTGCATCTAATACATCGGATATCTTCGGCGCGGCTTGGGTGTTATCATATTGTGACAGGACTGTCCACCCATTATCATTGCTTACTGTACATACAGAGATCTATATAAGTAGTTACGTATATTTTTCATATTCAGACAGTTTGTCCTTATTCTATTATATTAGTATAAAATATTTTTCGAAACAATTCTTTTCTATAATTTCCGTAATTATTGTGGATCAACTACGAATAACTTGCTTGACATTCGGATGTAAATAACTTTATTTCTGCAATCCATTTATGGAAAGTGAGACATATTAGAATGAAATCTAGACACCGGTGATTATAAAAGAAGAAGTAGAGATATGTATAAGAAATACTTAATAAGAAATTACTTGGAGAAATATTATATCTAGTGTTCTATATACTTGTTATACAATTAGTTATTGCTACTTAATGTTAAGCTAACTGGAATGTGAATTTTAAACACTGTAGATTGTAATTTTTCTTATCCATGATATTGTTAGGAACGGCAACTAAATTTATGTCGTATTTGCAAAACTATAAGCAGCCTATACATGCATATGTTCAGTAAAATTATGTATAGTATTCTACTTAAAATAAAAAGTTGGTGTCACTTCAGGTTCAAGTACAAAACAGCCTATATCTTTAAACCAACTATAGAAATTTATGTCACAAGTTTGGTCCACTCTCGCGAAACTGTCTATATATATATTAGCACCAGTAAAATTGCAATAATAAATCTATTTTAAACAACATTTATTTAAACAATAAATCATATAAACAGTATGTATAATGAAGTAAGTTACTGACAGTACTTTATCCACTTAACAAAATAGTGAAGCTTAACAATTACATTTTCACCTAACACAATGACTCGCTTTGTTGGATGCATAAGGTACAAATATTAACTCTTACACCATAGTACCTAAAATTAATTTTACGGTGAGAATTGTTCTGTATCTTTCATCAATGCAAAGTGTTTGTGAATGGAGTGCACATTAATATAGTGAGAAGAGAGATGTACTTTTTGTTTTCCTCTATAAGTGCAACCCGGTACTGAACAAGCAAACAAAGGTGTTTTTCCACATTCGTACTGCATATGCCTCTGCTTGCTTCTTTTGTGTTTGTATGCTTTGTTACAGTTAGGGCAATAGTGGATTTCTCCTGTAAATATAAATGAATTATATTGTTGAATGAAACGCTCTGACACAGATAAATAAATCCGGATTATGCAGATGAATAATTAGATTGTTGATTTTAAATATATCACACATAACTTCAAGTACGTAATAATTGCATTGTAACCCTCTCGGCAACATTTTCCTGAATTTATGAATGATGTACTTGTGCAATATTAGTTACGGCTTTAAGAATTTCAACATCGGGTGTATAACCAATAGCTTACTCGCATTTTTGAGAACAGCACTTTGTTCTGAAGTTGAAAGATTCTTCATAAAGCATGATTGCAATAGGTATAGATGGTACAATTTGTTGGTGTGCAATTATAAGATAATAACAAAAACATTTTTATACATCACGTTTTATTTCTTTGTATACAACATTAACTTAAAGCGAAGTTTCCTTTAGTGTTTTGTTTTCAAAATAATACAATCAAATGTATATATTTTTAGGCACCAATATGTTTAATCTGTGTTATTCGATAACAAACGACTACATGCACGTAAATGGACATGTGTATGGTGTGACGCTAGGTGCGCTTTTTGCTTTGCTTTGTAGTTGCAACCTGGTACAGGACATGCAAACGAAGGATCTTTACCACATTCATAACGCATATGCCTTTGTCTATTTCTGTTATGTTTATATGCTTTATAACAATTTGGACAACGATATTTGTGACCTGAAAATAAAATTCAATTACTGTGTGTGCAGTTATCTAGTATCACTGTAAAACTGTATCAAATAAAGTGAGAAAAAGATTTGCTGTGTTTAAGAATCTTTATTTATTCTTAAAATATCTTGACCTATTCAATTCGCGTTTGGTCTTTTTGAACAATGTTTATACTTCTCAATCTCTCACAGACGCTAAAATAGATGTCGATTTTACGTAGAGGTACATTTCGAAAACATATAAATTTATCTTATTGTCTTAAGCCTGCATCCTCTGAGGAATCATGTCCAAAGTGTACGTTCATCCTGTGTGACTCTAAATGCTCCTTCCGCTTTGCTCTATATTGACACTTAGGCACCAAGCAAATGAAACTGGGTTCCTTGCCGCATTCATATCGCATATGGCGATGTCTATTCCTGCTGTGTTTATAAACTTTTGAACAATTTGGGCATTTAAAAGATTGTCCTGAAACATACACATACGTAAATATTGTGCCGTAGATTAGGCACTTGTCAAATCTATATCTAGGGACTATATGATGAACAGGTAATATATTGGAAGACTTAAAGGATCCTAAAATTTTATTCACACAATTACACTATAATAAGAATATTTAGTACTTTTCTTTAGCTTTTATTCATTATGTTTTGCCTTCATGTGAGCTTGTAGATGGGCTTTTCTTTTTCCCCGATAGTTACATATGTTGCACTTAAACTTTGGTTCTCGTCCGCAATCGAAACGGACGTGTAAGTACCGATTTTGTCGATGTTTATAAACCTTGCTACAATTCGGACATTTGTATTTATATTGACCTAAAAAGAAAAGGGTAACACATGTATTCACTGGTATAACATAGAAAGAGTAAGTTTGTTTATTACACATCATTTTAGCTAATTTGGTCCCTCGAGATTTAGTGTTAGAGTCATAGATTTTAATACTTTCCATTTGATTGTAGTTAAAAATGATTAAGTACATGTAATGCCAACAAAAGATTTTCTAAGTTTTTATGAGTAAAAGAAACTTTCAAGTTTTATCTACACTGAAATAATAATTATTATACTGCATATATTGCTCTCATTTCAGAAATGAATCAAACGTCAAAAATGGACGAGCACTAAATTAATGGTCGCGATTTTCAGTAACTAATATAACGCACAAATACATACTACAACAATTATATCTTATGTTCTTAATTGCAATTGCCAGCCGTATTCACTTAAAGCAGGTATATCATCATAATATTATATTAACAATGTTGCATACTACAAATTAACTGTTCCTTCTTTCACATATTTTCATATTAATTCCTAACAAATTAACACGAAAATTTTCTCACCAACCACCGTATATTCTTCCGCGAATACTTAAAGTACGTCGCATCAACATTATTTTATAAGTATACTTACTTATAGGTATACTACGCAGTAAAGTTGCCTCTCGAAAAAGATTTTGTCGCACAGCTAGGTATTGATATGTATGAGATTAGGACGCGTCGGCGTCGCTTCATTTTACATGAGTGAAACCGCATTATATCGGCACTGCGCTTCACTGCACGGCACTTCATTTTGAGACCATACCGCATTTACGCTGCGCTACACTGCGCAACACAAGAATCCTTTTTTATTTTCAATCTAGAAACAGGCATTAATAATTATACATAGTTCACGTTAATAAGCAATTGTCAAAAGTTTTATAATAATAATTGTTAAGTAAACACAGTTTCTACTTAACAAATACTGCCAATTGCGTTTTAAATTGCTTTTTATGTATAATAATATATACAGAGGGATGCAACCAGCCTTTTTAATTTAATGGAGGGCTACATGGGCGTTTTAAAAATAGTTTCTTTGTACAGGGTGATGAAGCAGTCAGTGACAAACCAAACTTATGTTTTTTTTTAAATGAGACACTTGGTATTAAAATATTTCAATCGATTCTGCTAATTACTATAAACAATTTGGTATAACATTAGTTGGGTCTAAGACTCATAGTTACGGAGAGAAAAGTCATTAAAGTTGAAAGAACACTCTAATCTCGTCCATTTTTTATAAGAATAAGTGTATTACTAAATGTGCTAAACTGTTGAGTAAAATAATGGCCTACACCAAACTTGAAATTATTCGTCATTATACAGGGTGATCGAGTTGTGTGTCGTACAGTATGATCTCGGTTATACTTGCATACAATAGCAACAAATCTAGTAGAAGAGTTAGCATGGTCAGTGTTTAATTCCGTCAGTGGACGCGAGATGTCGTCACTAGTCAAAAGGTGCACAGCCAAGCAAACTATAAGTATACTTATACACTATACTTATCGAAAATATTAAAGAAACTTGATAATAACTAGTAACATGGATGCAATTATTGAGTCGGTGGCATTGTATGGTTCAACTCCGCCAGGACGTAATATGAATAATTCTTTAACATTCATAATTGGTTAATATATTAATATTACAGAGGCGGTGGACGCAGTGATAGAGGGTCGTTCTCTGTTAGTGGCAGACCAGAGTTGCAGGGATCAAATCTCGGCCTCGGCGTTGTAGCGCGCCTCGCCAGTATCAGTTTCCCGGCCGAGTACCATTCATTGTTGGGACACGATAGGATGGCGAGGTAATGTAAAAAAGCTTAGAAAACACGTTCATACACAAAAAAGTACAGAAAGAATTTCAGTGCTAGGTCGACAAGCAGGACAGCTTGAAATCCACTGCAGCTGCACCCACCACAGATAAAAATGTATTTATAAACAGTTAAAATACACATCTCTAGTTTGAGGGCTGGTTTCCATGCTGATGGTGATCCAAATGTTATTTTTACAGACATATTTTTTCTCTACAGTTCATAAACAAACGGTGTATAGTTTTTCGCAATGTAACCATTTTATTTTAAAAATATTGTAATAGCTCCAAGAAATATTTATTGTATCATCATAATAATCTTATTTAAGTAGGTATATAACTATTGCACAAAATTTTCGAGAAATTCAAGTACAGTTACGACATAATATAGTATGTTGTAAACTAAACTAAACACTAACGCCAACTGTAAGCTAAAACTTTAGTACACTCACTAGACGTTTCGCACACTTACAATCATTTTAGCTTACAGTTTGGTGAAGTGTTACAGTCGACATTTTATCATGAAAACATCTTACATTGTATATGTCTAATATCACATCAACACCAACCTGTTGAATAGCTGAGAAATTCACTCTGCATGCAAGTCCTTGAAATGACAAGGGCAAAAATATAATCTGACACTCTACTTGTTTCTTATTTCCTATTATTTGGTGGAAAACTAAAATAAATATTAATCCTGTAATTATATTACTAATATTTTATAATTGTGTCTGCTGTTAGAGCTTAGGATGACGTTTTATAAAGGCTCGATACCAGTCCAAGCCAGGGATATTGTTCTTAAACGGTGTTTTCCAGTTCTGCTCGCAAATAAAGTCCCCTATAAGTTTCAATTGTTCTTTTTGTGTGTGTTGTAAACCAGCGACTCTTTGATTTCGGATATATTCATATATTTGATCTTCTATATCCTGTGGTAAATAATTGGATCTTCCTCCGCCTAACTTATTTATGTCAACTGAACCGTCTAATCGAGACCGAATTACACTGCGAGGTATGTTAAAATGCCGGGCTGCGCCTGTTTGTGATATTTTCCCTGACTTTATATCTTGTACAGCTTGCTGTAGATCGTATAAGGAATACTTCTTAATTTTTCCTAAAATAATGTTGATATTACTAAAATATACATATATACACGTTTATAATTATATAACATTATTTGATAGACACTCTATGAATGGTGGATACTCTTAAAGCTGCAAAAAGGCCCATGTGACTACACGGAGCGTCATTCTGTGAGGTTGTCGTAATCGTGGTTGAAATAAATTGCTAAAATGTGTAAAAACTCAATTACTCCACAGCAACTTCAGGATATATTTATAACTTATAGTTCGATTTATATTGTGTGTTATTTTATTATTAGATACAAATTCAATCATAGCTTGGTTTAACATAAAAGCATTTAATAAAAGGGGGAGTGGCGCCAAAACTCAATTTCACACTGACGTTGTTTTGAGGCGATCCTATAAGCTTCCCTAATTGGGACAGAAAATGACAGCCACTGTGACGACGGTTTGCAATTACTAATGTATTTAAAGCTTCAATATTTTGCAAGTATATTATTAATGTATTTTCGGTCTAGTGAACTACTACACCAAAATAAACAGCACGTGTTTCTGTTATGCGGGCTTTGACTGCATCTTTGTTGTGTAAATATATACAATACAAAAATAAACAAAAATAGAATAAAACCACTAATACGTAGCAAAAGTCGGTAAGGGGCCCAGAAGGTAGTGGTAACTCAACGTGTAAACCACGCTAGAGGCTTCTAATTTTTAAACCTGTAAGTATTTTGTATTGTATGTACTTACAATACTATAACACGGTCAAACTCCGAAGCCCTCATAACAGAGAGTCGGACCGTGGAAGCCTTCGATATCATTTAGCACATGTTCACCTATACAAAGATAATAGCCTCATACTCCGCTAATAGTTTGAGTAGATTTGTTTTATTGCACTGTATGACAGTACAGTACTTAGTTTTGTTTAAGTTGGTTTGAATATATTTATATAAATAATTTGTCATCTAAGAGACTAACAGACATATCGTTCCAGGGCTATAGAACAGTTTTCAAATTGTTTGCATTCCTCTTACATGATTCTTGAGATTTACTATATTTCAATCAATCAATCAAAGCCTTCTTTTTGATTGCAAAATTTGTAATGTTCATGCAATGTATCATGAACATAATAACAATATTCAAATATTTCCAAAATTGTCCTAACTAATATAATAATAATAAAGGTTAGATATATTTGCATAATACATTTTCTATAGTTTATTGCAAATTCAACAGGATTATAAAGAAAATAAAATCAAATATAAAATAATGTAAGGGGCTTTTTTATATTTTTATGAAAATTTCTGAAAGCTTACCTATATACATATTTCAAAGAGTTTTATAAATTATAATAATCTAGGTTACAAATATTTGCTAATACATTTTGTGTACAAGCTAAATGTTTTATTATGTGAGGTATCAACTTTCATTTTTCTGAGAACTGCTAAGGTAATTTTTGTGGTATACTTACATTATACAAATTATACAGTGGTAACTAAAAATACAGAATAAATACTTAAAAACATTAACATGTTTCTTGAATATAAACAATTCACTTTCCTAAACACAATACTTTTCGAAATTACTTACTCTAAGGTTAACTCATTGTCTACAGATTATACGAATATGTGCTTCTTGTGCTCAGTTGGACTTGTAATTTGTTCGCGGCTGCAGATTCTGCATCGGTAGGTATGTATATGTATTTACATGTGGATATGGACGTATTGGAAATGATTGTATAGCCTATTCCCTATATTTAATATAAGTTCAATGTCAAAGTATTGCTAACGTTACTGGGAGGACATGGTTAGCGTTAGTTTAGTAGTAGAGGCGAGAAGGGAGTCGCTAGCCATACAGGCTTGCCTCATGCTGACATGGGTGAGCGTGGTCAATGAGACGATTGCCCCATACATTGAGTAACTGATACTGGATATCAGAAATAGAAAATAAAATCGTTTCCGAATGTATGTGTATTTTTGGTAAAGCAACTAGAACAAATCATGTACAAAGTTTAAATAAGAAATTAGGTTTGAAAGTATAGGACACATTAAGGCCTATGAAGAAAAGTTAAGCATCTCTATGTTTATCAGTGGCAGATTTCCCGCATACAAGCAGCAAAAAATTACTTTGCACAAGCAAAACATTGCCGAATATTTATGTAAATATATGTCCGAATACAATAAGAAGGAACATATAAAACAGTCATGCACTTATAAAATTTTTGTTGTCAGAAAAGTAACACAAAAGACCAGTACAGACTGAATAACTACTTATATATAGAAAGCGAAACAAAGGTGCTGGATCGTATAATTAAATCTGCTTTGAAACTTTGTATCAACGGATGCTTCTTTGCATCCGGTTTTGTAGCGCCAATCATCGGAAAGTGTACCAAAATGTTTTGTGGTCTTAGGGTGGATTTATCAATGTGAGGATAAATAAATTAACTTGTAGATAAAATTTTATTTGTAAGATAATTACAATAAATCGTTTATTGAGTGTTAAATAGAAGTTATCTGCAAGATAAAGCATTGTAGTTGCTAAATTTTATCTGTCAGTTAGCAATATCTGTCAGTTACTTAACTAAAGTTTTATCCTCACATTGATAAACCCAGCCTTAATAATATAGATTCTAATAGCTATAGATAAATAACGGTCCCAACCATCAGTCACTGATCATGACATCATTGAATGGATAGGCAGTTACTAGATGCAAATTAAATATAAAATATGTAGTGGCTGATGAACTAGAATATTCGGGAATTGCTGAGGTGGAAGTTGCAAATAACAAAACTAACTTATACTGGTTACTTGTTTTTTAGGGTATTAAGTTCAGAATGGCGAGCCAAAAAGGACGAATACCATTTTCTTCCCGGAATTCCATGTTTAAAAGGTGCTTTCCAGTTGCGATCATTGATAAATTTACCTATAAGTCTTAACATATCGTCCTTATTATATTTATGTCCACTGGCAAGCTCTTTACATATGTAATGGTATATCTCCTCTTCCATTTCTTTAGAAAAAACAGGTGTCCTACCAGTTCCTAGTTGATTTACGCTATACTTGCCACAAATACGACTGGAAATAACACTTTTGGAACGTTGAAATATCGAGCTGCGCCTCTCTGCGACATCTTCTTGGCTTTTACTGCCTCAACTGCTTTGCGGAGTTCTGTTAGTGTGTATGTGCTACATCGTTTTTTCTTCCCTAAAATTAACTAACTATAACAAATTTGCCAAAAGCAAGTCATGTCTAATAAATATTTGATATACCAAAATTACGAAAAAGTTCTTAGAAAGAATACCCAAGACATTTAAACCGTAACAAAAGTGTAATAGTCAAAAAATAAATTAGAAAGAGTATTAATTAGACTAAAGACTAATATAGCACCTTCACATATCACAATTTAAAAAGATTTAATTAATTTCCTATTGTGTGTGATAGATATAACATCAGGTTGGTCACGATATGAAGATAAATAATTGAAATGCGAAATTGTGGTGCAAAAACTGTAATGTTCTTTTAAATATAATTCAATTGAAATTCTCTTCATATACAAACATGGTTGCCTTTCAACTTATGATATCTATCAGTGTGCAATAGGGAAATAAATACGTGAAACCTAGTATGGAGGTTTAGTAAAACCATTACAATAAGGTATAGAAGACTAGTGCGTGATTTCTTGAAGCAGTGTGTTATTTAGTGTTAGCACGTTATTCGGGACAACATATTACTGTGAATTCGTTAATCACTGTGTCCTAATATATATAGAAAGGTATGTGATAAGTTATCTAATCTGGGTGAATATTACATCTTATACCACATTAAAGCAAAAACATGTATTGAAGCATGTATATACAGCATCTGAAAGTCAGTGAATAAAGTTTGGTGATTTCAATCACGTTCTTATCTGTGAATATTCATCTTCAATAAAATTCAATACACAGAGTATATTAAAACACAGGTATTACATAACAAAATAGATACTGAGTTATTTATACTATTTTTGATACTGGTTTTAGCGTCATACTTCTTATAGAGCCTCTTTTCTGTAGGATACCGTTTCGGAATTACAATACACACAGATATATGTGTATGTATGCCTCAGTGAACACTTAACTTTGGACACAGTGTATACGTAAACATGATTACCCTTTTGTTAGTAGCAATCATATATGTATCTACATCAGATTTGAATGAAATTTAGGTATAAAACAAAATTTTAACAAACATTGAAAAAGCCAACAAACAAAAAGCCAGTTTTTGTATTACCTTCATATTGTTCAGTGAGTTTGAGGATGATCAATGCTGTTTGTATGTGTGTGTATGTATAGAATAAACAAGGTAAATTTCTTAGTTTGAAACTTTTAAATTACTTAAAAATAAGCACCCCACGAGAAAAAGTTCTAAAATTAAAATCATTCGATCCAGGAATAACATAAATGCTGAAATTAGTCCCCTCTCGCTTTCCTTGTAGGCATCCCCCTGCTTAAGTCTAAAATATTAAATCCGAACCCTTATATTTTAGTATAGATTCCGATTTTATAATTCAAAGTACGTAGGATATGTCACACTTAATGTGTTATTTGTTGCTTACATGTTTCTTTGTAATTGCAAAAACACACAGTATACGTACAAAAGAATGAAGTAACTTGAAGTAACAACGCATTTTAGGCTGTGAATACTACTTCAGATTAGAACATGCGGTTTCAACATGCTAGTTGTCCAGGGAATGGTGTCGATGGTAGACACGTGAAGTACTTTGCTGTGATTCTAAAGATCGATGGACCGGCAGAGCTGCTCCAGCAAATTGCCTGCTAGATCACCAGATCTTCACTTTCTTTGTGAGCTATGTAATACAAAACTTACTCACGCGGACCAACAACATGTGAGAATATGATTCACAGAATCAGACATTCTTCTGGCGAAATTCAAGAAGACACACTTTGCAGAGGCATTATTTGAAATGCGGATTAATAAGTGAATTGCAGATGTTGAGGGGAAGGGACGCATGTAAATAAAGCACTCTGATAAATGAGAGGCGAAAGGACCAACGTAAATCAAACACATTGATACATGAGCGGTAAGGAGACTCACGTTAATCAAATATCCCAATTTTCTACTTAAAATTTCAATATCATCCCCTGCCTCAGCTATAAGAGGGGTAGAGAGGGATTAATTTTAGACCTAGTGTATTTCTCCCGCAGAATGATTAAATTCTGATTACGGACACTTTCTTAGTGAAGCGTAGTAATTTTACATAATTTATTGCAACATTGGCGAACATATTTAAGTTGACTCCTAATGAAAACTAACTACTTTTTTGATAAGCAGCTACAGTCAAAATCCATTAACTTCAACTATACGGAGTGTTATAGATACAGGAAGAGGATAATAAATCTAAAATAATTGACCTATTTTTTATTCTATTACATGGGATGCCGTATGTATTTTTATCTAGGATGTTCCATATGAAAAACAAGAAAATGAACAGTAGTCCTATTAAGGCGCTTAACTTCAATATCAATTTAAAACGCCTATATAATGCAATAAGGGTATCTAGTTCTACACACACTTTGCGTACATCAACTTCTTTGCATTAAAAGTTGAATATCTAAAAAACTGTTCAATTTCAGTGTAAGGTATTTCAAATAAACTTACCTCGCCTTGCACCAAAGAATCCAAAAACGTCTTTGTTCGATTTCCATACATATGTACAGTAAAAATCGTAGAGATAAAACCGTACACTTGTATATTCTACTAAGCATATTTTCGATAAAATGAATAGTTAAGCAATAATACAATAAATGGAATATAGAAGAAAGAGCTAAAGATCAAATCGCATTCAGGCAGCGTTATCCTAAAATTTTTAGTCTGTCCATAAATATAATTTGACTTATTAAATAGCACTGATCTTCACAAAGACATGTTACCCAACCCTTAGAATCCTCTTTGAGCACGGGCGGTTCACAAAGACGTGTTCACAAAGATTATTACACTAAATGTGTAGTATAAAAATATTGATGTCCGATTGTACATATAATATAGAAGGTGCCCACCTAGTACGCGGAAGTCCAATATTTTGCTTGGTAAGAGAGATAATTGAATCATTTTTATTTCATGTGTCTAGTTTTTTTCAATATCTACAAATCTAAAATAATACCGATTATACAGCGTGTTCCATTTCCTCGTTACAGAAAGCAACTTTGTTTTTTTGAATACAAATCTATATATTTTATCGTTTATTTTGAATCTACATGAAAAATAAAAGGGACTTTATGTATGGTACTCACATGAAACAACTTCTAATAAATTTTCGTCAATTATAATATCGCAAATTTTGTGGTTACACTAATTAACAGAAAAACTATTTTTTAACTAAGTATTGGGCAATAATGGTTTTTCAAAACGCCATATCAGAAGCTGATCTAGAGTATAAGGGGTTCCCAGAAATTGTTGGCAAATTTGACGAAGAAAATGTGAAAAATCTCGGTTAATTCAAATGGAACACCCTGTATATTATCGATGAGTAAAACGTAGAATTAAATATTCTACAAAGGTCTACAATAGCATTCCCTATACCTAAGTTCACTACTTTAGGTAAAAAACGCAGTATTATAGTAACAAGTGAGTAAATTTATGCATCACTTCAAATTTACTCCATTAAAAAAAAACTCAAAATACAATTAAAAAAATTGTTCGAAATCTTCACTCTTCAAGAAATAATCCAACATGTTTGTAACAAGTTTTAATATTGCGGTTTTGTGAATACCCACGGGAAAACAATCAATGTTGTTACCAATGTTCTTACCATTTCATGGCTGAATTGTAATTTTTCTAATACACGAAGTGTCAATCAACGCAATTATCATAAGTATGCATATGAAATCCCCAGGTTATTTCAGGACAATAAACAGTGATTTAAAGTGAACATGTGAAATATAATATAGGAATATATATTCCAGATCATGATCACACAAAGAGCATGTTGCTCATATAAACAACATACTGACGGTCAGTTTCTGATATGGTGTTTTGAAAAACCATTATTGCTCAACACTTAGTTAAAAAATAGTTTTTCTGTTAGTTAGCGTAACCACAAAAGTTGCGATATTATAATTGACGAAAATTTATTTTATTTCATACGAATACCATACATAAAGTCTCTTTTATTTTTCATTCATTATAAATTCAAAATAAATCATACAAAAGTATAGGTTTGTAATTAAAAAAATAAAGTTGCTTTTTGTAGCTTAGAACAGTCACGAGCCTGTTAACGGGACATGGCTGTCTAAGGAAATATCTACATAAGGTTGGCATCCTTAAGGACGAACCTATATGTAGACTATGCAATGAGGAGGAGGAGACAGCCTACCATGTCATATTCGAGTGCGTTGCGCTGGAACGACGGAGATGCCACTGCTGGGACCAATTAACCAACTGACAGATCTACCGGAAAAAGACAGGCTACTAAACCTAGTAAAAGGGACTAACCTGTTTACATAAGGAAATTCACTTGGTACCGAATAATACAATAGGCCATAGGCCGCGGTGTTATAAGGGGACGCTACTAAACAAAACCCGGCCGGTAACCAGTGACCAAATCAATCAATCAATCAATCAATAGGTTTGTAATTAAAAAAACAAAGTTGCTTTCTGTACAGAGGAAATGGAACACCCTGTATAATAGGCACTATTTTAGGTTTGTAGATCTTGAAAAAAACTAGACACATGAAATCAAAAAAGATTCACTTGTCTCTCTTATCTACCAAGATATCGGACTTCCGCCTACTATCTGGGCACCTTGTATATTCTTTGGTACTGCACGGTTTTCCCGTGTTTTTGTTTCACAATTTTAAATGTCATGCATTTGCGTTAATGGTTATTCAATTTTTTTATGTATCACCTTGTACGTATATGTATGTCGATTTTTACAAATTACTTAATTGAATTAAAGGGATATTAATATTTAAAATATCATTACAACAGTCTAGTTTAAATTGTAAACAATGGATTAAGGTAAACGACATATAATTATTTCCCTATTTAAAGCAATACAATCTCTCCAAATACAGTCGATTACGTAATTTGTGTGTAAGTTTTCACGGTATCTGCAGCAAGAGGTAGCGGATAGTCCCGACGATACTTGTAAATCCTTAAAAGGTTGAATCGTTAAATAGATGGACAGACTTTACCGTTTATGTGAAATTGGTTTTATTTATCTTCAAGAGAGGGAGGTTATCCCGTTAGTTAAGAATTCTGCAAGTGTCTACAAGTTAGAATGAAATGATAACTTTTAAAGTCGAACCGTCTTACAGCAGCGCCACGCTACACTGCACGTACTACACATTCAAGACACATTAGAGTGACGCGACACTGTACTGCAGTTCACAATGCAGCGAAGTTGCCTACCGAAGAATGTTTTATTGTGCAACCAGGTATTGCTGTAAAGTGTACTATCGCTACTGCTTGGCGAGATATGTACCACTTCGCTTTACACAAGTTAAAGCGCACTAAAACGGCACCACCTTGTACTGCAAAATACAGAATTTATATCAATAATAGAAGACATTTTACATGAAATTTGCTTTATTTCAAATAACGGCATCTAAGACAACGCAATTACAAATTAGACGAACAACGAATTTTGATTGCGGCAACCTTGTAGTATTAAAATGGGCTAGAGATATCTCTTCTGCATAATATTAAATGTATCCAACTAAGTCTCTGTGTCTATGAGTTATGTGAGAAGTCAAATGAGCTTTCCTTTTTCCTTTATATCCGCATGCTTTTACTGGGCATCTAAATCTAGGTTCTTGGCCACATTCGTATTTCATATGAGTATTACGATTTTTTGGGTATTTGTAAGCCTTGCAACAGCTTGGGCACTTATACGCGTAATCACCTTAAACAGAAGACATAATTTAATATTAGGTACTGTACAATTGCGGCAATGTTCTGAGACTAATTTATCCAAGAGGTTGTACTATTTATTACGTTCATGCACATTTCCCAAATTAACGCAAAGTAGTTTAAATGTCTAAACATATGAAAGGAGTTGCACTGGATTTATATACACTCTTTTATTTTTGTATTACATGTATTTCAGAGTATAATTTGTTGTATACTCATTTAGTTGTGGCGCATATCAAAATTCATACTTATATTACTGAAAAATCATGTTTTCGTGTATATACATTTTTAAATACAGTATAGGAAATAAAATTACAACCTCTGAGTCGGTTTATCTTTATGAGGATAACTTGTATATCAGGTCAAATACTAATTCTAGAAACGCACTAAATACTGACCAATATGCTTAGAGTTGTAATTTGTATGCCTAGACAATCGTTTATTTATATTATTGTAGTATGTGTGATAAATATGTGGGACGCTCCAATTGATTTTTGAGGTTTTAATAAGCATTTGTTGCTACCGTTTAGAATTTTATTGTCAATCAAGATACAGGTGTCGCTTTAGACTGGTACCTAAGTTGACCAAATATAAAATATTTGCACTTACCTATGTCGATTCTTGTACTAGGTGAACAAATCAGAAAAATGTAAAACATTGAGAAATAACTCAGATTAAGTTTATAAACAAAATTTGTTTTACATTCGTAGGCTCTATCATATTTTTTTTCCATTATGAGAAACGTTTGGTTCTCTGGCAGCCCTGAGAAAAAGTCCATCTCACACGACGCTCGTTTCAATTGCCTGGTTGATTTCACCGGGGGATATTAAATTAGTTATAATGCTGTTTGTTACAATGGTTACTCTGCGATTTTAGTTTCATACGAATTTCAATTAACACATACATACTGTATGTATGTATGTGATAATTAAAAAGCTACAGCAAAAACAAACATGAATAAGGTTGAAGTAAATTAGTTTGTGGAAAATTATCAGAGAAACAAGTGCGAAAAATACAATATGGCACAATACCAGCGCGTTCGCGAGAAGCAAAGCACGGACTTAAGTCACTTACAATTAGCATAATCATAGAACAGCATAATCGACGGCAATACGGTTTCCATGATAGTTCATCACAGGTAATCTAGCAGCGAAACAAATGTCGTAAGGGATACGTTTAACCTTAAAATTTCAAATAGAGTCTCCTATCAGGTCTGGAAATATTTACTTTTATTTGAAAATTTTGACAGTTGACACAATTTGACATAATTGAATTGAAATATGCAAAATTCTTAGTCCATAATTTATTAAAATATACATACATATTTCACTTGATACAAATAAAACGCTTATCTTTGTTATTGTAATTTATTTTTTAAATGTAAGCAAACAAAGAAAGGGACGTAAAATATGGTAGCTACTGCTGTATCATGTCAACTTTCGCTGATATTAAACCGCTTCGAGCTTTACATACATGCGATTTAAGATTTACCTTTTGATAAGCTCTCTTACCACAAGTTTCACATGAAAATTGTGGTTCTTTACCACAGTCGAACTTTTCGTGTCGTCTTAGAGATCTCTTGTGTCTGTATGTTCGGAAACAACTTGCACAAGTGTATCCTAATTCTAAAACAGAAAACAAAAATGAAAAGTAAAATAAATATTTTTTCATCGTTACTTTTTACACATAATAACATTGTGAATTCACTGTAGATAGGTGTTTTATTTTAGGATAACAAACTATTAGATGGTGAGAAAGGAGGACATGTATTTATAATGTTTTACAATAATATTTATAAATAATTAATATAAAACTATAAAAAAATAAACCACACTTTGGACTGCCTGAAAAGGACTAGTTTTTTTTACTAGAGCACGTAGTTATATATAAATTGTAAAATAATTAAGAACATTCATAAACGCAGTTGAGTTAAGTATAAGTAACCCCATGTTTTCGGAATACATGTCCTTTCAAATGGCTGTTGTGTTTGAATTTTCTTAGACAGTACCCGCAGGTGAATTGGGGTTCCACACCACATTCGAATTTTATGTGTCTCTTAAGGTGCCTCATATGAATATATTTTTTCTGGCAACGTATGCATACATGTTTACCCTCACTATCGATATACGTTTCTGCATACAAGGGGTCTGAAAATAATGATATTAGTATTTTATATAAAATAATTGCATTGAGCTACCATGCATACAAAATTTCTTTAAAACGTATACAACAGTTTAGGTACATAAATCAAATTTTAACACAAGTAGGATTTGTTAGAGTTATCTTCTTATAACCAACTTGTATTATTATTATATACCTCAACCAATTTTCAATCTTCTCTTCCTTCTTTCCAGAACCAGAAGTTTGTAAATGTATTTTCAAAACTGAAGTATATAAATACAATCACAGCTGATTTTTATTCTAAGATAATCAATCAGATATACTGTCACACTACTGCTACTTCATTAATGTAGAAACTTCTTTCTTGGTCGTGCTTTATTACAAAACTCGTATTCTAGATCAACAAGTTCATTTAATTTTCTGTTCTATCGATTAACTACAGAACTTCACAGTATTTTGTGGAAGTAGCAAACATTTATTGAAAATAATTATCACGCGGTAATACTTACTATTAGAAAACAATCTTATTCTTAATTTGGGGATTGTAGGTGTGCAGTAGTAATTGGAATCGTATTTAAGCGTTTACATTTTATTATCAGTTAGTAACAGAAAGGACAAGAAAACCAAATATAATGCTTTACACAGATAAAAATAGTGAGTTGGGTGTTTAACATCTAACTCCATTCTGGTATTCTCTCACGATCTTCCTTTGAAAAAGCTTTTTGCTTCGGAGTTAAATAGTTTACTTTTCACCGTATCAACTTCGGAGTTTATATCTATCATTGAAATAATAATATATTCCACACGGATAACATTCGCTTCTTGAGGCCCTGTAACCTCGTAAGAGAGGTAATTGTTTTCTTTAGAATGATATTATCTCCGTAACGGATGATATTGTTTCTGTCAAGGGTAGTATTGTGTTGGGTAGTTAAATTAACACCAGATGCTTACCGTTTACTAGTAAAATGAGTTTGGAATTTATTTCGCTCACATATTAGACTGCGATAGATATATAAATGAATATAAATGAATGAATTTTCAAACTCACTTTACCTGCAAAAGGTAAGCGACTATTATTTGTACCTACAATCACAATTACCATCCTCTTCCAAAATTTACCACACAACTATGAATAAACATCTCTTATTATAACTAATAAAACATAATATTATTTGCTGTTAAATTTCTCTAAAGTGGAGGCTCATATTTTATTCTGTCAACTTTTTACCTATTTTACTTAAGGTAAATTGACAGAAAATTACACTATTTAAAACACAACACCAAAAGCTAGCTCATAAGCTATTTTGAAGAACTTTTATGCCACTGTGTTACATACATACGTTTTTTTTAAAGAGATAGCATGTCCCTTCGCAACATGTGCTAAAGATTAGTCCGGTTAAGTAGAGTTCGCATGCGTTGCTTGTTTATATAAGAAGTAGGGGGATGTTTATAATGATGTTTTTTAATTTTATTTATTCATTCGGTATTCGGTTGATGATGAAAACCCATGCGTTTTCGAAACACGTGTCCCGAATAATTAATCAAAGTTGTGGTGTGTGGTGATACCGATGTTTATTGTTATTACGAGCCCACAGTCCTTGAAATCACTCTGAAACAACCAGATTGTTTCTCTTTATATCTAATTTTGACATATTTAATATCTGTCAACAATAAGCACATCTTAGAAAGTGGTCAAATAAGGCGGATGATGTCGTCTATTGTTTTCACGATACAAAACTTTTCACCGCTGTCATTTCATGAAGTGGTTATTCTGCAGTAAAGCTGGTTGCTACATTAATCAACAAGAACACACGACTTTTAGTGAATAACTGTAATACGTTCATGGTATTTCAATTTACCTTGAAAAGTTCTAATACAAGTGGAAGCATAATTGTTGGTGAAATAAATACTATCCGATCCCATTTACGAAGGATCCTTTTTATAAAATATTTATGATAATAATTTAATCTAATTTATAATATTTATTTATTATTTATACTCATCATACATCTCTCATCCTCTTAATAAAATTTCTAAAGTGCAAATATTTATATATAATAATAATAATAATAAAATATTTATTGCAGTTCAACAATCCAAAAAAAAACAAATAATAAATAATAATAGTAAAAGAAAGAATAAAGAAAATAGAAATCGTCAGAACAATAATAACAATAATAATAGTACTATAATATTTACAATTATAACTGAAAATCACAGCGAGTTGGTTCAAGGTCAGCTAGTAACACCTGATCTTCCACGATCACCCTGAAATTCACATAAAGAACAAAAGAAAAAGAAAAAATGTGTATTCTTAATTAACTACTGCAATGTGTTGTATTCTAATATTTAAATAGCTCTTCTACTTATAAGCTTCCTTTCCTGGATATAAATAAATAAAACAGCAGATTGCATAGAAATCATTATTAAAAATAATCAATTACATATTGTGCTGCTGCAAGAGATATGCACGATACTGTTCTGCAAACCCCCAAGAAAACTACTCCTAATGCTTGTTGGTATTGAGTTAAGCGTTCTGGCAATATCATAAGAAAATCCACGCTCATACAATGCAGTTCTATGAATGGACGGTGGGATAGTACCTCCAGAAAACCTCAAATTTAAATGATGCACATCAGTGCGGAATATTATATAATGTACAGGTTGGTCCATTTAAAGTGTAGCACTGTAATATCTACGAAACCATTAGTGATATGAAGAAAAGCGTTAAACAAAAGTTTTCATTTTCTCGAAATATCACGATTAATATTAATTTGAGGTCATATGTGGTTTACTATTTTTTTATTTTTTTATTCAGAACTTATTGCTCTTTTAATATTTTTTTTAAGTGAGGAAAAATGCCTAAACGCACCATCAGGGACGAGATCCGTCCTCGGTGTGTGAGGCTCACACCCACTAAAAAACCTCACTTTGTCAGGTGTAGAATCCATCCCGGAACCGCTGGTTGCATTACTTCAGGATGGCACCTCGTAGTTAGCCTCGGTCGGCTGCCTCCATTGCTTGGGTCTCTCTCTTCTTCTCTTTCAGCACCTTCTCGACGAACGTGGCGATCTTCTGCCAGTGGTCGTGTCCGGACAGCATCGTTTGCACGACGTTATCTGGCGTTAGAGGTCCTACTTCGTGTTGTAGCGCGGCTCTGCAGTCACTCCACCTCTCGCATTCGAAGAAGGTGTGGTGAGCATCATCTTCCGCAGAGTCGTGATACTGACATGTCGCGTTCTCTGCTTTACCCATTCGAGCCAGGTATGCGTTGAAAATACCCGTGTCCGCTGAAAAACTGGGTGAGGTAGTAGTTTACTCGCCGTGGTCTCGTTCCATCCACTCCGTGATGTTGCGGATGAGTCTGGCCGTCCACCGTCCTCTCGTGTCGTTCTGCCAGCGCTCTTGCCAACGTTGTCGTGTGAGCGCTTTAGCGTCCGCTCTTGCTTGTCGTGAGCCGACGTCTCGTCGTGTCTCGTAGACTCTCTTCTTTCTAGAGCTAGTAGGTCTATCGGAGTTACTCCTGCGATCACGAGCACCGCCGGTTCGGAAACCGTACGGTATGCGCTGGCGATCCTGAGTGCTCCCCGTCGCTGTACTGAAGCCATCCGCTTTCTGTACTTGTCCTGCTGTAAGGCGTCAGCCCAGATCTCGCTTCCATGCAACAGTCATTAGCAGCCGGCGTTTACTCGCCGTCGGTCCTCCTACGTTGGCCATTAGTCGGCTCAACATCGTCGTTACTTTAGCGGCCTTATCGCTCGACGACTGAATCTGTTGCCAGAGGGTCATCTTGCTGTCGAGCCGCAGTCCGAGGTACTTCACGGAAGTTGTAGTGGTTATGACTTCCGTATCCACCGTCATCTCGCTCTCCCTAGGTATTCTTCTCCTGGTCAGTAGAACGACCTCGGTCTTCTCCGTTGCCAGGGTCAGGCCGTGTTCGTCCATCCATGTGGTGACTCTTCTCATTACCTGGTTGGCCCTTCTCTGGGCATCCGCCTCGTCACGCGCTAGGATGACTGCCGCTACGTCGTCTGCGTATCCTATCAGATACGCATCTTGCGGCAGCTCCATTCGGAGGATCCCGTCGTAGGACACATTCCATAAGTCGGGGTCCAGTATGGAGCCCTGCGCCGCTCCCGCTGTTATCTTCTTCGTGCACGGCCCGCCTGCGGTGTCGTAGACCAGCTTCCTGTCGCTGAGGTAGTTGCATATCATCCTAAGTAAATAGGATGGCGTGTCGAACGTGTTCTGCAAGGAGTCAAGAATGACGTCCCATCTCGCCGAGTTGAAGGCGTTTCTTACGTCCAATGTGACGAGCATCACCAGGGGTCTCGAGTAATGATTTCCCCGTTGAGCGAAGGTTTCCACTACCTGCGCTACGGCGCCGACGGTGGAGTGTCCCTTCCTGAAGCCATGCTGTCTCTCGGACAGGCCTCCCGCGCCGTCTATGCTGCTCTCCAGTCGCGTTTTGAGCAGTCTTTCTAGTAGCTTTCCAGCCGTGCTCGGATCGCCCTTGCCTTTGCTTATCAGCACTAGTCGCTGTACCTTCCATCTCTTGCAGAACGCTCCTTCTGTTAAACAGCGGTTGTACATGTTCAGCAGCAGATCTGGGGCAGACGCGCGCCACAATCTTGAGAGCTTCCGTCGGAATTCCGTCGGGTCCAGGTGCCTTCCGGTTTTGTAGGGAGTTTGCCGCTCTTGACAGTTCATCTCCGCTAAAAGCGGGATGTCGTTCAATAGCTCGTCCTCCATTTCCGCAGTTCTTCCGGATGGGTAGGGAACAACGTGTCAACGATGTTCCGCATCCGATCTCGTTCGAGGACTGGATTCGCGTCTTCGTCGTAATCTTCTGCATGACGATCTTGTACCCAAGGCCCCATGGGGCGTTGTCAACGTCCTGCCGCAGCTCCTCCCACTTACGTTTCTTGCTCCTGTAGATGGCGTTCTTGAGATCTCTCTTGGCGCTCCTAAAGTCCTCGGACTCTAGTTCTGCCGCGTTCGGATCTCGTCGTCTCACTCTGGTTATTCTCCGCCTCAGCTGTAAGCATCGTTTCCGGAGGGTTGCAATCTCGTCGTTCCACCAATACGTAGATCTTCTATTGTGTTTCCTTCTCCGCGGCATAGAGGCGTCGCAGGCGTATGAGGGCCATGGTCGCGTCCGAAATTGTCTCCGCCGAACCGGTACATTCCATGACGGCATCCTTGCCTCGAGCGATTGCATGAGCCAGGGCGTCTTCATCCAGCTTCGCTACGTTCCATCGAGGACCGGGTGGAGCAGGATTTCGCCTGATCGGCTGCTGCCTCGTCACGTTGTAGCTTATGTACTGGTGGTCACTTCTGGTGTGATCCTCCATGACTCGCCAGTCCATGATGTCCCGTACAATGTCCTCCGAGGCCAATGTGATGTCCGGTATCGTCTCTCCGTAGCCTGGTCTCCTGAACGTGGTAGTGTCTCCGACATTTACCACGCTGAGTCCGAGTCTGGCCGCCATGTCCAGTATACGCCTCCTCGAGAATCGGTGTGCTATTCCATACCCCATTCCACGGCTTTGGCGTTGACGTCTCCTCCTAGAATAATGGACCCTGCCATTTCTCGAAGGTAGTCTTCCAGGTTGTCGAGCTTGCCCTGAAAGTCCGCTATCGGCTCGTTGGGTGTGAGATAGCAGCTCACGTAGGTGATGGTGCCGCTCTTTACCCACACGTATCCGTGTCGGGCTCCGTGGTTGTCGACGATGACGCTGTTCGTGTCCGGGATCCATATAGCTGCAGTACCGAGTGTGTCCCTGTACCACCCGGTGCATTCCTTATCCCGATATTGCTTACTGATAAGCAGCAGCTCTACTCCGGTGTCCAGTTGTAGTTGGATGAGGAGGTCGTCTGCTGTTCTGCTTCGGCATGTTGCCTTGTAGGATTCTGGTCATTGACTCTTCTGTGCCTGATCTAATGCCCTTCTGAAGGAGGGACATGCGCCGGATCCAGGGACGTGGCTGCGTGTCGCGGTGTCTCCCGTGCAGAGGAAGCATTTTTGCTTTGTTGTTGCAATCCTTCCGTTGGTGGCCTTTTTCTCCGCAATTGATGCAAAGGCCTTGTGTTCTTCTGTCTGGTCCCGGGCAAGAAGCCTGTCGATGTCCGTAGCCGAAGCAACGGAAGCACCTGACGACTTATACCCTGCGTCTAATTCTGCTGTTTATCCAGCCGATCTTTATTCTCGGTGTTTCCAGGAGCTTAAGGGCTTGACGCTGTCTCAGCTGGACGATAGCCATTCTCAGCCCTCTGCTGTTCGCGATAGTGAGGCTGATCTTCACGTCGGCGTCACTGACTCCTAACTTTGCCTTGACTGCTGCGCTGACTTCCTCCGTTGTCGTTAAGCAGTCCAGATCTCTAAACCGCCTTAAAGACAGGCACCGAGATTAAGGCGGTGCGGAAAACACGCGCGGGGGATATGCTGTTGGAACTAGGACCCAGCACCAAAGACACAGCAGGCTTCAGCAGCGCTTTGAAGAAGATCTTGGGCGAGAGGGCTAACATTAGCACCTTAGAGCCCACAGAGACGCTAGAATTTAGAGATCTGGACTGCTTAACGACAACGGAGGAAGTCAGCGCAGCAGCAGTACTTACATACTTTTACCGCCTGTAAAGACCATCAATATTTGCTTAATTCATAGAAGTATTTAGTTAAAATACTTAAATATAGCCAACAAAATTATTTGTTACCAACAACTACATATTTATTTGCCCATATTCAACCATAAAATTTGGTGAATGCAAGTAAAATTTGTTTGGGTCAAATAATCCAGTCTTTCCGTGTAACACTAATTGTTTCGAAGATATTACAGTGTTACACTTTAAATGGACCACCATGTATACTTAGATAATAAATACTGAGGTTGTTTGTTGTTCATTATTCTGTGATATAATCTGGCAGTCTGCAAGCGTCTACGATTATGCACATTCAACTTTTTAAATTCTGATAATTTGTAGGAAACTATCAAATTTGCGAATTCCAAATATTAATCTTAACGGAACCTTTGTACTCGTTGGATACGCTCACCTTCATCCCACGTTATAGCTGGAGCATACACTGGGCCACAATAAGAAAATTGTGAGAGCACAAGTGCTATGTGAAGCATGTTTTTCATGGCATGCTAGAGCAACGTATTACCGATAATCGTTTTTCAAGACGGCGGCTAACGCTCACGGTTTTGGACGACACAAATTTGGTTTTATACTTAGGGGTCACCTCTAACATAATCCAATCGAAAATCAATTATTAGGATTTTTTGCGGAGCAAATATCTAAAAATCCTGGACTATAAAAGAAGAAAACAAAGAAGAAAGAAGAGAAGAACACAAAGACGAAAGAAGAGGAAGTGAATTAAAGTGTAACAATAAAATGAACAATGAGATATTCTCTCAAGAGGCGATAGTAAGAAATACTGGAACAGTTAGTAAAAATGATGCTAAAGCTAATGACAGAGGAAGATGTAAGACTAGTAAAATAGAAGAAACAAAGAACTTAAGTGTAAAACGACTACAGCGTAGTTTTAGATCGCCTAACAAATATAAAGACCATATCTGTTCGTAACTTCAATTGCATTTGTTGTCATATACAATATTCCTTATTTATTTTTGTTTATAATAGTTAAATATTTAGGTTTTGTTAAAGAAAGGAAGATGTTATATGTATATCTGTAGTTATGCCAACACAATGTTTATATCAATAAACATCGGTATCACCTCACACCACAACTTTGATTAATTATTCGGGACACGTGTTTCGAAAACCCATGCGTTTTCGAAACACGTGTCCCGAATAATTAATCAAAGTTGTGGTGTGAGGTGATACCGATGTTTATTGTTATTACGAGACCACAGTCTTGGAAATCACCCACAATGTTTATAGTTATGTCAACATTATATTATATTGACAATGTCAGTGTAATGTTCTGAATAAAAAGTTCTTATACAATAGTTGTTGTATAAAACAGTTTCTACACAGAAAAATACAATAGATACAAAAGGCATGTATCGTTTGTATAGTATGTGATGTCAAGTTCTCGAGGCATGAACGAACGATGGACAAGATCAGAGTGGTTAAAACCAATGGATTACCAAAAAGACGCTTGCTAGAAACGGATAAATAGTTTTATGTACACTACCGCTCATGGAAGTTTGGGCAAGTAATAAAATATTAAAAAAATACAAATAACTTAAGAAAAACAACACAAAAATAAATTTATTAATTCTGTTTCTGTTGATAAACATCTAATAAAGTAAAGTAACAAAATATTCAGCGAACTGAGTGCAATTTTGTTGTAAATTATTACACCTTTTTCTCGTCAAAATATCCTCCTTTCGCGTTTAATACAGCTTGAACGACACGCGGCATTCTATCGGTTAATTTTCTCAGCGTGTCGATAGAAATTGCGTGCCATTCAGATTGAAGGAGCCTCCAGAGATGATCTTTTGAAGTTGGACAGTGATTCCTAATCCTTCTATCAATTTCGTCCCATAGCAACTCCAAGGGATTCAAATCTGGGCTCTGAGGAGGCCAGGGCATAACTTGCACCCTATTTGCTTCTGTTTGAGCGTCTAAATAATATTTACAAATCCTGGCGGTGTGCTTAGATCGTTGTCATGGACAAACGTGAAGTTTTCCCCAATTAGCCGCAGTCCAGAAGGAATGGCATTATCTTCGAGAATTCTCCTGTAGTCCTCTTTACGCATAACGCCGTCTATTTTGATTAAGTCACCTGTTCCTGCCGTACAGAAACATCCCCACACCATCACAGACGAACCCCCGTGCTTTACCGTAGGAACTATACACTCCCGTAGCATTTTCTCATGCTTCGCTCGTCGGACAAAATTCTGCGTTTTGAACCGAAAACTTCATATTTCGACTCGTCTGACCAAAGCACTTTAGCCCAGTCATTTGGCGTCCAGTTGCGATGGTTTTGTGCCCATTGTAACCTTTTCTTTCGATTCCCACGTCTTAACAACGGTTTCCGCAATGCGACACGTCCATGAAGATTGGCTTCCTTTAGACGGCGTTTTGTTGTACTGACCGAAACAGGTCTTCGACGTCCGCGATTAATCTCTGCAGTAATTTCCGGTGCTGTTAGCCGTCTATTCCGTTTGCTCAGTAGTCTAATTCGCAGATCGTCAGCAGCCGTTGTTATTCGAGAAGGACCTGGTCGATTACGATCTTCAACAGACCCTGTTGCACGATACCGCTGGAGTGTATAGTGCACAGTCGATTTTTTTACACCCTGTATTTCAGCAATTACACGTTCTGAATATCCCTCTTCATGTAGTGCAATTATAGCGGATCGCTTTTGTACACTTATCGGTTTTCCTTTCGGCATTTTAAACTACGATTGCTTAATAATCAGCAAAATATTTAGGTTTTGTTAAAGAAAGGAAGATGTTATATGTATATCTGTAGTTATGCCAACACAATGTTTAAGTGCTAAACAATGACTGAACCACATTCTGGTATCAATTTAACATCGTAAGCCATCTTTCTTGGTGTTGAGACCATCAGTCTTGGAAATCACCTTGTTCGGTATGTTTATAGTTATGTAAACAAGACGCAATAAAACAATGTCAGTGTAATTGACTGAATAAAAAGTTGTTTCTACAAATATATTTATCAAAACACCCGTTCTTACTTTATATTCATAATAGATACAAAAGGCATTAATATTTGGTTAGTAATGATGTCAAATTTTGAGGCATTTCGTGGAAAGATTTTTTGGTTAAAACCAATGGATTACCAAAAAGACGCTTGCTAGAAACGGATAAATAGTTTTATGTACATATATACAGTTGTTTTAAATAACTGTAGGCTTTTCTGGTGGTATATATTCTGATATATTAGGATACATTAAACCGTAAACTTAAGATGGGAATCAATCTGTAAAGCAAGATTTCCGACAAGACGTGAGCGGATGTTGTTGACAAAGGAGGATAACCTAAAAGAAGAAAACTGGAGGTAAGTCCTTCTTTTACCAAAGATTAAAGCACAGATTTATTAGAATTAATATTGATACAGTGTTATTTAGTGAATCTAAGTATCTGAGTGAGATTAGAATTAATATGATACATATACTTTTTTTCTGTGAACCGCGTGTGATCCTTATAGAACATCATTTCCTAGAACAAGCGTATTAGATATTTTCCCATGCAACTCGAACTTTGGACTCCAGTAAGATACTTTTTCTCATGATTAAACGCGACGGACTCAAGAACAAGCAATAGTGCTTTACGACTTACTGTGATAGAAGCAGATGAAAAATCAAGAAATATCAAACAAGTAATATTTTCCTGATCAGCTACAATGAAAATGTCACCAGAAGCCGCTGTCAAACTATCAATAGCACTACTATACTCAGGCCAGAAGCCAGCGTGGTGAGCCATGTGATGAACTCTCAAAAGAGTTAAGGAATTTTTAATTATTATTATTAGCATCTTAAACGTGTATGTGTTGTTTAGATAGTAAAGTTCACTATGATTCTGCGAATTATTGTACATTAAAACAAGAATGTATTGATTCAATTTGTTACTAGCAAATCGTGATTGAAATCAGTGTTATGGTATTTCTTTTAATAATAACTGGATTAGTCCAAATAGTAAGATTTGAATTGAATGTAGTTATATCTTTGAAACAATTAATTACTTACTTGCTTATTAACCATGTACATCATTATATTATAAAAGAATTTTATGATAGCAGTAATTTAAGTGTAAGCTTTTTGATCAAAATAAAACATACCATAGTCGCAACGCTCAGTTTGTATGTTGATTATATAAGAATTTACGACAAAATGATTTTTTGAAGTATGATCGAAATGTACGTTCGTCTACGTCAAAATTCTGCGTTTCTTTAGGGTATAGCGGTAAGCCCAGTGGTTTTCGTATGGAGTATAACGCATCTTGTCGTTTGAGTTTCATCGTTAGAAAGTCATTGTAAATTCCTGTATTGCAAAACATAATTTATTTGTTATATTGTTGTATATATCTCATTAAAATTAGTTGTCTACTCATTGCTTGCTTTCGAAGGCTCTTACTTACAATTACATTACACAAAGTTGCTGTGTACTCTCATTTGAAACTGTAGTTACATCACTATTCGTAGAGAAAATTTAGGATTAATAAGAAGTCGTTAGGAAAAGTTAGAATTTTATTTTGCTTATGTGTCAATAGTAACAAAATTAGTGCTTTTATACCTATCTAACATAAAATAAATGTACATTGGTTAATTAAGATTAATAAAAATGTTACAAACATATTTTCCACAAAATTATAAATTGGTCACACATAATGCGGTTACGAGTATTTCAAATAGCCTAAATAATGGAACAAGCCTAATCTTAACAACAGGTACATAAATTCCGTTACACACTTCATCAAATATATTCACTACTTTCGTGTCTTCTCATCATATGCGTTTTCAAATAGTATTTTCTGAATGTTGAGTACGAACACTGCGAACATTGATAAGATGGTATTTTACCGCATTCCCTTTTATGTCTACATAGATTGCTTCTGCGTGTATATCCTCTTCCACATACATCACACGAAAACATTGCTAAAAATAATTAAAGTTACTGAATGATATTCAATAGTTAAATACTGATATTGTAATGTATCAGTGTATAGTACTTATGCATGCAATTTTTTTTCCGATTTGACTTAATTATATAATTATTACCCACGAATACAAATGTTTATTGCAGTAATATGGAGTAAAATCGATAGATTATGATATTTAAATGTAAATTCTATGTAAGAAGTTTTCAAAACGAACTTAACTTTAACCTGCTTTCCAAATTGGTTTATATAATTTATGTCTCTTATTCTACGCAAAACTTGTTGATAAAAAGTTGGAAAACGTGTACAGGTATATACATCAGAACACATGGTAAACACAACTAAAGTAAAATTATATTTAGCCATTTTATTAACACAAAGTTGTATTCGATATGTGCGCCAGAAGCGTACGCGAAATTTCAAAGATGTTTTGTCCACTTGTATTGTGTTTAATATGTATGTAACTAGTATTGATGTAGTAGGTGTAAAATTACCGATCACTAGCACGCACGTCACCGGTTAGCTAAACTTATCAGTTTGTTACAAGTCAGTGATCAATTGCTAAAACACGGCATACTAGTAGTCTAAGCAGTCAGTTACAAATAATTACACGACGAGTGAATAAGCATTAAATGTAAAATTCAACGAGGGACTAAACCAACACTGCTTATTGGATAATCTGCAATTTATATTGCTACTAATACATGCGTCCTCTATGTCTACGATGATAGCAAATATTTAACTATATCATCTTCATCAGTAAAGCTACTTTAAATAGGTATTCAATAATAACAAAAACAAACCCACTGTATAGGTCCTTTCAAAATTGCAGTTATGACACTTATACGCCATTATTCTGTATCTGAGTATTGAGTTCTAATACTCGGAAACTACTACTAATGGTCCTTTTTAACAGACGCTAGATATCTAGTACACAATGAATGACAATACCGTCATTTTTTCGTTGTTTTATATGTGGAATCACCAACTACATACGTTACTAATCTATTGAAGCTTTGTACTGGTTGATTACCGATCCAATTGCAAATGGGCAGGTCCGAGTGCGAAATGGTGCCTTAGATTTCTTTTATGTGTTCTGGGTGCTTAGTTGTAGTGACTTCGTAAGCTATATTGCTTGTCTGACTATTACTGAAACGTTGAAATGGTTTGGTTGAAATGGTTTTGTGACAGCATTTTATAATATTGATCGAATTTCAATTCTCTGAGAAAAATATCACTGCCTTTCCGAAGAATTAAAACCTGAATCCTATCGTTTCGCCACGACGATAATTAGCCGCCTAACCACTGTGGCTATCGACCCGTTATCGATCCAATTCTTATTTCGAACAGTCTATCATTTTTAATGAGACTGAAAATTAATCGACGTGTAGTTGATTGATGAATGTTTTTAACTTGTTTCAGTACAAAACAAAAAGAAAATTTGAATAGAAATTGATATTTCTAACCAAATAACAGGTTTATGGGCAATTGCAAACATATCACATGAGTAAAAATAAAGTTGGCAATAAGTACAAATAAATAAAATGAATAATATTTAATGATATCATTGGGGTGCTTCATGTTTTAGGGTTAGCAGTAATGAAAATGCAGTACATTTTCACTTCGGGAAGCGACTTATTCGGGTAAAGTTCAGATAGTTATTTCAGAAGAAAGTTGTTCGAATTCTACATCTGATTGGAATTCTTCTTTCAGTAGTTTCTACTCCATCTGGAACCACACCAGAACATCCTAGCTTAAACAAAATAGCAATAATAGACGTAGCCAGACAGCTTCATTCGGAAACTGAACTGTGTGTCTAACATCATTGAAAGCAATGCTACGATGAAATTTCAATTAATACTGATGTTATGTTGTTCAACAAGACGGTTTACTTGATGCCATTTAGAATACTACATTGCAAGGCAGGCGCCTATCGTCTGAATGTGATGTATAAATACTTCCAAATTGTAAGACAGCAACACGAAATTAATCAAAATTCATTTTAAAAATGCTTTTGTTACAGGATCTCAGGTAACTTTTAAAACCATAGCGATATTTTACTAATTCTTTAAATTCAATATATTTTCGGATAAAACTAAAGAAAAAACATACAACCATTGGATGCTATTGATAGCAAAAATGAACAGAATTAAATTTTAACATAAATACGACTACTTTCAAATAATATTTTATTATGGATCTGAAATCCATTTTCTGAAACGTTGAACAAGGTATTATTACAAAGTCGAAATGAACGATAAGTGGATTCAGTGTAAAATATAAAATGCATAATCGCTAAACATATTCGACAATTTCATGACACTCATTTCAATCTGTTTTATAATGCTGCTGCATATGTCTCTTCAAATTTGCCCTTCTTTTAGTTCGGTACTCACAAAAATTACACATGTTTAATGGAGTTCTGCCGCAGTCATATCTAGTGTGCATATATAAAGATTTTCGTTGAAAGTATTTCTTCTTACATGTTGAACACTCATACTGTGGTTTGCCTAAAATATAATAGATATCAATAAAAGTATCATTATCATTTAACCTACAATTGCTATTAATCAGTACATACGTACAAATTAATACTAACAACGGGCACGTAGCGGTTGTTAGTACATATCATTAAATACAAATGATTAATTCTATATAAAAAAGTTATAATAAAAGTACAAAATTCTGTATCGACACTAAATACAAATCACAACCCTATGAATGAACCTTATTTACAACTTTTTGTGGTAAGTACTGCTACAGCGGTTTCCTAGGCTGTATTGCTTATCGAGACAGCTCTCTACAGCTGCGTAAATTGTCTCTGTAAATGTGCTTCCATAGGGTTGTTACAGCATTACCTCGCCATAAATAATATTGTGCTGTTAATTATGTCCGACAAACGAATGCTAGTTCAATAAGAGTACCAACCTAGCATGTAGTCAGCCGCTGTTACTGCTGCGGTGATCATCATTTTATTTTATTATTGCTACTTCTAATCTTCTTTTTATTGTCTAATATACAAGATGTGTATTAATCACAAAAACAGTTAGTTTGTTCGCCTTCGGTAAATGTTGTTTTGCAACAATGTATCAAATTCGATAAAAGGGCGAGGAAAAGTAGTAAGATCGAAGAACTACACTCATTTATTTTATAATCTTACAAAACAATGTAAAAGTAGCGTGAACATAAATTACAACAATAAAAAGTAACAAGTTATTACGTTGATGTCTCTATTACTTTGCTGTGTTGATGCATATGCCTTTTCAAATTTGCTCTTCTTTTGGTCCTATACGTGCAAAGATCACACTTAAACGGTGCATCTTTACCACAGTCATACTTCAAATGGATGTATAAAGAGTGTTTCTGACAGTACTCTTTGTCACACTTTGGACATGAATATTGGTATTTATCTAAAATACAGTACGCGTCAGTTATTGAAGTGGAAAGAGTGTATTATAGTATGATGAACAAAATTTACTAAAGGAATAAACTGAACTAAATAAGTAAATGGTATGCTCTAGGTAAAATAAATGAGCCGTTGAAAAGCAGAGTGGTCCAAGTCAATCTTGCACTTTTGAAATATATATTGGTATATTGGATGGTATTGTACCAATTTTCAGAAACATATTATATTGGTTCCATTCTTTGTATACTGCTCTATGATTTCAAAGATTATTTGGCAAAAAAGAATGACCAGGGAGCATAAACTTGTGATCCACAGTTTAAATATGCAAATTTGTATTAGTGACTAGTTTAAAACAAAATAGACTCTGCTTAATATTTCTGTTCTGACTACCCCACGCATGACTATATGCAGTGATATGATTTGCAGAATTCACGAAGATGTGCTTCCTGGTGCAGGAGCCAATTTCTTATGCACCTCATGACGCTGTACATTCATCCCATATATACATAAAGGCATTTTCTTCTTCATTAAGTGCGTGTATACCTGAATTCTAGACATATGTATGTATGTACGTATGTACGTGCTTCGTTTATAGTACATATACAATAGCACAGATGAGGGAGTGCTTTTTCTAGAAGGCAGTGACTCCGTAAGCTGTATTACTTATCTGGCTATCACTGCAACTCTCGCGGTGTAGTTTTGTGTCTCTAAATTGTGTTCAAATGGTTTTGTGACAGCATCATATCGCCTTTTATAATGTCCCGTTGTTAATCACTTTGCTCCTAACAGCTAATGGTAAGTCGATCCGCATTTCAACTCTCTGATAAAATGTCACCGTCCCTCTAGAGAGTTGAAAAACGGATTCTACCGTCCCGTCACAAAGATCGTCTGCCGTCTAACCACTGCGGTTATCGACCCGTTATTCGTGTGTATCTATTAAAATAGGCAGATTGTAAATTTCAATTTTTAGCCTTTATTAAATGCCCTAAAAAGCCAATACATATTGGCGAAACTGGTGGTTATAAATTGTTTTGAGTGTTCACCTTTCTAGCGAAATTCAGTTTGGTTGGGAAAGTATATAAGCGTTTAAATTATTTTATACTCCAGTTTTCCCCCTACGTTCCATAGATGTTAACAGTTGATCTCGATAGTCCCTTTTAAAAATTTACAAAATTTTAAAATATCTAAAATATCTCAGGTATCTATAATGGATACATATGTTTTTGTACGACTACAGTCTCAAGATTATTTTCAGAAAAAATTAAGAACGGGAACCAGATTATTTGATAAAAAGTATTCTTATTTTTGTTCTAATACATATAGAAAACAAAAGCTGTTGATTTTTTCAATATAAAGATTATTGAAATTAATTTTCCAAAGATATAATTCATATAAATTATTTTAATAAATGAGACAAATACAATCTTATGTTTCATACATCCTCACAGAAATGGTAGAATTGGACTACTTGTTACCTTGTAATTCTTACCAGATCTCGCGTAATGTGGCATACAAGAAATACTTTGGAATAAAATAAAGTTCAACCACTTTATTCGACAACATCTATAATAATAAATGCAAAAAATACTTTAAAATACACAAAGTACAGCTATAGTAGAAATATTTAACATAACACAAATTAATACTACTTCTCACTTCAAAAGAGTTATATAATCGAGGCCTATATGTATGAAGTTGATTTTACAAACTTTCTTTTACTTTGTATATAATGTAATGCTTTTTGGATTAACATATTTAACCTATACATGGAAACATCTTTGAGCGAATCGCGCAAAAATGATAAAATAAATTATATCTAGAATGAGCAGATTCATATACACTCATAGTTTTTATAATAGAGGCATTTGAAGACGACCAAAAAATCATGTATTAGACTACAGATTTTGAAAAAAACCTAAAGATATATGGATTAGATTCGTCCGTCAGTAAAGTTGATATAGTTGTACTGCTTACCTTTTCGTGGGCAGCAAACAGTAAACTGGAAAATAAATCTAAAATATCGTTTCTTTTCCGTATAGTGTTTCATTTGCCATTTTGCTTGACAGATATCAACTATGTGTATTTATAGTACAAATACAATATCAATTATTTTGACATTCAAAGATTATTGAGATTTTAAATGTATTAAAAAGGCGTATTTTTCGGACTTTCATCAGAAAAGCACTTATAACTCGGAAGCCGTAAACAATACAAGCTAATATGTCTAATAAAGAATGATAGAAAATTATTAAGTGTATGACAAAAATGCCATAACATATAGGCTGTTTCATTAAAAAAAACGGGACTTTCATCGATGTGAACTAGGTCGAAATAATAATAATAATAATAAAAGGCCTTTATTTAACCCTTCTTCTCAACCATTACAAAACAGAAAATAAAAAATAATAATAAATATAATGCAGAGTACACAGGTAGAAAAGAAAGCGGAAAAAAATCAAGAGGCGAGGGTTCAGACAAACAATTCAAAGAATTGTTCCCTGCTCTACCACTTAAACCTCTACAAAAATGTGAACTAAAATAGCAAACAAAAATGCCTAATATTAGAAACCTATATCTAAATTCTGCAACAGAGAAAAAGAACAACAGAGAAAAAGAACAACAGAGAAAAAAAGAAAAAAAAATAGCAAACTGTGGCAGCACGTCTGAACACAGAAGGTGAGGCAACTTTCAAGGATGACGGTAACGGATTAAAGAGCTTATAAATAGAAAAACTGAAACTTCTCTCAAATAAGGCAGAGCTATGTGCTGGAGGCCTAATGACGTTCCTGTGCCTAATATTTATATTATGGACATCCGTTCTAAATTCTATGGTATTATATAAGTACGGAGGAGTTTTGGAAAGAATAATCTTATGGTATAACCACAGACACTGCAACAACATTCGATTTTCCACGTTCAACCAAGAGAGGTTACTTAACTTATGAGAGGCATGGTCATACCTTTTTAACCCAAAAATATACCTAATGCACGCATTCTGCACGCGTTGAATTTTCAAAGCAGTGGCGATGTCTAAACATAGACCATAAACAGGCGCCCCGTAATTAAAAGAGGATAATACAAATGTATCGCACAGCCATAGTTTTTAATTGTCTATTGAAAACCGATCTAAATGGAAAGATAAGTTTAAGGTTGCAAAAAGCAGTACTAATTTGTTTTGTAATATGTTGTCTAAAACGAAAGTCATTGTCAAGTATGAAACCTAATTTTTTTTACTTCATTCATAAAAGGGATCGGAACACCATTCAAGATCAAACCTGCTGCACATACTCGCGTACATGACCCCTGTGGCGCACCTCTATTAGGCTCCAGAAACTCCGAATATACCTGACCCAAACGCACACACTGACACCTACCACGTAAATAGGAAGTCAACAAAGCAATCGACAGATCATCAAACCCAACATAACGTAAAATTGATAAAAGTAAATTATGGTTAAGAGTGTCAAAAGCATTGCTGAAATCCAAAAGAATAAGTATAGTAAGTTGATTCTCATCACGAGCTCGAAGTATGTTATTAGTGACATCCAACATAGCAGTAGTGCAACTAAACCCACTCTCCAACACTTTACTCATAGTTGGCAAAATACTTATAGGACGGAGATCCGCGTAGGTAGAGGCATTCGCGTACTTGGACAATGGTAAAACAATCGCTCTCTTCCACACATCAGGAAAAATGCCTCCAAGCAAGCAGCAGTTGTACAAATGTGTCAAATAGCGAAGTACTTATATAGGGCAGGTATAAACTAATCATTTTGATGTTAATGCCATCCCAATCAGAGGATAAACTAGAAATCTGATTTAGATGTCGAGCGACCCACTGGAATCGAGTGCAGTGAAACTAAAACAAGAAGTAACACCCTCCATACGGGAATTATAATACATTTGGTACAAATCAGTCGCATCGATCCCAGGAACCATGTTAATAAAATATTCATTGACACTAGAAGAATCCAGAGGAGTAAGAAAACACGAATTGCGACCAGAACGACGAACTCCACATTTCTTCAATTCAGTCCACAGGTTTCCACTGCACTTCTGGCTTCCAATTCAGGTAAAGTTTCGTAATTTCATCTTTTCAAAGCCTTATGTAATTCAAATTTCGAGTTTGCATAGATCCTGCCTCAAAATTTGAAATTGTCTTTTTGTCAACTTCAAACACTACTTCTTAATTTAACTTGCCACTATCAGTGAACACATCTTTGTAACCATTCAACAACTCCTCAGCTTTGTCCTCTTCAGTTAGTATATACTTTCTTTAAGTTATTTCATTCTGACCCTGACAAACAAGGGCGCATGAATTCGCTGACAACAATGAAACACGATAACCTTCAACGATCTGAAAGACTAGTTTATGTATTTAATCGATCAAAATGCAGCTAACTACAGCTTGTCCACTCAGCATAACTACTGTATCCTTTAAACATTGATGTTGTACATTGCTGTCCATAATTTATTAGTTCTTTATATTTCCTTGTAATTTTTCATATCCACAACGTTACAGCGAGCCCAGACAAGTTACATGTTTGTACCTGCTATTTATGTCAAATCAGATGTATATAATTTACGTTTTTCTTGAGAATAAATAGTGTAAATATACTCATTTGTTATGTATCCTGACTCAATCTGCTTGAGATTTTTTTCTTATAATTCTTGGCTATTCATACACTTCTCTTTATCGTAACTACAAGAGCATAATAATCCAGTTTAAACTTATTATATTTTTTACCCTCGGCTAAACGCTGCTCTCCTTCATGTTTTAAAGTATAATACCAACAGCTCCAATTTTTATTAGCTATGGGTTTATTTTACTTGCAGCTGTGCTTGTGGAAACACTCACTTTTACTTCGTCTGCTTCACCTTTTAAATTTCTACGATAATGTTAACGTTTGACACTATAATTTCTGCAGTATATTCGGATCTCTTATCGAAATTATTGTTTTATTCAACAACAATTCATCTTGCACTGTACATAACATATTCACAATTCTTTGATTACTTTTGCTTAGATTAACTATAGCTCTCTCATATATTTTGTTGTAGTGTGCTAAATATTCCTTTCACTGTCTTCTTTTGATAGAAGGCAAAATCTTAAATTTTCTTATAGTTTTTCGTACTACACTAAAACTTGTATTTCTTGGGGATATTTCCTTTGCATTTGCTGCTTTTGTGTTTTAGTTGGGATTTAAGGCTATGGCAAGTAGCGAAACTTTTTCAGTGAATAGAAGAAGAATGTTCTAGACATTACTCACCTTACTAAACGGAAGTGAATATCACAGGAAAACTATTTTTATTACTTGTTTTTAATTTTGAGTGAACAGCATGTTTTGTTCCTGAATACTAATTACCTGAAGTTTTAGAAGTTTTTTTCGAAATAAATTGGAATAAGATGCCTACTTAAAATGACTCATTACAGATTCACTGTTTGTGTATTGTCACTATATGTTCAAATATATGTTTAAATATACCATATGTTAAGAGAAATTTTATATTAGGTTGTATTCTGATTGAAACGTCATGACAAGCTAGACGTGACGATAAGGGTGCGTTATATGATTGCAGTTAGAAAATTAATTTTCTGAAAACATAGAGTGCTATAATATACTATATTACGAGTGCATATACATGTTAAAAACTATGTGTGATAAAAGTGGTGCAAATAATCTTATACTAATTGTTGAAGAAATGCTACAAACAGTTTGTAAACGATTTTCTCATTTTGTAGCAGCCCCATATATCTAATAATTATAAGTATATTATGAAGTCATTAAAGTGTGGGAAAAGGTATAATTATTGAAAGTCCTAGCTAGTTTTAACTATTTTATTATATTATTAGAAAAAATAATGTAGTTGAATCTGACATTTACATATGTACTGTACTACATTCGTCTTAGATTGTTGTGTCTATTCGTTTGTGCATAGTCATATGTCTTTTCAAATTTGCTTTCCTCTTAGTCTTGTATATGCAAAGTGTGCATTTATATAGCAATTCTTTGCCGCAATCGTATCTAATGTGTTTGTATAAAGATCCTTTATTCTTGTACTTTTTATGGCATTGTGGACATTTTCCTGAAATATAGTAGGTATTAGTTAATTGAAATGTTAAAGCAAGGAACAAATAAGCTTCTATGTTATCATCACGCTTAGTAATCCAAGTACATATGTACATAAATAAATAAGCTTAATAATTTAACATTAAATTGTGACTGTACAAATATATACTAAGATGCGTCACGCAAACTGCTTATTAGAAAAGGTAAGATACATAAGAAGTATATTAACTTGAAAATTTCAATTCTTGTGTAGATTATTAAGTTAAATTTCACCAAAATATTTTAACTGTCATACTACTTCTGGAAATATCGGGAAACTATCTTAGACTAACAAGAAAACACCGGCACCTGTCACACCCCGATTTCGATGAAACTTTACAGATCGAAAGAGTTAATATAAGAAACACGTATTTTTCTGTTTCGACGGAAACGTCCGATTTTTTCTTAATATAATTTGCACCATATTAACCGACCCCAAGGATGACGCCGTCCACTTTCGCAAAAAGTTTATAACGGGGAACGGGGTACCCTATACCCCCATTTTTCAAATTCCTTATTTTTTTTAATCATCAAAAAGAGTCGCGTTTACATAAAAAACGACAATGTATAACAAATTTCGAAAATTCTTAATAGTAATAATAGAAAAATAATAATAGGACTTCAAAATCAATAAACTTGTCTATTGATATAATTCAAACTACAACGGGTATATTTTTATCCTTTAACGTAATTTACACAATATTACACTGCCCCAAGGATGATGCCGTCCATTTGCGCAAAAAGTTAATAATGGTAGACGGGATACCCCCCAGTTTTCTTTTAAATTTCTTATTTTCTTATTCATTGAAAAAAGGTCGCTTTTATTAATAATAGTAATAATAATTCAAAATAATTCATTCTTGGAATGGGCATTGTGTTGCCGAACTTCACAAATTAGTGCCAAAAGACAAAACAACATCTTAAATATATGTACCAAAAAAAAACAACAGCGATGGTACAACTTCTAGATGTAACTTTTTCGGATATAGTGATTCTTATGAACTATGACACATTTACGTCAGAGAAATAATATTATTAAGTTGCAATCCCTACTCCATAATCAAATTTCTTCCCCAAGATTTTTCGACGTATTCAAGTATTCGTGGTATAAGAGTGGATACGTTGAGGAAAGACTTGGGCCCTTTAAAAATCCTGTAGAGTTTTGTTTTAACAAAGATGCACAGTCTACACCCTTGTGTAGTAGTTTAATAAACCAGCTATTGTGCGCTGTTTGTAGTGTAAGCAAAATCTGAGTTTTGAGCACGTTTACACAGACTATCACTACTATAATATTTACATAGTTTAATTACTATGTAATTGTAATTATATGTATATTAATTTTGTTCGCTATTGTAATACATATGTATCAATAACTGGAGTACACTATGTCATGTGTTAAAACATTTATAAGCATTATACTGTTTTTCTAATTCTGTTCTATTGTTTCCGAAATATTATTATCGTTACAAACATATTAGTTAAATTTATGCTCCACTGAATGCCTACATTGTACACCTACATTGCACGAAAAAGATAATAAATTAAGAAATATATATGTATAGTCCTTCGTCTTGTGTAGCAAATTATTTCATATACATATACGCTCTTAAGAAATATAGTATTTGAAAAATCAACATTTTATTAAGATAATATGTATATCAAACGCAAAGTAACTAACTACACTGATAAAATGATTTATATTTCTACAACCGATAAAAGTTTCGTGTAGCACCTACATTTATAAGCATTGTAGCACCTACATATGTATATAGTATAAGTTAGTCATAGAAAGATTTGAAAAGACGTAGGTTGCCGTGTAGATACAATTCTAAATTAAGAAATATTTAAAGTGAATAGCGGAGTAACAATAACCAAGAATTGTTGTTACTCCGCTGTTATTTTTATTATTAGTCATCCAAATTTATTATACATCACCGTTTTCTATGTAAAAGAGACCTTGTTTCGACGAAGAAGAAAATGGAAAATTAAAAAAAGAATGCGGGGGTATGGGGTCCCGTCTCCCGTTATGAACTTTTTCCGAAAATGGACGGCGTCATCCTTGGAGTTGTAAGATGGTGTAAATTATGTTAAAGGAAAAAATTATATCTGTTGTAGTTTGATTTATATCAATAGATAATTTTATGGATTTTAAAGCCCTATTATTTTTCTATTATTACTAATAATAATTTACCAAATTTGTTATACATCGCCGTTTTCTATGTAAGAGTGGCCTTTTTTTGATGATTAAGAAAATAAGGAAATTAAAAAAAATGGGGGTATAGGGTACCCCGTCCGTCGTTATGAGCTCTTTGCGAAAATGGACGGCGTCATCCTTGGGGCCGTGTAATATGCTGCAAATTATATTCAGAAGAACATTTAATATCTCTCATAGTTTAAGAAATATTTACAAAAATTAAAAAATCGTCCAAACTTTGGAGAGGCTGTACCCCAAAATCGGGTGTTTCCGCCGAAACAGAAAAATACGATACTCTTTCGATCTGTAAGGTTTCATCGAAATCGGAGTGTTACAGTTGCCGGTGTTCCCTTGTAAGTAACGGATTGCACTCCAAATGATGATTAGGCAATATATATTATAGAAAGCCAATTATGTGTTTTTTATAGAAAGCCAATTATGTGTTTTTATCCAGAATTTAATGTGAGAAAATTAGTAATTGGCGAATGAAAAGTCCATTGTTACTCTTTAACATAATTTATTGACAATTTCTGCATGAATAATAAATAAATTAGAATACTCTTTTTCTGGAACGCAAAACTCACGTTGTTAGTAATCTTAGAATTAACTAGAAGGACATTTCCAACCAACTTTTACTAAATCTGTTAGAGATGGAAGAGTATGATTACTGTAGCGACTTTAAACCACAAGTAAGTATCACATTATAAGCGTTTATCCCACGCAGTAGCGTGTCACTACCTTGGATTTTTTGATAGAAAAATGTAAAATGTCTTTTAACTTTAATTCTAATTTACAAAATTAAAAAAGCATATATGTATAACATTTTAATTAAACGAACGAACAAAACGATTTCTCTACTTTAAGCTGTAAGTTTATACTTTCACTTTGCTTAATTAAATTATATTATCGTTTTTTTCGAATATGAACTATGGCTCAAACTCACGATAAAAATTTATGTAAATGAAGGATCGATTAAACAACAATTTTCATATCAATCGATCCTTGAAGGTATGTTCGCAACTGTTGGCGATCGTCAACTCTAATATTTCTTCAGTTTGGTAAAATCAGTTAAAAAAAGGCCCGCAAGGTTACAACATATCGTCGGTAGCAATGGCACTTGTAGCATTGGTCCTCCAGTAGTTTTAAACGTGTGACTACTTCTGCTTACGTGTTCGTGATTGATTTGCTAATGTAAGTATTTATTCCAATGCAGTGACTTGCTTTACACATTTTCCATTTACGTATCTGATTAAAAATGATAGATAGAACATTTTCGATATAATTCAATATATGTAAGTCAAATTTAAAATGATAAATGTCCTTTAACTGTGTGTTTTCAAATCTTAATTTTTTACAACTGTACTCTTGTCTTAGATATCATTAAGAACTCGGCGCTGTCACGCGTACAATATTTTCCTACTGTCAAAATAATCTGAAACAATTTTTTATTGATTAAACTATTAATTAACTATTAAAAATACAACGTAATAGAAATTAGACCAACCTTCACCGATATTATTCCATTTCTTATAGTTACACCAATCCATGAAGTTTTTAGGTATAAACACATTCATATGGTTTAGGTGATTTTTCCGTCAGACGATTAGAAACTGCTCTTCGTGCATCGCTTGTGTTGTTTCAATTGACAAACGTTACAATATTATAATCTACCAGATTAAATAATTGTGGTTGATTTATTTGGTTACAATACAATGCTGCTACTTCAATTTGTTGCTCACAACATATTAGCATTTTTGCCAACATAATGGGTCTGTTCGCCAATTTTTGGAAATTCTATTTTTAGAAAATATATTGAGAAAAGAAATCCCGGAAATAGCTTACTCAAAAAACTAGGAATAAAAGAAATAAGTTAATAGAGGCGGACAAAAAACTACGAAATTGACGTATGTAGTTAACTCAGATACAAGATTGCTATGTATAATTGTTACGAAATATTGAGAATAGATAAAATTGGTTTTATTAAATAGAATTCTGACAGGCCGACATTCCTAATAATTGCGATAGATTTAGTAGATTTATTTTGTATTGATAAAACGATTGATATTTAAGGAAATATTGTCGATGTTAATTTAAATATTTATTATTGTTTTCAACTAAATCCTAAAATTGGGCCATCATATGCTTACTTCTAATATATAATAAATTATTCAAACATGCTTTAGGTTCCCTGTTACAAATTTTTCTACATCGCTATTGCGCTTGTGGTAAATTTGAATTATTTACATCATTAACCCAGCGCCAGCCTATAATAGGTTTTATATTCTTTTACTAATATTTGGCCACAGTTTACGAAAAGTTATCGGTTATGAATGTTATACATTTTCGACTGGTTTTTTGCGAGTGTTCGTTCTCAAATGCAAATAAGTCATTTTGCAATCTAAAACCAAAAGCAGCAATCAATTTGAAATTATTATTATTAACAAGTCGAGTAAATAAAGATAATTTGTTGTAGTGCGTTATTATGATGGTATGTCGGAGTATAGCGATTTGTATCAGCTAGAAGGTTTTTGCTTCTGCTTCTAGTCGTTCACATGTGAAGTGGTTGTGCTATTTTGGGTCCTCTATATTCTCAATTGTATATATTGTTTCTTTTTTAGCTTTTACAATATTTTACCAATTTGACACAGCACCTTTACCAATCCTTTCTGTAACTACTGATTCTGACCGCACAACTCTTAGTGTTGGTAGTATATTATCCAGATTTTATTGAATTGATTGAATACGTCGCGCTATAATACACTAATAAATCTGTACGATATTTTATCGTAACAAAAATACAGTAGGCAGAATAAAAATCACCACAAGCTATGCAAATAAAAATGTGTCGTATCCAATCGTGTGAAGCTAACGAAGAAGTACTCGCTCAAAACAAAGTGTATTGTACTACAAAATAGAAGTAGAGGACACATCTCCTAGAAAGTACGACAGCTTCAAAGAAAGCAAATAATTTTTCCTACCATTCTAGAACAATTAGTAGGAAAGCTACTAGACAAGAACATTATCCCTTATGTTGTCAATAGTAATAATATTGCGTGGAAGGTTTCGGAACTACCTCTAATAATAGTAATAATAATGTTTAATTGCCCGTCAGTAAAGTAATAACATGTTCTAATACAATATTCTACTGAAAATAAAAAACGTAAGAAAATGTACAAATATAAAATGCCAACAAAAAAGTGAAACAGAGGCAGTTCTCTTCAAACGATGATCAAATAAACGTTCAGGATAGAATAAATAAAAACAAAAGCTGATATCTAAAACTAAGGATAATACAACATAAAACACATGTAATGTAAACGGAAAGCATTTCGTAATTCTGCCCAGAACTAATCATTATCTGATAATAATTAGAAAGTGACAAACTGAAAAACTAAGAGTAAGCCTTAATGTCATTACGAATGCTACTTAGGATTTGATACAAGTATAGGATTTCTCCGACAAAAGCGAAGGTTCGTATGGTGGATATCAGGGCGACTACATAATTTATTATAGAGAAACATTGATTCATGTTAGAGCAAGATTTTATGGAATAATGTCGCAGAGGGGAGGAGTCAACACTCAACAAAACTCCAAGAATTTCAAACAGTCAACATATTTAGTTAATTTAATGTATTAATGTATTTAATTTTTCTAAATAACATTTTCTTTTTAATTTTTCTGCAGCATCAATTTTAATTGTTCATTTTTCTTTTATCATTGTAAATATTTTTCATCCGATATTATTTAAATTCTGTATAACTCATAAGTGTGGGTGCAACTTGTCTCTCCTTCATGGAGTCATATGTGAAGGATGGACAGGGCTACGAGAAGCATTCTGATAAGAATGAAGAATGATTCTATCCGTATTCACTAAGCCGAAAATCTTTAGTTTAATTTCACCCTTCCGCGATCCGAAGCGATAAAGTAAATTCATATAAATTTTCTGTTTAATTAATCTTTGCTACTTACACTACAGATCTTAGAGCATATTCATTTTCGTTACCGTATAATTTATTAATTAATTTCTTTACCTTTGAGATAAATTTTTACTGACTGCCACATTTGCATAAGGACCAATTCAGGTAATACGCAGACATTTTGTACATAAGTATATTACTAATACTATGTTATTTGATTTTATTTCTTTCTGGATCCCCGACCGCGTGTATAATAACTCCATCATAGTCGCACATTTGCAGGTGGTTCTCCCCATACTTATTAGACCCATTCCCATTAACTTTTTGCCCAAGACCGATAATATATCAGGTCGGATTCACTTTCACCGAAATCCCGTAATATAATCAGTTTTATTACTACAACGGACATACTTCTATGTCAGGTTGGACTCCCATACCCTACATACTTATCAGTTAAATTCTCCTTCCAAAACCAGTTTTGCTAGGTTGAGTTCCCAGGACTCTTTTGTTTCAGAAAAAAATAATCGTCTTCCACGCACCCTCAGTGCGTAACCGTACAAATGGCCCTTTTTATTGTTTCATTTCCCGCAAACACCCGTAGGAACTCGATGCGTTTTAACATTTCAGACATTTAAAAAATAACTTTGGAGTTTCGTTTCAACCGAATGCCGTTTTGTTTTGATCAAATAAATATCTGAATTCGTTCTCTGGAGCAGACAATCATTTTCATCTATGTTTCCTTGCAGTTGTGTCACAATCTGATAAACTGATTCCCGGTACTGTTCACATTCTATAAATCGATTTATTTCTCGTAGAAAACTTAAGATTGAGACGCATGTATCCGGAGGTCAATTAAATTGAGAAGAAGAAGAAGAAACACATGTACGCGACACCTAAAAAGATGTATTATCCTGAAGAGACATATATGACGTCATAAATACTATGCATCACTTATACAAGCCCATTTTATTTTATTTTATCTTGTCTGTTTGTGCACTCCAAATCCATATTGAACAAATTTTGTTCATCCCGGTAATACTCGTATGTAAAAATTTACATTCTATTACTTGAATATTAATTACACGGTACATACTTATAACATTTGTTCTGTTTTCGTCAACCCATTATTAACACTGAAAATAAAAAGATGTCATACGAGTATATGTATGTATTTCATGATGATAATCATGATTAATATATTTATACATGTAATACAATCGGTGTATCCTTTCAAACAAACGCTGTCCAAAAGAGTACCCAGAGGTACCTAACGTATTGCCTTCGCCTGTAAATTGGAGATGTAATTTTGATTTTATTTCCCAATATCATTTGCATCAATTTGCTTGCGTCCAATTTAAATTTGGTTTCTGATGTCAAGTTAACTGTTAACTGACCAGATACCCTCATTACGATTGCAGGTCGGCTTTCCTACATGAAGGAAGGTCAACAAAAGGTAGATTCAATGCCATTACTTCCAGCAACGTACATACATTGGAGCTTAGGAGACTGCTCGACAATATATTTTCTTTGAATTTATTTTCTGCCTATTTTCGAAGAACAACACTTAAAAGGCTCTGCGACGGGCGTCAATTAATACCTATGTACAGTGGAATCTCCCTTAACGGACACTTCCTATAAGCGGACACCCTCTTTAGACGGACACTTTTGCCAGGTCCCGGCAGCGCTCCATAAGAAAAGCATTGCAATCGTTCTCTCTTGAACGGACTATCTGTTGAGCGGACGCGGACACCCGCTTGACAAAAAAAAATTCTCTTGAACGGACATTTAGTTTGTTTTTTTCCGATTTTTTTCATGTCATAATTTACAAATAACCTTATCAAGACTCTTTTAATTTGCTCGCCTTACCAACAAGTTTTTTTTTCGATTTTTTTCATATCATAATTTACAAATAAGCTTGTCAAGACTCTTTTAATTTGCTCGCCTTAACAACAAGGCTCGGTTTGTCATATTTACTACATCACATAACATAGCTGAATGTGGTATGGTACATAAATATTTTCTCTCTCACGTAATGTTTTCAAACTAACGTTTTTCTACAATTCTAAGCTAAAGAAATAGCTGAATCCTTGGGTAACAACACTTTCAAAGCCTCGTCCGGTTGGCTTAATAAGTTTAAAATTAAAAAAATCGTGAGAATATTACGTTCAAAACGATATCTGGCGAAGCCCCTCTGTTATTCCGGCGAATGTATCATCATTCATGGTGAAACTACCTAATCTAATAAAAGAGTACCTACAAGAGATATTTACAATGCAGACGAAACTGGACTTTATTTTAGAGCATTGCCAAACAAGACCAGGAATTTAAAAATCAAAAATGCGTTGGAGGAAAATTCTCTAAGGAAAGGATAACAATATTGCACTGCGCGAACATGGCTGGAGACAGGAAAAAGTTGTTGGTTATTGGAAAGGCAGAGCAAGAGCTTTAAAAATGTAATAAAAGATAATTTACCGGTGACGTGGAAATCAAACACCAAATCATGGATGACGTCTAAAATTATGCGTGAATGGTTGGAAAATTTGGATCGGAAAATGGGAGCACAAAACAGGCAAATTTTACTTTTTCTGGAAAATGCGGCATCGCATCCAAAAAGATCAACTTGAAAAACATTAAAATACACTTTTTGCCTCCAAATTGTACTTCAATCAGCCAACCACTTGATCAGGGTGTTATTGAAAAATTTTAAGCATAATTACAGAACTTTGATACTGAAGCACTTACAAAAAGCAAACATTGAAATTTTTAACACAGCCAATGATTTAGTGAAACGTATAAACTTATTAGATGCAGTTTATTTTGCTAAAAGTGCATGGGACCAAGTTACTTCTGAAACAGTTCAGAACTGTTTTCATAAGGCAGGGTTTACGTTTAACGGCCAGGAATATCCGACAACATTTGATGTTGATTTTGAACCTGAAGATGAGTTGCCATTAAATCTACTTGCCGAAATTCAGAAAAGATGTATTCCAGGGGTCAGTGGGCAAAGCTTAAACGATTTTTATCATATCGATGATAATTTACCAGTTGAGAGATCACCTTTGAACTTACACGCACCATTACAAGAACAAATTTCTGAAGTTCAAGATATTTCTGAAGACTCAGCACATGAATTTGAACATTCAGATATTCAAGATGGAAGAAATCAAATCTTAACATATAAGGAGGTTTTGGCTAAAGCGCATGGTGATACAGAAGCTATGAATATACTTTCATCGCTTGATTTTTTGACATTTTCAAGATGTTATTGACAAGACCAAAACACGCCAAACTAAAATGAAGGAATATCTATTGTAGTATATAATATAGTATGTATGTACTTATAAAACATTTTAAACTTTTATTACATATGGAAATACCTATTTACATATTAATGATTGTTTTGTTACTAAACCCAATTGAATTATTTTTTATTTTTTTATTAAAAGTATTTTTAAATAAAAACTAACCATCTTAGAAAAATTTTACTCATTTAAATTAGTAGTTTTCTCTTGACCGGACAGCTCCCTTGTGCGAACACATTTCAATGGTCCCTTCGGTGTCCGCTCAAGCGAGATTCCACTGTATTTCTAATTTCGAGACAATTTGTTTTTTACGAAAATGTAGGGTTTCCTCAAAAATAAAAAAAACACGAGAACTCTACTATGGGGAAGATCCACATTTGCAACAAGTTATTTTGACACGTTGTGCTTCCAATAAGTCTGTAAAGCATTTTGATACTGGCTACATATCATTCAGCATAACAGTTCATATTTCATATTATTTTCAAACATACATAACTTAAAACACATTCAGTTCCCTACCAAAAACTGTAAGGATATCCATGTCTAAATTTAGTGATTAAAAAGTTATTATTGATATGTAAATAATAGTTATTTAGATATCAAGTTCGGGAAGACAAGTTTTCCAGCATGATTTAAAGCGCGGATTTAAACAACATTTTTGTAAGGAGCAACATTTTATTAAATTTTTTGATGAATAACGTTTATAACATACTTTTTTGTGGAGTAATGTAAAAACGAACGACTCTGTGACTATCAAGTGTATTATGGCAAGGTGTACTAAATAATTTACATTATTATTTTTTGCTAATATTGTATTTAAATCATTAAATATTTATCATCAAACCATATTTCTGCAAAACATTTTCACATGTACTTTTGCAAAAATGCACTTAGTAAGTAATAGATTTACGTAGATACTATTTTTTTGGTGGACTAATGTCCTGATTAAGTTAGATATTAATGGAAATTTAATGTTAGATTTACCTTTTATATTTTCGTTTCTTTTTATCCTTAGTTAATCAACTATAAATAGGTAATTACGATTGTGTAGCTATATCCCGTGTTGTCTAATACGAACAGCTATTATCCTGTATGTATCAGACTGGGTGAGTTTATCAATGTGAGGATAAAAGTGTTAGGTAAGTAACTGACAGGTATTGCTAACTGGCAGATAAAATTTAGCAACTACAATGCTTTGTCTTGCAGATAACTTCTATTTAACACTCAATAAACGTTTCATTGTAATTATCTTACGAATAAAATTTTATGTGCAAGTTAATTTATTTATCCTCACATTGATAAACCCATCCTAAGCACCATAAAATCTACCGATGTTGCTATATACAAAAATATGTATATTAGTCAATAGCAAGGCTGAGGCGACCGGTCAGATTAGCATGTGATTTGTATCTTGTTAGGCAAGTTTCGGCAGCCAAATTTAATGTGATTTGTTAGAGAAAGATATATTCTTTCATATGAAAAAAAAACAATATTACAGAAACCCTCAACACAATCGAACTGTAGATCTATTTACGATCATTATGTGGAAACATAACCAGCATCAAATTCATACTGTCTCAGAACAATATTTAATAAAATATTAACGTTAAGATAACATACCGAATTGTTCAGTGAAGAACTTAACAAAATTACCAGCGAAGAGTGTGACTAACTTCTACTAAACACGGAAGAAGAAAATTATTTAAAAGGCAACTTTACAAGAGTTTCTAATGTGAGCGAGTATATTGTTTCCAGTAAATTCAATTAAAATTTGTCTTAGTTTAGGCAATACTCACCAGATAGCCACTAGAACACTGCACCGAGTTAGCATCTCCTCCACATACAATCATCCATATTCCTTAGTAAATATAATCAGCTTGCATTATGCAGTATGTAACTTAGGTAATTATTATGATCAATTTAGAAGAATAGATTAGTCATTTCATTGCACGGGCTAAAAATATATGTATATGTATATGCTGGAAATAAGAGATAAACATATTGCTTTCCTAGTAATGAGTACCTACTATAAGATATAACAAAACAAATCTTTATTTGGAAAATAATTTATTTGCAATTTGTTCAGCTTATATAATTCGAAATACAAATGGAATACATATTTATATGTAACTAGAAAACATCAACGTAGTAGCGTAGTGAGTAGTGAGAACAATATGGTGAAACGAACGATGTGCAGTATGTGTATAGTAGTGTGCTATATTTTATTCCTTCAACACACAAAAGAGTACAATACGGTTCATAAAGATTTAGACAGAATACTTTGCTCTATTTAGTAAAATCGTGCATATAACATCTATATAACAGAAGATAATACAACTTTCTCATGATTATTCAGAAAAGTAAAATCACAGTTTCTCAAAAAGAATTGTTTTGAAAGACGAGAATATTAATTGTAATTTTGAAAATTGACTTAGGTTGCGTAAAAAATTTAGCGATATTAGTGCTTCAATAAATATACATAATATTGCATTAGCTCTATAATTTTTCTTATCCACATTATTACACATGGTACAAATATAATACCTTCATAAACTTATCTTTTGCTATACAGATCATTTCATGAATATCCGCAAGTAACCGTAAAGATTTATTTATACACGTCCGTGCCGGCCACAAAACATAAAACATTTAACTCAAGATGTTTACATAGTACCGTGTGTCCGTAGTATGTAAACCGCTTTAGACACAACACTTTTATATTTTCTGGCCGGCACAGACGAGGCATGAACCGGCACGGCATGGAGCTGTGTATATAGATAAAGAAAATAATTGAATGTGCATACTCGTACAAGACGTTACGCTTTCATTCCTTGGTCGAAATTACACATACAATTGAAAAGTTCACACTTATCACAACATTCACACCACTAAACTAAACAATAAAAAATAAGTTTATAAGTAGGGTACAACCATAAGCATTCAAAACATGTAACGCATTAATCTTTGTTACATGATTTAAGATGTCTTTTTAAGTTACTAGATCTTTTTGTTTTATAGCTGCAACTGGGCGAAGGACATGCAAACCGTGGATCTTTATTGCAATCGAATTTTCGATGTACATACAAAGAATGTTTATTTCTGTAGCATTTCCCGCATTTGTCACACTCCTCTGATGGTAGTCCTAAAACATAGTATTGGTTAGAATATTGCCAATATTATAATTATAATACTAAAGAACAAGATTAACTGTAGGCAAAGAGCCTAGAGATGTCGTTGTGCATTTTTCATCAATAGAATATATTTTTTCTAAAAAATATAAGGGTAACATAAAATTTATATTAATTAATTATATATAATTTTAGATTGTTTCTAACATTATGCATTTAGGTACTCCCGCTAATGATACGTAATTTCTACCATATTGATAAAGAAGTTAGTGGTAGATTATTGTAATGCCTTATATTATGCTAGTTTACCGTCCTAATCGGCACAAGTTATCGTAATTCTCAGATAGAGTAGTCTCACTTTCAGCCAGGGCCGTAGCCAGCTCGTAATTTTCAGCAGGGCTGATGTTTCTTTCGCCAGGGCCCGTATTTCATTATACAATTTTGTTTTATAATATCGCATTCACATACGCGTTCAGGCAAAATTAAAGCATAAATGAACAGCTCAATAATGACGCTGGGTACAAATTATGAATTGAAATAACCAGTGCTCGATTTCTAAAAATTGAGGTGCCGGAACTACAACCTACAGGGTCCGGATTTTAGCTTCTTAAAACGTTATTTAAACACCGAATACGTAATTTTAAACTCTCACGTCCGTACCTCTATTGATTACCTACCTACATTAAAAATGAGGCAACCATTTTTTTTTTGAGTGAGAGAGGTTTCGGAACGCCGTTTCGGAGCGTTCCTCCTCAAATAGAGCCCTGGAAATAACTATCACCCGTAAAAGTAAGCCGAGCTTTAAAAAAAAGTAAAAAACGGATACAAATTTTTTATAGGTAACAGAAATTATTGCCAACCAAGTCAAAAATATTAATCATTTATCTGGAACAGGACTCTAAAAGGGCTTGAAATATTCAAATTAACTTTGACTGCTTCAGGTACAAAAAATATATACTTGGATATTAATAGAATATAAATACAAAAAAAAATATGTACAGTAGGCTAGAACATAAATGATGGGAACTTCAAATAGTTGAAGCTTTCTTTGCTTCCTATTATTAAATTTTCTTAGGAACAAATCGAAATTAAGACATTTCGTTATTTTCCACTCAAAAGCCAAATAAATTAAATTGGCCACCCGCGATTGATTCATAGAGTACCGTTGTGGTCGGTTGATTGCTGTTAATGTTGAAAAAAATGATTCAATAACTGCAGTGCTACTTCCAAGCGTATAAAGGGATGCAAAACGCGCGTAATTTTGGTCAGGGCTCAATTTTTTTTTACCAGGGCCTAGCCCTGGTCAGCCCCCCTCTAGCTACGGCCCTGCTTTCAGCACAACTTACATTTCAAGTTACAGAGTTATTTTGGGTGCTTCTTTTGTTTCTTAAAAGAGGTCTTGTTAGAGAGACGAAACAGGAATTATGCTCTTTTGTTGTTTTTTCTCTCTTTTTGTTTTATACTTGTTTCTTTTCCATATACCTATCTTATTAATTTTAACATCTTCTTCTTTTCTTTTATCAGTATAGTCCATGTTTTTCTAACTATTGTTGTGTTATCTGAATTCATATTAAAAACGAGTTCGTTATGGGTCTGCTTATAATAAAGATACTTACTGTACATAATAAAAAGCATGATTAATTATGTCATTTCATAATATACTTGGAGTGCGATTTTTTAGAATAAAAATACGGTAATTAGAAGTAAAAGTATTTTTTGCAAAGATAATCGAACAATACCCAACAATACCTTCATAGAAAAAATTTACCAGGTTACTCGATCATAATATTCGTTAATCTGCAAGCGAAAGTTTCAATTTTCGCATTATACATCAGTTGTGTTGTATACAGATAAAACATCGGCATCACCAACACCACAACTTTTAATGAATTACTCGGGGCACGTGTTTCTCGGTATTCGCTTGATGATGAGAACCCATGCGTTCTCGAAACACGAAAGCACTTCAGGTACTGCGATGTTCTCTATGGTTCTTACGTGGACGGATTGCACGGCACACAGAATACAAAACTTGCAGAATACTTGCGGAATTAAAAAGTATGACCATATTTCGCATAAGCACAGATGAAATTAACAGATGAAATTAATACAGATACGAAACTCTTAGTCGGCACCTTTGATCTCTTGGGACCAAATTTCGTGACCTTGAGCCCATTGTCACGGCAATTCTCCATTTTGAAAGTGGTGTTACGAACCCGCTAAATTTGAAGAGAAAATAATGTGTTTAAATACTAGGTACTTCTTAATGCAGAAACTGTTGTTTGGTAATATACAATTAAAAGAAAATTACCTATTACTTTATAAAATACAATTGAGAGAGAATTATTACTTTATTATTTACTGAATGAATCCGAATATTGAAAAAACATTAAAAATGTAAATTTCTGGTTTCATCGTCAATGGAATAAAACGTGCCACATTGACAACCTGAAAAACTTCAGTATAAGTGAAATCGAAATATGTTCAACTTTAATTTTTTGGTAGAAAATATATAATTTTACAATAAACTTAATACACTTTTTCAAATTTATATATTTTTTTTGTAAGTACATATATATAGTTTGCAACACAAGAAATTACTAAAATATTGATGCTGAGGTTGGAATATAAAATTCACAATAATTATAATAAATGAAAAAATTGCTGCAGTATATTAATTGTTTCACCTGCTGTGTGTGCTCTAGCTCCGTCTTGTTGAAAGTAACCCTGTGTTATTTCTTCATCGTCAAGCTGTTCGATAAATGGCATAATAATTTTTTGTCGATACCTTTCTCCTGTTAAGGTTCTGTTAAAAAAAATAGGGCCAATAATTCTCCATCGACTAATCGCACACCATACACCAATTTTCTGCGGATGAAGTGTGGTTTCAACAAAAAAATTATGTGGTTTCTCATTAGTCCACATCCTCATATTTTGTGAGTTAACATATCCATTCAGATAAAACCATGACTCATCAGAAAAAAAGGTTTTGTCAAGAAGGTCATTATCAAAATTATTTAAGAACCACTGACTAAACGTTATTCTTCTGGGATAGTCGATTTCCTTGATTTCTTGATAACAGGTCATGCGATATGGAAATAAATGTAAGTCCTTTTTCAAAATTGTATGACATGTGTCAATTGATACACCCACTTGTTGTGATAATGCTCGTACGGAAGTTCTTGGTGCATTATTTATAATTTCTCTTACATTATTAACTAGCTCTTCTGTACGCTTTTTCGCCCGACCTGCGCCTTCTTTCTGTTAAACACTTTCTAAAACTGCCACGTTATTATATACACAATAATTAAAATGTCTATTACTTGTAATTATACTACACTGCTACTATCTGACACTACACAAAAGTAAATATCTTTAAAAGGATATTTCACCGAAATCTTAAAAATATAATAAGGATACTAACACAAAAACAAACGCACGTGTTTCGAAGTTTGATAACACCATTTACAAAATGGCAACCTGACGCAGGCGCATAGAGAGAGAGTTCTCAAAACACCGCCGTATCATTATCTAAGAATCAGATTTCGCACTGATGTGCATTATATTAATATTCGGTTTCCGCATGCTATTACGTCGCTAGCCCATCACACCTCTTTGTTCGAAAGATCCTTTAGTTTTACCATTGCGCGTCTATATCATGACTTGCCTCTTTCACTGGAAAAGTTGAATTTCTTCTCTTTTCGGTCACGTGTAAGGATATTACTGGACTCCATGGCCTGGTGAGTACAACGGTTTGGAGCAATACAATTTTGACTTTTATTCTTGTCAAGCGTTGTGCTGGTTTAGTATGTCTGTGTGTATCTCAGCTTTGTGATACGTAATTACATATTTAATTTTTTTTTTTTTGGGAGGCCGGATTGAAAAGCAGAATTATCTCAATTCGACCATTTGTTGCCCCATTTGCAGATGTTGTCTGTTCTGTCTTCTGTCGATTGTTATTTTAGTTGTGCATTTAGTGAAGCAATAAAGAACTTATATATAGATTGATGAGCTAGTGAAGTGTCTAACATACAGTTGAATATAAAAAATAATAAAACCCAACTTCACTTGAATGTGTATTTAATTGAATGGCCATTTCGTTACATACTACATCTTCAGCATGACTGTCATGCTGAAGATGTTACGTAGTATGTAACGAAATGGCCATTCAATTAAATACACATTCAAGTGAAGTTGGGTTTTATTATTTTTTATATTCAACTGAATAAAGAACTTATTATATCACTTGTCTAATTTTCTGTGAAGTTGACGGTAAGCGAAACATTTCTTGCGGAAACCATACTACCTGGAATAATCCAAGTACTACATTGTGAATTATTGAGTATATGTATAAGTAATTAGATATATTAGTGTTTGCCTAGAGACCAGAAAACATCAGCGGCATTCTATACGCTCTATTTCTGATCACAAAGAGCAATATTTACAAATTATTAAATCATATAAATGGACAAGGGGTTATTGTATATTGGTTTGCTACAGTAGGCGATAAGCAAATAGTCACAACATATACCGCCAAAATCGGCAAAGTCCGTTAACCGCTGATGAAGGTGTAAGGTTGTAAAATGAGTGAAAATACAGAGATACTCCCACTTATATCACACATATTTTAACAAAGAGAGAAAATATGCCTGTCTGGACTTCTCATAACACAAGTTCTAAAAATTATCTGGCAACCTGTGATGGTGTCAAAATTGCAAAAGAACAATAAAATATCCAAACTAATGTATTTCTACTGAAGTACTGATTATTATTTAGTAATCACCAAATATTAACGAAAGATACTCAATGAAAACCATTCCAGAATATTAGTTTAATTATTAACGGATTTGTGGCCAGCTTAAAACAGTTTTCCACAAAATGTTTGGATGCGTTAGATATGCAGGAAAAATTTGAACAATTAAGTATGACAGAAAAGAGGCTATGAAGTGATAAAATAGATGCAAAGAATGCGAAACAAGTAGTAGTTGTGAAAGGGTCATGATGAGGTCTAAAACCATCCACATTGAAGCCAATTAATGTCTGACTACATGCTCGCATTATGTAGTATAAAACACAGGTACAGGCTGTCTCTCTAGTGCGTCCAAGTACCATATGTCCCCTTGTAGATATTTTTTCTGGAAAACAATTACACGGAGGTTACCTGAATTGATATGGTGCATGTTCTAAAATTACTTTCACTTATACAGGGTGTTCCATTTTCACTGAACACAACACAACTTTGTTATTTTAAATACATCGGTATAATTGTTTTCAATGCAATCGATTCGACGCATTATTTGCAAATATTTTGCATTAGGATTCTCTATACCTGAATTCAACTGTTTCGAAGATATTTATAATTTTCCGTAATATTTTCCTATTGCACCATCTTAAAGAAAAATTAATGTTGTAAAGCCCTTTGAAGCGTAAGGTACCAAACTTCTGCAAATAAAAGTAAAGGGTCATAGATACTGAGAACTGTCATAACTTTCAATACAATTTATACAGGGTGTGCAGAAAATAGCAACCAATTCAGATATCTTCAAACATTAAAAATTCTTTTTTTTTAATGGCACATAGTACTTTTTATTGTAGCGTCTCATTCAGCAAGAAATTCTACATCGATTCGTATTAAGGTCTCATATAGCTATCTTTATTAGTTTTTGGGTGATTAGAGATTATTGGTTCCAAATACGGAAAGTATACTAGTATCTATTATTTTTTGTCATAGTTAGCTATGAAGTTCTTCACTGTGTCTCTTGGTACAGAAGTAGAACACTAAACACTTTAACCCACTGAACACCAAACAAGTTTTAACTAAAACACCGACGCGTTTCAACAGCAATGCTGTCATTATCAAGGCGATAATAAAACTAAAATTTAGTTCAGCATTGCTGTTGAAACGCGTCGGTGTTTTAGTTAAAACTTGTTTGGTGTTCAGTGGGTTAAAGTGTTTAGTGTTATAGTTAGCTATGAGAATAAAATATATCAGTAAGAGTTGTCAAATGAGTGACAGTTTATAGAGTAGACTCGTTGGTCCGCGTCCAGTGATACATTAAATTTATTTTATATCTATGGTAAATGTTATAGGATAGCAGCAAGAATATGTCGTGCATTATATGCGAAATATCCACAACTTATGACCGTGACGGAATTTAAAAGCATTGAAATCAACTTTTTAAATTATGGAATTATTAAAGTTATCAAAGACCATATCCAACCATACATACCAATCCTCTCATCAAAGATGAAGTGTATGAAACGAACGTATTACGTTCTTTTAGTATATTTCCAACAAGTTCAATCACTGCACCCGTAGTTGATCTCGGACTGTCAGAAAGTTTCGCTTTTCGAATTTTGAAACGATACAAAATGCGACCATACTAAACATGTGGCTCACTGAGAGCAAGTGAGATTTGATGTAAATGAAAAGCAACAATAAAACAGTTGAGTTGGCAACTCTTACCGAAATATATTATTTTCATAGCTAGCTATGAGAAAAAAATAACAAATATGAGTATACTTTTCTTAAACAATTAAATTTCTAGGGTATTTTAAAATTTAGATTGAAATTCGACGTTAATCTAAATTCTTTTTAAATAATATAATTTCCTGAAGAAGTCAAAGAATTGTGACGAAATATTGAAAATAAAGATTTTTATTATTAAAGGACCAAAAAACCTGTAGAAATTTTATTGTTTAACAAAAAAACCGTCAAAAAACATCAATAGTACCATATACTTTTCGTAGTTGGAACCAATAATCTCTAATAACTCAAAAACTAATAAAAATAGGTATATGAGACCTTGATACAAATCAAGAACAATTTCTTGCTGAATTAGGCGCTGCAAAGTACTATGTGCCATTAGAAAAAAGAATTTTTAATGTTTGAAGATATCTGAATTGGTTGCTAATTTCTGCACACCCTGTATAAATTTTGTTGAAAGTTATGGCAGTTCTCAGTATCTATGACCCTTTATTTTCGTTTGCAGAAGTTTGGTACCTTACGCTTCAAAGGGCTTTACAATATTAATTGTTCTTGAAGATGGTGCAATAGGAAAATATTACGGAAAATTGTAAATATCTTCGAAACAGTTGAATTTAGGTATAGGGAATCCTAATACAAAATATTTGCAAATAATGCGTAGAATCGATTGCATTGAAAAAAGTTAGATGATCGTTGTATTTAAAATAACAAAGTTGTGTTGTGTTCAGTGAAAATGAAACACTCTGTATAAGTGAAAGTAATTTTAGAACATGTGCTATATCAATTCAAGTAACCACCGTGTAATTATCTTTCAGAAAAAGATATCTAAAAGGAGAGATATGGTACTTGGACGCACTAGAGAGACACGGTCCTGTACATGTGGAACTGGAACTGATATGTGCAAATTAAAAATAACGAAGATTACAAAATGAAATTATGACATGCACCATTTCGAAAATTGAAATTCTTAGCATGAAGAGTTTATGTAGTACGTCACCTAACATATTTAGATTGACTTCGATAAAATTAGTCTTTTGCTAAATTTAGTGTATTGTAAAATTATTTTACAGGCATTATTTGTGTAAAAATCAGTCAAACTGGTTGGAGGACCTAGATAGTCTAGTAGAAAACTAGAAAGCCGGTACGCTAGTACGAAATGTTTTAAATGTATCTTTCGTAAAACTAGTTTATGTGATACTCGGGATATTATCAATCAGGAGGTAAACTTTGTAACTACTGATGAAGAATCATCGTATAGAAAATTGCAAAAGGTTTGGCAGAGGTAGTATCCAGCAGAAAAACTAGGAATATACTTACTGGGTAGAATTTAAAGCAAGTTACCAGGGTAATAACCAGGCGTGTCACGTCAAAAAGCACTTGATGCATCACTCATCTACAACATCTACATACATATAGGTATTACTAATGAGGATTGAAATATTGAAACTTATCTCCAATTTTGTTATATAAACTATATAATTGTGTTAATCTAGTTATAATAATCAAAATTATATTTGTTTTTATCAAGGTAGATATACATACATACATAATAGAATATTCAAAAAAATAAATGAAATTGGTTTGATAGAAAAGTGCAGGAGGAAGTTCAAATGTGATCACCCTACTTTTAAACTTTTCAAATTTATATTAAAAGTAAATTGCTTTCTGAAATTATAATTTCAATTTCATTATCACTAATTGTTTGAGCACTCAATCATACGGGCTGCTCAATATATAAGTTGTGGGAAGCAAAAATATGAAATGTGTTTATTGTCTCACGTAATATGAACAGTAGTTGTTATAATTTATGGTCAAAACATATGTTAATGTGATATGAAAAATGGATGTGGTGAGTAGAACTTTGCCAATATAGAAGTTGAAGAATAAATAGTTTTTCCACGTTTTCTAACTATATTTTACTACGTACTTACTTCAGCTGTCAAAACTAGATATAAAGTAAACCAGCCTTGTTTAAGGGCCATACAGACGTGGTCCATTTTTTCTGAGTTTTGTCGACCCGTGTAAAATGTACAGGTGAAACCGAACAAAGGTATCGCCTACACACGAAAAGATTGATTTGTTCAGTTTTCTGATATCACCGTGTGATTAACTGTGACGGAATCGTACAAAGGGAGTACACTCTCGTCTTGATCGAGTATTTTATTACAAGATCGTTTATTTCTTTTAACTTCATAACCATTTTATCGCAGACTTTTCTTGCCTCTATTATAGTACACCGTGGACTTCTATAGAGCGCTATGAATTCAACACGAAATTGTTTATTAAAGTTGCTTAATTGCGCGTGGCTTATCATTATTTATTGTAAACAAACTGATATTCTAGCAAAAGTAACGCCGACGGTATCCAACAAGAAAGATGGTTTCCGGTGATACGCGAAGCATTTTACTCGTACAGTTTTACCGGTGCAGTGGAAAACGACAGAAAAGTACGATGTATGTTAGCCCCTTTATGTGAAGTTGTAACAAATAGATCGAGAATACTTGTACATAAATAATAAAGATATTTATTAGATAAATTACATAAGGTGAAGGTATAAACTATGCTAACAGTCATTATTAAATTAATAACAATGGACATGTGAATGTCTTTTCAAATCGGCACGTCTCTTAGTACTATAGGAACATACAGCGCAAGTAAAAATACGATCTTTTCCACAATCGTATTTTATATGCATGTAAAGAGAACGTTTCTTACGATATTTTCTGCTACAATTCTCACATTTAAATGCCAGTGTCCCTAAAATTAAACATTTATTACTATAAAATCAGTATGCTAGGAGTCTATAAATAAGGAAAGTACATGCAACAGACAGCTGAAACATTTTAGGTTATGTCATTTTAAAGTTTGTATAATAACTTATTTCTAATATTTCGGAACTTATACTTCGCACTTTTAAAGTTTTGCACCGCATTAAGACAAAAATAGCAGTAAGTCTAAAAAGACACTTCAATCGATGAAATTTTAGTATCGCATCATAGGATGTTTCATTCGTTCTTGCAACTTGGGATATATTGAAATTCGATTTTCTAATAAATTTAAATGATGAAATAAGCCTGACGACAATTTAAGTTGTGACAGGTTATGATATTCTGTGAATGTTGTCCCTTCAATATGTTCTTATAATTGCATTGGAAATGTTCACATGACATTTCAAAGAACGTGGTCAAAAATATTGATTTATTTGTAATATTGAACGATCTGGAAATTTCGCTGGTTTGCCAATGATATCGTTTGATGGCCGGCCAGCAACATCTTGAAATCAATCTCTCTCTCTCAACTGTCATAAACTATACATGTTTCTTGCCATATGACGGGTTGAAACCAGGATTATCCTCATCACTCAAGAATCTTTTCGGTACCTTGCTAATTGTTATGAACACGGCAACAAAATTCAAACCCACTATTCTTAGCTTCATTGCTTATTTCATGTAATACGGAATGATCTTGTATGGGTGATAAGTAATCTTTTTACTATTCTTTCCGTGCTTCCTTCAGTCAAATTCTAAATATCCATAATGCCTATAATTTTAGGGATCAGTCATAATTACATTTATTAGCTTATCGTCGTTAAGTATGTACCTTGTATGCACAAGTTCTTCTAGTTGTCTAGAATAGATTCTTACGTTCGCCATTTATGAATTGCGGCGAAATAATTCTAGTGTTACATACAAACGAAAGACATGGTTTGGTTATCGTATTATTAGCGACAAGATCTACACCAACTTGGTACAGCAAATGGAAAGCCTAAAAAGCTATAAGCAAGGAATGAATTTCAGATGTTTAACTGTCCTGTAACTTTTTCCTATTATGGGCTAAGTAAGCTTATTATGAAGTAAATGCAACTTACGGTTTATGTACAGATACTTTCAAGTTTGTGGGGTATTATAGAGCTTCCACTTTTTCTAAAAGAATAGTTAGTTCTTTATTAGGCGAAATTCTTCTATATAACCTAACCTAATACAATAATTTTTACACTGTATTAACTGACACTTATTCCAATCCAAAACTATAATTGCGAAGTTTGTATGGGAAATAATAAATTTATGGTGTGTACTGTTTATGCAGTATGTTGATTCATACATGAATAATGGTCGTGACAACATACCTATAAATTTGATTAAAATAAAAAAGTTGTACAAATCTTGTAGTATAAGCGAGCGAAGCCTCGGGCAGAAAACCTAGTATAAGTAGAAATATAAATTGAATCATCCCTATATCAATTATTACGTTTATATGCAACCACTAGTTTACCCTTAAGGGGATCGTAGTTGTAAGTTCGATCATATGACACTTTCTTACTCGAACTGACATCGAAAAGAATGTTACTACAGAACTTGTTCAAGGTCGGCCATCTTAATGTCAACTTATGTTAGCTCGATCTTAACGTGCGTATAAACTTGGTAAATGTATTTTTTTATTCAAGGACTAGAGAAAGATATATTTAAAAATATCTGTTCTAAAATTAACAACGCTGTTTTCTTTTTGATACAAATCATTTTTATAATTGTCTTTCTTTTTTAAAATCCTAATATTGTTATATATAAAAATAAAAATATATATATATTATAAAATTATGTTGTCTACTTTACTTTAGAGTGCTTAGACAAAGCAGTTTCGGCGACTGTTATTTGAAATTGTATTGATGGTTATAAAGTCATTTTAAATAATGTTCAGCTTGACCAATTTTTACAGTCATTGCAATTTGTAGACAACATTCCTTTTTTAATGGTTGTTTTTAAATTAATAAAGACGTTTTTATTGTTATTAGATCCAAATGTTATATTAGTACGCATTACAGTTTTGATTTAATTAAATGCATTCAATCCTTGTAGGTATTGGAAAATTGTAGATAAGTTTTAATTTAAGATTGAACGGATATTTTAAGAGAGTATATTCTACACATATAATTACTTGTGCGTCTATACATATAAAAGATATTCAAACACATTGCTTTGCCTGATAACATTATAGTCCAAGAGCCCGTGAACGCCAGACTTACGTCATAGTATAAAAGCTGAATTTTTTTCTGTGTAAAAACACTATAGTAGGTAACAACGTTTGGTTACTATGAACTTCGAGTCGTGGGCCCTTCGACAGGTAACAGGTAGCAAAGGTGTGAAAAATCGCTACTTAATTACGTCATAGTATAAAAGCTGAAAATTTGATATGTTGTAGGGATAATTATAACAAACCACCATCCCCATTGCCAGACACTTTGCGTGGGCCCTTCCCTCCGCCAGACAACCTTGAAGTTCATTTTACTTACGTCATAGTATAAAAACTGAAATTGAAATATGTTACTTGAGCAACTATTTGAAGATGTTCCCCAAGTAGCCAGACACTTTCCATGGTCCTAAAGCCGTGCCAGACGCAGTTAAAGAAAGACTCGAAATTTCTTTGTATTTGATTTTCTAAAAAGAACAGTAGGTCGTAGAGACAAATTTTATGAACAAAAATTGTAGAGAACAATTATATCTACAATTTATCTCGTAGAAACCTTGAGCTGCGACCAAAATTTCACGAATTAGAGGGCGTTGGAATTTCTAAAAATCACTTTTCTCGTTTTTTTCACGTTAAACAATGATTTTTGAGGTATAATTGGAATAGGAAAGTTGTAGAGTTAAAGAATATCTACATTTATATACTTTTTTATATACTTTTTTCTCATACGCTGCACCATTACAGAGATACAGCGTTTTTACTTATTTTTTCATTCTTTTCATGTACCATCGAGCAATCTCTTGACGATTTTTCGTAAATATGTCGTTTTCTATGCTCTGAACAACTTTTGAAGATATTAAAAGAGTTGTAGAGCATAAAATTATGTACAAATTTCACTTAAAATAATTTTCATAATTTTCATTATTTTCTTGCTTTTTCAGTTTTTCGACCCGAGCAATTTTTTCAACTAAAGCTACGAATGTTTTATGTTTTATTTTTAGGCAGTTTCCAAAATAAGCCGGTTTCGTCGGCATTGTATATTTGATCACGTCAAATGCCAAATTCATCAATTTTTTGCTTGACTACTAGCAAAAGTTGTATTTTCTTCAAAGGTCTCGTGCAGTTGTTTCGCCTTCTTTTTTAGCATTGCAGCAGAAATCGGTAAGTTTTTACTTCGTTGTTTCAGAAACCATCTATACAAAGCAGTTTCCATTTTGGGATTTTCTACTCGTTTCATTCTTCTACGTTTACTAATTCCGACATATGTATTTGACAGAGCTTTTAGAATTTTTTGTTAATTTTTCCTAATGCCGCATAGAGTGGATTTGGCAACTCCATATTCACGCGAAAGCGAACTTGCACTTCTACCATCATTAAGTTCTTTTATTATTTCACCTTTCGCACTTAATGTTCTTAATACACTTTACTAACTACACAATAACTCAATAAAATACACGAGTAAAATGCAGGCGTTCAATCACAAACACGTTGTACCATCATAATTTGGGGGTTCCTCCGATCGAGTCATCTAAGTGCGCGCACTCGCTACTAAATATAGGAGTACACATCTACAATATGTAACTGGTTCATCTTATTGAGTTGGCTATTGTTCGCCTTATAGAATACTGTGTATAAAAATTTATTTGTTCACCTTACCGAACTGTTTATCTTATGGGGTGTTCACCTTATCGCGACTCTACTGTATATATGTATGAATAAATACTATTTTCTTATTATATTCCTTATTATTCAGTCGATACTCACGAAAAACCACCGATGGTACATGAAAAGAATGAAAAAATAAATAAAAACGCTGTATTTCTGTAATGGTGCATCGTATGGAAAAAAAGTATATCAATGATTTTGTAGATATTCTGTAGCTCTACAACTTTCCTATTCAAATTATATATCAAAAATTATGTTTTAACGTGAAAAAAACGAAAAAAGTGATTTTTAGACATTCCAGCGCCTCTAGTTCGTGCAATTTTGATCGCAGCTCAAGGTTTCTACGAGATAAATTATAGATATAATTGTTCTCCATAATTTTTGTTCATAAAATTTGTCTTTACGACCTACCGTTCTTCTAGAAAATCAAATACAAAGACATTTTGAGTCTGTTTTTAACTGTGTCTGGCACGGCTTTAGGACCATGGAAAGTGCCTGGCTGCTTGGGGAACATCTTCAAATAGTTGCTGAAGTAACATATTTCAATTTCCACTTTTATATTATGACGTAAGTACAATTACGTCATAATGAACTTCAAGGGTGTCTGGCGGAAGGGCCCACGCAAAGTGTCTGGTAATGGGGATGGTGGTTTGTTATAATTATCCCTACAACATATCAAATTTTCAGCTTTTATACTATGACGTAATTAAGTAGCGATTTTTCACACCTTTGCTACCTGTCACCTGTCGAAGGGCCCACGATTCGAAGTTCATAGTAGCCAAACGTTGTTACCTACTATAGTGTCTTCACACAGAAAAAAATTCAGCTTTTATACTATGACGTAAGTCTGGCGTTCACGGACTCTTGGACTATTATATTTCGATGAATTTGTACATTCATAAACAAGGTTTTATTTCTTCATCAAACTTATATTCACATCGATATAAATTCTTAACATATATTTGACAAATGTAGAAATAGATTGATTTTTTTATGTGTAGTGGGTGTAAGTTGCAGTACCTTATTAAGCTGTATAACTTGTACGACTACCACTACAACTTTTGCTATATAGTTTGTGTGTATAATTGTGTTCAAATAACCTTGAGACGGCACTATATCGCCTTTATAATTCCGCGCTGTTAATTACTTTGCTCCCAACAACGAATGAGAGAACTATCTGAATCCAATTCTTCCAGAAAAATGTCACCGTCCTCTCTGGGAATTAAATCCCGGTTCCTAGCGTTCTCCCACAAGAATAGGCAGCCGCCTAACCATAGCAGCTATTAATCCATTTTAATAATTATAACGCGTTATATTGTCCTAGTAATAACAGAATGGTTTGTAAGTGTATAGTCAAGTTGTATGTATATTTACGAGGAAAAAATCATCGTTTATTCTGAATTAATAATGAAGCCCTCAAATAAAACAAAATATTGAGATTAGTGAACAACTTTTAATACAGGTCGATAACCGTAATAGAATTTTTTTCATACGGCAGCTAAAGAATGGAACCCTTCTAAACGGTTTCTAAGATACAACTGCTGCAAACAATGTGGTAAAAGAAACTAACGGACGACTGTGTTTTAGACAAGGTAACACCTAATGGGAAATGCTATTCACATTGTCCTAATGCATCTAATTAATTATTTTTAATTACACAATTTAAATGCAAAACTCTAGTAGTAAATTGCATTATTATCTACTATTTGGCAATTCTTTTCTTGGCATATTGCAATATGTCCAAATAATTCGGACAAGAACGAAATTCTATAAGACATTAAATAACACAATAGATCATGATACTTCAAATGACACATCTGCATCCTGTTGTAACTTTTTTATTTAAACTAATTTGCTTTCAAAAATTTACAGCTCCTATTTGTTGATATCGAACATCATGATTGTATTCTTTTGGATAATACTTCGTACTGTTGGTACTTGGTATCTGGTACTGGTGTTACATGAATAAATAATGGGTTAACTTGTTTATCATGACATTCTAATTTGATGAAAAGTACCGAATATGACGTTTATTTTTACATATACTAGTGTTTACAACTACTTTACATATATTAGACGCAACTGTAATGGCAAAAAAAGTTTATTGTTTACACATAGCGCGTACAAAATGATACATTACTTGGTAAGTCACAATTTGGTATTACTCATAATATTATAATTTTGCTAAAAGCAAAACAGATAGACAACAAAATATAAACTATTTATGTGCTAGAATTATCAGTTATATAAAGTTCTATAACTGGAAGGTGAGTACAAAAACTAATTGCAAAAATATTTCTCCATACATAAAACATTGTCAGCTTCTACTTTAATTAAAAGCCCTAACTAGTCCTGCAATCATTTCTTCCCGCGCTCCTTCCTAAGCTTCGCATAGCGAAACCATTCCATAACGAGTAATTCGTAATCGGTATCAGTGAGACTTGGTAGCTGTCTTCTGATTCCCTCTAAGAATATGCATATTAGAATATTGTAAAGAAAACTACATGTATTATGAAACGATAGAGTTAATAGTGAAAATAGTTCCATTTAATTTACCTTTAATGTATGACATTATTTTAAGGTCTTTTAACTTTACGTTTTGTTTTTGGCCTGTCCATGAGCAGAGAATTCCTAATGAATTTGTAAAGATTTCTTGCAACGCTCTCTTCACACATTGTTTATTATCTATACCACCAATTTGACTAATGTACATTAAAAATGATGCCTTGCATTCTTCCTTAGACAATGTCTTTTCAAATTCTTCTAAACTTTGTAGATCTTCTAATGGTAATGGAGGTAAATTATTGAAATTTTCCGGGTCTTTCGGTACACCTAAATATCTTTCTATATTGGTAAGTTTTTCTATCATATTTTTCTGTTCGGTTAAAACTTTCGTTATCATTTTCAAAATCCTTCTGTTGCTTACTTCCTTGCCTACAAAATAAAAAGTAAGCCAAGAAAGATAAAATATATGTATAATAGTCAAACAAATTTGGCACTAATTAAAAGTGTTTTATATAGTATTGGAAGTAAGTATACTAAGGCTGTATAACAACAATTACTTGTATCTTTCTCTAGTGTACCAGTGACTTTTTAGGTTATCTGACGAAAAAAATAAGCTGAAACCCTAATAAGCAATAAAATATCGATAACACAAAATTTTACTAAATTATGCAGGGCCTTTTTAATATTTTTACATAATGTAGATCACATTTGAAAAAAAAAACTTAATAATTTTTGAGCTTGGACATCTGTTCTTTTGCGAATTGAACAAGGTATCTATCATACTTTTCTTTGGCATAATGTGGGTTCTTTATAATTTCATAAAAACAAATTACATACTTAATATTTCAAATTTCTGCAACCAAAATTTTGTACACCGAATTCGTTGTCACACGCAAACATTAATAGCTACAAATGATTTGGAATCTTCGCCTAATAAGTTCCCAAATTATTGCTTACTCGTCTTAGCATTAGGTAACTGAACCGATTTGCTGCAATTAATAAAATATGTGATGTTCAACCGACTTATTTGCCGCACAAGAAAGTATTTGTCCCTACCCAAAAGTTAATAAAGTTTTTTTTTGCAAAAAAGACAAATTCAAAGGAAATGGAAAATAACTTTTAAAATCTCGAAAATTATGCTATATGAAGAGAAATCATAAAATGAAATAATATACCGCTGATCTATTTAAAATAACGAACTTGTATTATGTAGCGCAAAAAAATGGGTTTATTGCTTAGTCAGTTCGCAATACATGAACTTTTTTCTCCGACAATTTTTCGAGGTTAACTTTTGGGTAATTTCCATAGTTTATTTCTGCAACATTATAGTATGCAGATTTGAATCAAAAACAACAATTGATAATGTATTTTTTAAGTTTTTAAATTCTTCTGATCATACTTGACAAAACTAGAAATAAGGTACTTATCTAAAGGTTCGCTGTTACATGTAAACGTCTTGGATGACGATACTTCTTCCGACAAACTGTACAATTACAGTAATATTTTGGAAATTTTTCAGCATCTATTGAGAAAGTAGGTAAAATATTAAGCTTACTCCAATTAAAAAACAATACGGCCATCACGAATATTAGTAAATATAAACAATTTCTATAATTAATTCAATTCTAAAGAGATAACCATCGTTAAAAAGTAAGTACGTTGAGTGCATGATGTATGGGTTTTCCAAAATTTAAATGTCTTTTAGTACAACTTCAGACTAAAACTCGATTTTTTTCAAATACAATAACCAATTTTGTTTTCAATATTTTGAAGCAGAATTAAATTCTGCATCCATCCGTTTTCGGTTGGTTGTTTAGCGATAAAAGCAAGTTTAATTTATTCGGTTTTGATGGCAAACAAAAAATATGGCGAAAATCAAATACAGAGCTACAACCGAAAAACCTTATTCCAACTGTAAAACATGGGGGAGGTTCGGTGATGGTATGATGTTGTATGTCGGCGAATGGAGTCGGGAAACTGCAGTTTGTGGAGATAGATATGGGCCGGTTTGTTTATTTCGATATTTGTGTTCTTATGTTTTTTTTTGGTATATTATTTTTTTTAATGCAGTCAATTTTCTCCTATACGCAGCGCAGTTTGCAAGGAGACGTACGTATACTTTTCTGTATGACTGTATATATATGGCGATTATTGATTATTATATTTATTGTTTTAAAAATATGTCGGCTACCATAAACGTTAAGTTACAAATTGTTAGTGGTTTTTCAAAATTTAATTCTGAGCAATAAAATTTCGGTCTCAATATGTTGTTCCTCTTAACGACGATATATTATTGTATGTATATATCGTATAAAGACCAGTTGAATAACATTATGCATTACTGATCACTACGTATCGTAAAAGATTCAGGAAGGATTGAATGACACTGTGCTTTAAGAATATTCCGCTGAATTAAGGCAGATAGTTTCATTTAAATTTACTACAAAAACAACTAACATTTCAATATTCTTTGTTCGCCTTTCATTGCACGTGAGCTTGTTAATGAGAGTTGTCATGCTAATACCTTTGTATTGATGCTCAACTTTAGTACAGCTGCTGCTAATATATGACGATATATTCAAGATTGATTTATATGTCAAGTAAAAATCAAAACAATATGGCTGAAGAAAGTCTATCGTTGAATGCTTTTAGTATTATTTCAGTTGTTTTCAGAATAAATTTTATTCTGCCTAAGCAAACGATTCATCTGGTACAAAAACATACCATATGAATGTTTTCTTATATTTGATTTCTTCCGTGACTATTCAAAGGACCATTTAATATTTCATTTTCAAGATATAATTCTTGAATGGAGAATAATCACGACATTTACTATAAGCTTTCATATCGTTGAATATTAGTAACCGCAAATCATTAAATACTGCAAGAAATAATGATTTCAGGCTATATTTTCTGTTATACCATTGTTATAGTTTATAAAATAATAAATCCTTACGAAATCTCTGACTTCCATTTTAGTACTTTATTGTATTATGATTTTGTCTCAGACTCGCATCTTATGCTACTTAATTAGTTTCATTTTCTCATATCAGCCCTGAAAACGTCAGCGATTTAAATCGTTTGCGTAAATATGGGATACATTTAAATTGTATAACTACAAATGAATAAAATATTTATTTCTATAGAAAAATTACATTATATTCTTTCATGTAACAAGTAAGAAGTGGCAGAATCTCTAGAGTGTTTGCGTATTACGTGTCTTTTAAGATTCTCGTTACGTGTTGAAGCATATGGACAGTATGGACACTGAAATCGTGGTATTCTCTCGCAATCATATCTTTTGTGAACGTAAAGCGAACCTCGCTGCTTGTATCCTTTTCCGCATCTGGTACAGACGAAACACTCACCTAAAATTATTAATTTTAGTGTAAGAATAATGACTAGGAGTAATTTCTGTAAGAATATGATATAAGATGGATGATTTACCATATAAATATAACCGCAACCTTTATAGAATTTTTCTGAAAATGGCAGTTCCGGTTAGCTTAAATAGATAGAAAAACAGTTTTCTGAGCAAAACTACTGAGACATAAACGACATTCTCTTAAAAAAACAGTAAATGCTAGCCAGATATATTACTCACTTTGAATTATATAGTTGCAAGTCCATTAGGTCAGACAGTCGCAATCGAGCGAAACCGTTCTTTAGGTGTGTATATGTACACATATATTCAACAGATATTTCTCTACAAAATACCAACTGTGTTATAATTATTTTTATCAATATACGTATAAAATAGAAAGAAAATATGAATCTCGACGTATAAAAAACCTTTGCTTGTATTGTCTGCAAATGCGTTTATATTCAAATTTTAACGCTTGCATTCGATTACTAGTTTTACTGTTATTTTATCAATCGAATTAGACAGATTTAATTCTAACTGTACAGTATTCGTCTACCTTTGATGTTCACCGTCACAATTTCAATTATTTAGTATTGTTTTTGTCCTGATGAAGTTCGAATCTCTGAAGTAAAATTTGAGAAGTTAACAAATAGACATTTATTACATTTATTAATAGTAGTTTCTATCGCTGCCTAAATTTATTGGAGTTAATAAAGCATTATTGACTTATTAATTGAAAAAAGTGTAGTTTTTGCGCCGAAAATGATATTATTGTATCTATCTTATTACCATATGTAAGTACATATATATAGTAGTAATAAAAATAAACAAAACGTTAATAGTGTATAGCACAAGATGTTTGCTTTTGATATCGTATTATTGTTGTGAAATATGAACTACTATTTAATTTAAAATCTTATCTTCTTTTCTAATATTATTAGAGGTATATTTCTGTTTACGGAAATCCGCCTTTAACTCTGGAAACAGGGAATAGTGGTTCAAAGCTATATTACGAGTAGAAGGAGAGCAAGTAAGGAAGCCGGTTAATCTGCGTAAAATACGCAAAGGCATTTAAATCTGCAATTGTCGCTGTTCCGAATTTGAACATTCTACTATAAAGTTGACTTTTTCGTTACGCTTTTCTTTTGTATTTAAGTAGGTAAACTAAGCGACTATGAGCGCAGTCACTCGGACACGCTGTATAAGCTGTGGACACCTGCCAGCAAATGTCATAAATATGACTGTTTGAGTTTTGAAAACTACAGCTTATACAGCGTGTCCAAACTAACTTTATAATGTTTTATTTTCTAGATTTGACAAGCATCCATTACTTTTTTTGGGAATCTTAAGTATGTAGGATTTCTGGATACACCTAAAAATAGGCAAATTAATATTTTCTAGATGAAAATCCAGGCGTAAGGATTTCTGGATACGCAGGCAAATTAATATATAAAATAGGCGTAATTTGCTAGTAGAATTGGGATACTGCTATACCAATTTCTACTACAGAATTGCTTAACATTGTGTGGAATTCAAGTACAAAGAGCGCATAATTGTAACAACACAAAACTTGACGCCATATGTATAACGAAAACACTCGTATACAAAAATGCAAAATAAAATTGCCCACTGATAATTAACTCTGTTTGCAATTTATACAGTGGGCATAAAAGATCATTCCTTAATAATAAAATATTCATGTGCGCGTGTGTGTTTTACTGTGGCAAGTATTTATAAGCAGCACAGTTCCACATCATAATCGGAAAAACCAAAGATTTTAGTTACATTGTACTGTTGGCACGATATAATTTCTTTCCATCAGTAGATATTTTGCGGCAATAGCTTCTTAAAGTGTATTTCTTGTCAAGATTGCCGCTGTAACAGGTTAAAACGTGTAAAATAAAAACCAATTTTCTTCTCTTTCCACTTAAATCCTATTAATAGGACTACCAACATTCGTAAATATTCCTGTTAATAATACAACCTGCCGGCGTACAATCAGCGTGGACGTTCTATTCTTAATAATATATCAAGATTTGAAGACTTAGCGATCTACCAATCTAGCAAACCTGTAGCCTTACCATCTCGATAGTAATTACCGCTTTTTGAGAATAAGCAGCGCCCTCTAGCATGCACGTAACTTACTAGATTAGTTCGAATTTATAAGCATTGGGTTGGCGGAGAAATGCTGTTTTCAAGGAGACCAAGTTTGCAAAATTCGGTTCAACAGACCCGGAGTTATAAGCGTTCCTTCAAAATAAAGTTTCCTCTCCTCCTCACCACTTATTTGACAAAATACAAAAAAAATGGTCCATTGTAAAATATGCGGAATTTTCAGCAAATTCTGATTTTCATATTGGTGATAGACCTTAAGTTGGTAAATTTTGTATGAAATAAGAATTTAAATTTTTGGTGTTCAGTTGCGCCCACTTTAGCTAGTAATTTTTTTCCCGAAGCTATACTGTGACCCGAGAAATGGTCGAGCGCCATTCTCATTGTACAACAACTGGAAAGAAACGTATGCTCATTATATTGCCATATGCATCCAAGTTATTATTTTCACTTCTATAGTATCCGAGACTTATGCTAATAGTGTATTTCTAAATGATCCAATTGCATTTTTTGTTATATCTTATCTTGGAATCCTCACTAACGTAAAGAAAGGTAAATAAAAAAAAACTGCCTAAATTTTACAGGAATATTTTGTTAGAAGTAAAGTTAAATAAATTACATTAAAGATTACATAGAATTATTTTGTTTACTTAACCGAGTTTTTGCAAATTTCAACCAATCCTTAACGCTCTTCGCTATATACAGGTCACTTTGTTCACTTTGCGGATAGTTAATTTTGACAGCTCCTGCAATACAATGTAAAATTCTAATGTATTAGTATTTGGTAATAGTAACATAAAAGTGATTATTTTAAAAAGTTACCGATCGTTTGTAAAACGAAGCAAAACGAATTAGAAATAATTCCAAAAATTATAGCAATACGAGGGATAAAGTACAATTTATTAAGAGTTGAAAAATCTAGTTACCCATGCAAAACAAATTATCGTTTATTAAATAATGCATTATTTTATCTGTCAATTGCAGTTTAGTTTATGCAATTCGGTTGAATAGTGACTGAGAAATAGTGCATAGAATAAGTTTCTGTTATCGAAAAAATAGAATTATCACGAGAGAACGGATAATGATTTACTATGATTTTTAGAAAGGTTTGAGCGCGTATGAGTGTAAGGAACGTTTAAAATCGGCATGTGGGGATCTCTCACCATCATTGGTTATTGTTTATAGACGGTATAACGAATTTGAACGAGGTTGCAACTCGGTGGTACATAGAAAAGGAGCTGATCCTTCTTTAACTGCTGTTAATCCCAAAACCATTGCCGCGGTGAAGAAGATGGTGAAAAAGAACACCTGCATTACCTATGCAATGATAAGGTCGAATCTGAAGATCGGCTCCTCGCAAGTGAGATCAATATTGCACGGAAAAGGTTGTAACTCGGTCTGTACCACATCATCTGACAGATTTACAAAAAGCAGAACGTGTTAGAATTTGCCAACAAACTTTAGATATATTGAATGCTGGAGGCCATCAAATTATTTCTAAAATTGCAACTGGTGATGAATACATATCGTTTTTGATTGTCCCACTTGCTAAGAAAGCCGAATCTGGATACATGAGGATGTGGAAGCCCTTGTGTTGGTGAAAAAGCAAGGAGTAATGAAAAAAGTTATGTACGCAGTACTTTTTGGAAGTACGGGTTTGGTGGCCGCAATTAAATTAGAAGGTCAGAAGACAATTACCACTAAATGGTATGTTGAAAATTGTTTGCCTACTGTGTTTAATAAAGTCCCAAGAAAAGGAAGCATGTTATATCATGATAACGTGTCGTCCCATACACCAGGGACAACTGTTCAGTATTTAGCGGAAAACAAAATCAAAACTACGGAACACCCTCGTTATTCATCGGATTTGGTGGCTATTTTTTGAGCTCAAAAAATATTTGAGAGGAAAAAGGTTCAAGACATAAGAAGAGATTAACGTCGCCGTTAAGTGTTTTTTTTGGTAGTATCCCTAAAGACAGGTTGAACGCTTTTAAACTATGGAAGGAGAGAATGGTTAAGCGCATTATTGTAAATGGCAATTACTTTGAACATATTTAAAATAAAAATTCTAAAAACTTGTATCAATCTTTCTATTCTCAATAATTGCGGCTTGTCCCTGGTATTTCAGAATAAAATAAATTGTCAAACGTCTTGCATCCGGAGGAATGTATTAAAATAAATAATAAGCTTCACCAACTTGACTATATATGTTTTGAATCAAGATTTTTTACGCAATGGTACATAACAATAAACAGGCAATAAACGTGTGCCATTAAAAATTAACGTGCCGCCAAGAATGTTTCAAAACTGGGTTTTTCGTGAATCCCGTTTTGACGACCGTTTTTTAAAACCACAGGCTATTTACTTTAAATGTTTTATGATCACGTTTTTATTGAGTGGAGTTCGAATTAAATCAAATGACGACGAATTGAAATTGAATTTGAACAATTTCTCTTGATTCTTTTCAGTTTTGGTTTAAATCGTTTTTCTTATTTTTATAGTTTATTCTTACTTTTTTTCTTATTTGCGAGTAATGTAGGAGATACAAACTTGATTTATATGATTTACATAACTTGTAAATAATTCCTTAAAAAATAATTCAACCACAACTAACAATCATTTAGCATGTTATTGTACTCACCGTAAATTATTTCCATTGATTTAGTCTTTTCAAATGCAAGCTTATCTCGTCCTTTCCAGCTATAGTAAATTGCCACATGATCTGTAATTAGAAACTTTAAAATTCTTCTGGTATGATACTGGATATTATTCCCTCCGATAGATGCTAGTCTAGATATCTATAAACGAGCAGTAAATGTTTTAATCCACAACTTCTAAGGACATACATATATCCCAAAATTTCATTTTTATCTGGCCATAAAAGATAGGTGTAGTCATATATAAACTTGGCCAATTTCCTACACTTGCAAGTGGCGTACGATTAATTTAATTTAAATTATAAGTGTGTTCACTGATCGTAACATTTATATATGTACGACTCGATTGCATACTAATTTGCAAAGTTCTAATTCTTCGGGCAACTAGCCGTACTGTGGCCGACCAGCTAACTCTCCAAATAAGTCCTGCCTATGCGTGTGGTAAGTATATGCCATATTTAGTGATATATGACTCATGCGTCGTTAACCGTATAGTAAACTGACGGAGTAAGTTAGGTAAGGTATACATGCATATAGTGCTATTCGATAATATCTCTATTCATAGCGTAAGCGAAATTCGTTACATATACTTTCGTTACGCACATGTGAACAGATCATGGTAAAAACGGTATTCTCTTCGGTAATGTAGGAGTCTCTACATTTAGAATCGGCTATATTAATATTATATATTATACATGAATGTACCAGCTGACAGGCGGATAGTAGTATAAATTGGAAAACAGAAATTCTATATACTGCAGCAATTTATCCTGTATCGATGTTGTAAATGATGGAAATTAGGTTTGTAGCTTTATGGGATAAATAAAACCATTTATGAGAACCGTTTACACTCAAACTTTTCTACTACCTGAGATATAGCCACAATTTTTAACGTTAGAAATTCAAAAATTTTTTGTTTATTATTATTTGTACTAGATAAAACAAATATTATTTTAATTTTCATTATACTGGCCATTATGTTGATTGTGCAGCATATTATAAAAAAATAATATAATCTGATTACAAAAATCTATCTGAGTGCAATCTAAACCAGGAGAAGAGTACCTTATCGCTGAGGGCTTCTGCTGCCCTAAGGCGGGGTGAGGCGGCCTCCGTCTATGATGCTGCGCTTATCTTCCTCAGAGCTTCATTTTGGCCATCAGGCGTTTGTGTCCGCGCTTTGTGGCGATGCAAGGTGGTGGTTTGTTTGAGTATAGTTCGCCGAGATGCCGAACCCACTTTTTTCCGTCCGAGTTGCCCTTTCCAGGATGCTTCTGATCAGCGCCATCGCATATTCGCTTAGTTTTTACATAGCGAAATCTTAGTGTATTTCAGCATTGCTCACGGACCAGCACGATAATGATGCGCAGCATCCTGCTCTGCAGGACCCCGAGAGTCTTTATTTATAATTAAGCGCCGTTGGACCAGGTCAGAATCGGTCGGAGAAACACCGTGTAAGTCAACATTTTGACGCCCAAACTCAGAGAACGTTTCGGACAAATCAGCGGGGCTAGAGCCAATCGCGTCCTAAAAAATTTGGGCATGATTTATTTAATATCTGTTATGACCATTATCTACTTATCTTTTAATTCCGGAAGTATTTGCTGTTTCATTGGCTTTCAGGAATTAAAAGACACGATGTATCAAAAAATGTTTGCCTAAGTTAGCTTCGAGTCAAGTACCCAACCCAGATACCGCATATGCGGACAACTGTCCCTTGTGGGTCCTCTCGCAGAGTAATCGACAGATCTCTACAACCTCCTCCAGACCGACGTTGAATACACGGTGGTGTCATCCGCGTGAATTGCCAACTTTATGCTAGAGGAATTAAATATATCGCTCGTATATAAGATAAATAGCTCCCGGCCAAAGACCGACCCTTCAGGAACGCCAGCACGAATGTGCCTAACGTCGGCTGTACGCTAGGCCCTCGCAAAGTCAATAGCGCTCGAAATATGTCCTACCAAGCATGTGGTAAGCAAATGCCATGTTTACTCCTAACGAATTCTGTACGTACAGAACACTAACCTGTCAAGTTAACGAATTTTAGTTCCCATACATATACAGATTAGGGGCCATAGTTGTATTCAGGAGCAGGATACAGAGATTGTACTGAACTGGCAATTTTACTGAACTAGCTAGTTACCAGTAAATGAATGAAATGTGACATACGAACTAAACTCTATTCTCGTTTTCCACATTATTTTTATTACCTGTATTACGTTCTCGTACATGGTAGGGTATTGTTATTGTTTCATATTTTTCATCAAATGGATAGTCTTGGAACTAAATGATTTTCCTTTTATTCAATAAATATCTTAACCAAGTGAAAATTCTTTACTGGCACGTTAAGATCTTGGTAAATTATTTATATAGAGAAGAGAAATATCTACCAATTTTATTTATTGCTCCTTACTCCCAGATCAGAGCTAAATGATTCGTCAATGGCAAAATAATCGTATGTAGCAATAAATTTTAAACAATGAAGAATTTTGAATTTATGCATTAATCGTATGTTTTCCGTTAATATATTTATTTTAATCATTGTCCTTAGAACTTCGAAACACATGAACAAGTATATTTTATTTTTAACAAGTAGCTCGCTAAAGAATCAGCTGAGACACGCCCTTGCGAGTCGGCTCATTGCAATCAATCTATCTATAGCTATCAATCAACTCTAATACAGTGATCTCGGCTTGTCTATTGCATTTTACTGGAGTGATTCTCTCACACAGCAGATATAAATGAAATATTGGGATATTCTGTATAATTGTTATGTACATACCATGTATCTAGATATTAATTCATCAGTCAGTAAATTGTCAAATTTTAAAAATTCTTCCACTGATTTCAATGGAAATGTTGGAAGATTTGGTGGAGGTGCAGCGAGTTGTTCCTTGGATTGTTTCGCAATTCTGACTAAATCGTTCAGTATTATCGAGTGCTGATTTGTAGTTTCTTGAATTTTTGCCAGATACTTTAAAACAGTTGTTTCAAATCCTGTAAATGTTGAGAATAATCAGTAGAGATCAATGAACAGAGTCATTATGCTAATAAATGAAGCATTACAAACATATAACCACAGTAACTAAGAGAAATGTATGTAACGATTCCAATAGTACTTCAAACAATATTTTCCAATTATGCGTTGATTTGATTCATCATAATGTAAGCTTTAATACACGTAACTACAAAATAATAAGCCCTAGGTTATGATTGTAATTGCGTATCATATGTTGATTGCACCGCACTTACGTATACCCTAATTTTGATAGCACAAATGCAACTTTAGTATTAACTTATTGTTAGATGAAAAGATTGCGTCCAGACGGATTGCCTATCAAAATATTTGGAAGTGCCTACATAACGTTGAAGTCTTTCGGGTGTTGTCGCGTAGATGACGTTTCGCAAATCATACTGTCAACTTCTTCAGAAGGTTACTAAAGACTGATGTTGTTATCTTCTGCTTCTTGTTATATACCTTATTTCTTCTTCGGTTTCCTGATGCGTTACAGTTCGATGAGCTGCATCTGTTCCGACATTGTGGTTGCGTCGATGATCTGCCAAAGTTATTTGCCAGGTGTTGCTTAGGTTGTATCCATCTTCTTGGTTGAAGTTACTTGAATTCTTTATAATTTCCAGTGATTCTCGTATCAATCTCTGACGATATTTGGTAGTTGCGGCTAAGGCTTTAATGTTGGCATAATTAATGCGACGGTCCCCGTCTTGAAATAGGGGTTAAACTACTGCAGATCTTTCCGTATATCCATCTTGGATATCTCGTCGGTGTTCCTTAATTCTGCACTAGATACTCCTTCCTGTCTGTCCGTTGTAACTTTTTTCCGCAAATGCATACACATTTGTATATGCCATTAGTGTGTAGCTTAAGCAGTTGGTCTTTATTTGGCGGGAATAATTGTTCTATCTTCTTGACACTGTTGAACCGTGTTGTGATATTCTTCATTTCTAATATTTGTTCTAATCTATCTGTTATTCCAAGGCATATACGAACTTGTATGCAATTGTATAAAGAGTTACATCGGACAGGTACGATGTAGTATCCAATGCAGAATTAAGGAACTCCGATGAGATACCCAACGTGGATATACTGAAAGATGTGCAGTAGCTGAAGATCTGTTTCAAGATGGGGACCATCGCATTAATTATGACAACGTTAAACTCTTAACCACAACTTCCCAGTACCACCAGAGATTGATAGGGTAATCACTGGGAATTATGAATAATCCAAGTAACTTCAACTGAGAAGATGGATGCAATCTAAGGAACACCTGGCGAATAACTTTACAAGATCGTCGACGTAACTATAACACCGAAACGGATACAGCGCATCGAATTGTAACGAATAAGCGAAGGGCAAGAGCAGAAGACAACAACATCAGTTTTGAGAAAGCTTCCGACGAAGCTGACAGCATGATCAGTGAAACGTCAATTACAAACTTATCTATGCGACAACACTTGAAAGACTTCAACGTAATAAACGAATGTCGTGAAAACCTACCGTTAACTGTAAGTACTGTCTCAAAGTATGCTAAGGTATACAAAACTTTACAGCCATAGAAACTTTATTGGTATTACATGTTGCAAGTCGCTAACAAAGCAAATAATCACTTCGCTTGTTACAGCTAATGGTTTTACACACTCATAACAATCGTAGAAAAGATAGAAACAAATTATAAGATATAGAGATGTATCAAGTTCTTCAAAGAATTGAAAAGGTGCGTAATGGATAGATATAGGTACATTTTCGGTTACGGGGAATAAGGAACGTATGTTTATATGGTCGTCATACTGATCTGATCATATTTACCTTAGTCCTTTGCAACGCTTTTTGTTTAATTTTCTTGTTTGATTTTTGTATTAACATTTTTTTATGTCACTTTGCATAAATTTGAGCATCTGTTGTTAAATACACTGTACTATTCACAATTCTAATACATTCTCCATGAAGGGAAAATAAATCTAAAATGTTGTTTCCTTTCTGTAATATGTTTCATTTGTTATTTTGCTTGACATATGTAAACTATGTGTATTATAGTACAAATACAATATCAATTATTTGGACATTAAAGGAAAATGACTTTTATCGATATGAACTTTTGGATGGTAGATTTGATGCACTGTATTTCAGTTAGTAACGTGTCAAATATTAAGTGTTCATCTGCAATGACAGCAGAAATACAGAATTGAACTGCTGATTCTCATAAAAACTCATAAAAATATACCACGCTATTTAAATTAAAAAGTTGACGTGAACTTCCGGTAAACTGAAAGTGATACAAAAGCATAAATAATTTCGGGAATTAGACCAGATATCACTATCCGTAATCACAAATTTTCAGAATTGTAGGATTTCAGAGACATCAAAAAGTTCCAAAGAACCAGTTCCGTGAATAACCCTGTATATATTAATAACAAATTTGTTTTAATATGCTTACTTTAATTAATTGGACCAAAATTGCAGAATTAGAAGTACATAAGTGAGGTTGAAATACATACATAGTTTTGTCGTCAATCTATTGCTGATGAATAGTGCAAGCTCTTTCCAGAATCATCACTTCTACCATGCACTTGGAGAAAACATACTCTACCTTTATTGTCCGAGTTTTCCAACAATTCGATCATACACAGGTAAAAAATGGACTTCTCTGGCGGTCGGGACGTGTATGAATCTCTTCTTCCGGAGTAAGATATTTCACTTGTTTTATGTAAATCGGTTTGTGTGTTACCTATTCTCCGCGAAAAAATTTAAAATAAGTAAAACTAAATTGATTCGGTTTTATGACAATATACTAATTGTATGTAATTTTCACCACATCAAATATATAGTGTAATAGGAGATAAATTATAATTTTTATAGTGTAGTAGCACTAAAATATTTAATAACTGCGACACGAAGGCTTCTTTAAAGCAGCGTCCCCAGGAAACCCACAGCAGACGTTCACCTAGTATTTATCAACCATTTATACAAACTGTTCGGAAATTCCGTCCTAACAATTTCAGGATAGATTCTACATAAGAAAACATGAAAAATGATTCATATGGATGCCCAAATCAGTCAAGGTGTTATGACAGCTGAAAAATGGCATTCTGAAACGGATTTTTATTGTACTTCTCTGAAGCCCATTTAAGTATCGATGTGAATTTCGGTGACTAATTAAGCGTAAATAGAAAATAACTCCTTGGAGTTATTAGTTGGTTACACTTTCAGCCAGTGGCGGATCAATAAGGGGTAACCGCACATACATACATACAAGAGGCATTCTTGTCATAATCTTTAGAGTGATCACTAGGATTAAAATAAAAATTGTCAGATATGTGTATAGTTGACACAGAAACCTAAATTCGATTTAATACGTTAGTTAAAAATAATTCTACCGAATAAAAGTTCTTGAATAAAAGTGTTCGAGGTTTAAAAATGTTAGAATATTCATTTGAAGAAATGACCAACATGCATTTTCTTATTAGAGTTTACGATTGTGCTCTAAAAGCGCACATATTGTATCATGAAGCCTTTCCAAATCTTCAACTTCCTTTCGATAAATTATTTAGTTGTATACATCAAAGATTGGGCGGAACTGGTATTTTTACGCCACAGAGGAGTGGAAGAAGAAGCAACGGTTCTTCAATTGGTTGCAGTGAATTTTTATATCAGCAACATAAAATTTTTTTACAAAAGCACTATGTAGGCAATTTTTGATGAACAACTGCTATATCTACACTACTTACAAGGAGTTAAAGGACTGAAGCCTCAAAAGTTCAATCTAGATTCGAATTTTTCAATGGTGCAAATGAGCTATTATCAATTTTAAAAATAATTTAGTTGATGAATAAGCAATTTATTTAATTTTTACCACAAACCTCCTTTAACAGCATTATTTTATTTGACGGTTTTTCTCAAAAGTTGTTAGTCGTACAGATTTTGACAAGAATGCCTTTTTATATACAGAGACAGTGAACCGTATCTTTTAACAAAATTTTGAAAATGCTATGTTTAAAAAAAACATGACTGACGAAAGGCGGTTACTCTCTTGTCTATGCGCTCCTGGCTGAACGTGCTATCAACCAATAACTGCTGAGAGTTGTTTTTACTAATGGAAGTGCGAATCTATGTTCATATGACAAATTTTCTATAACACATTAACGATTGAATTGCGGACCTATTTGAAACATGTTTCATGTAGAAGCAACGCTGAAATTATTAGAAAGACATTTCCGCACATCTGTATATTGCAGGATTGAACCAAAAAGTATATCTTAATACAGAATTATTATTATCACTTGTTACTATAATTATTCTAGGTTTGTAATAGTCCTAGTACTTCCTAAGTTTTATGTATTTTCAATACAGGTCCAAATGTCATGTAAAGATAGAGAGACAAATAATTTCAGTATGTGCACGAATATCGCATTTTAATTTTTTTATCTATTTCTTATACTACACAAAAAAACATTAATAGTTTGATTAGGATAGAGAAAATAAAAATATATACATCCAAATAAATGACTCACCCTCTAAGTACATCAAATTACGTCAGTAAACACATCACTAATTCACTTAAATATAAAGTCCTTACGTTCCTGCAAACAAAACTGGGCGTATGAAACAATATTTTAATCGTAGGTACGTGATTTCTTCTAGAATATTAGTAGTGGACTTATACTATTCGGTTTTGAATGAAAACGTTAAGAAAATCATTTTCGATAGATGGGAACAAGCAACCGTTATGTGAACTATCTATCTAACTATCTGCGTTCCCCTTAATTTGCAGGTAACATTTCTATTACCTTCAGGGATTGTAAGGAACTTCTGGGTGTACTGTAAGAATTGTGTGAACTCCCTAGTAGTAGGTAGTAGAATAATATATTCGTTTTTCATGTTGGAGCGGTAGCATATAGGTTTAATGCAAACGTAGAACAAGTTCGATCAATTTTTATTTTTATATCTACATGTATATGATGATTGATCCAACTGAAGCACTAAAAAATACTATTTCTATTTTGTCAAATTATTTCACTGCTGCGATATGTTAAGCAATTGTATTATTTTTACAAAGAAAAATAGGAGTATTCTATTTACTATTTTCTTAGATAATCAATTATCCAGCACTAATTTAGGTGAATATGTATGTAACGGTCTAAAATCGAATTCAAATAATAGCGTGTATTAGTTTTATTTGATTTGTAACAAAATTTTAAATAAAAGACATATAGTCGAAATTGTTATATATACGAGTAATTAACAATTTCAACTTAAAAAGAATTTGCAATATGCCTTCTAATAATATGCAGTTTCAAAGTATTTCTTCGCTTGGATTTGTAGGAGCAATGCGGACATTGATGTCGGGGTTCTTTTTTACATTCATACCGTATATGCCTAATTAGATTGTGCCTGCTGTTATATCCCTTTCCGCATGTCTGGCATATGTAGTTTTTTGCAGCTGCAATAAAAATTATGTAAGCAATCGTTCAAATATGAAAAAATAAATACGTACAAGTGGTGTGTAAATAATGATCATTATTTGCAACAGAAGATTCTATTGAATTTGTACCAAAAATTGGATTATATATTAGAAGCTACAACTTCTAACTACGCTACAATACACAATAAAAATATTCGTGCTATATATGGTAGAAATCAGATACAATCAAAATTCAATTATATCTACCATATTTAAAATAACAACACTGTACTATAATCACATAAGATATGTGATTATAATATAGTGATGTTCCCAAATAAAGTATAGATTTTTTAATTTTGAAAAATACACGAAAATTCACCAAATTAAGAAATTAAAAAATCTAAATTAGATGTTATACCAGGATTTACAATATAAAGCTCTCACCATATTCTGTGTAAAAATGTGTCTGTTAAGTAAACGTGCTTACCGTTTTTCTGGATTTATAGTCCTCCAGATTTCGACTAACGTCAGGATCCATTTGATTTGAATGTTGTTACTATCCTGCCACAATTATTGCTGCCTTTTTTGCGTCTATTATATACTTTGTACTGGCGGCTGTGAGTTTTTATTGGTATTTAGTTTTCTAAAGAGAGTGCACCTGTCTTTGTTTTTCAGCTTCTGATTTTGAATACTACTACTAAAGGAACACCAATTACAATGGACGGATGTCTCCATACTTTTATTATTAATTTTACACATTTATTACTCATTAGTAGCTAGTTGCAGGTATAGCTGTGTATACCATATGTGATTCATACGTATAGTGCTAATAATTTAAAACGTTGAAGAAAACTTACTTAAAATCGGGTTGACTAAAACGTTGCTGGAAATTACCGATGTTATAATAAGACTCTATTTTTGTATCGTTTAATGAAAATCTACAGATTACAAAACTCGGTTATTTGCATGGCTATAAATCATGATCGTAAAGAGAGTCCGCGCCAAAACAAGCCCATATAATATGCCGGTAAAGTAGCTTCGTACATAATATAACCGTCAAAACGACCAATACAGCTCCGTCTAGTTTAGCATTTTTACAGTTTTCACGACATTTTAATAGTTATTTAACAAATAAATGTTGTAATAAGGGCGATTCATTATCGGGATATTTTAATGCGCGATGATCAAAGCAAAGCATAAAAATATTAATAATAATACTAAAAGCGGGTCGATAGCCGCAATAGTTAGCCGGATTTCAATTCTTCAGAAGGATATTTTTCTCGGAAAATTGGAATCCGATTGACTTATCATTCGCTGTTGGGAGCAAAGTGGTTAACAGCGCGGCATTAAAAAAGGCGGTATAATGCTGTCACGAGGCTATTTGAACACAATTATACACATACAAAAACTACACCGCGAGAGTTGCGGTGATGGTCAAACAAGCGATACAGCTTAAGAAGTCACTGCAACTAAGCACCCACCACACTAAAAAAACGTTATTTATAATAAATTCCAGCAAAAATTTTGCAAACCACAATGAAGCTGACAACTGATGCTTTACAAATTTATTTCAAATAGATGCAAATCGGATAAAAAAAATTCTATTAAGACTCAATAATGCCATTTATAAACATTGATATTTGACATAGCGATAGTGCAATTATTAAATTTGTAACAGGGCAGAGGTTGAAAAGTCCGTACCAGCAGCAGAAATAATTAACACAGACGAACGGCAAAAATAATACGCAAGTAAACGATGTTACAAAATTTTACAATAAACAATCACATACATCTTTTCGTATTAACTTTGAAAGAAATAATTTTTTGTGATTATTTATTCATCATTATTAAATTATTGTTTTGAAGATACCATTTACTCATCTCGAAAAATATGCTATGCTGGAAGTATATCTAATTTTATAGAAAAAGATCATTGAAGGTATTACAGTATTATCAAAATAAATTGCCGGAACGTCCAGTACCAAATAAGCAATATCTTTTGCGTTTTTACAGAATATTGTGAAATGATAAATGAGAGACAGAGAGAGCGAGAGAGAGGGAGTGTGTGTGTGTGTGAGAGAGAGAGAGAGAGAGAGAATATTTTCTAAACCGCAAAAATTATTGCTTATTTAGTACTGAACATTCCAGAAATTTGATCCTATGTCAGGCATTAAACATAAATTCCAAAAAAAATTAACGTAAAATTAGATACATTACTAGTGTACATATTTCTTTTTAATAATATGGATACCTTTAAATATAAATGTAGTAATTGTTTAAAGTTTGGTAAAAGTATGTTATGTAATTAGTATTGCCAGGTTGAAAAATAAGACATTCTTCTGAATAAGCGGACAGCATAATTAGGGGAATGCCAAGTTAACGGTTAGCTACACAACAGCACACGAAAGACGCTAACACAGTAAACCACGGCCATGAAAACCTACGCTTTATTATTATCATTAAATATCGGAGTAAGTGGGTCTATAGTTACAATGGTTGGTCAACTATCTAGTGATGTGAGAGATGGTTGGGGTTCGGGGTTCAATTTTCCGAGGGAAGCCCGATTAATCTATTATTCGCTGTTGGAAGCAAAGTGATTAATAGCGCAACATTATACACAGCACGATAGGGCTGTAACAAGGTCATTGAATGCATTTACACACATGACGTATACAGCAAGAGTTGCATTGGTAATTAGAAAAGCAATACAGCTTAAGACACCGCTGCAACTTGCACCCACCACAGATCACAAAAAATTCTATTACGCTTGAAAACTATTACTAATTAGTTCTAAGAGAAGACAAACTATGTACGGTGATGTGCATTAAAACTGACTTAAAGTGCCATAAAACTTTATAAGTATAACCTTAATCGACACCGTTACGGAATTTCCTAAACCTATGTACAATAGATTTATAGAAACGAGTACGATAGATAGCCGACTGCCCTGGAGGGATGAGTCAATACTAAAACACATCACTGTACTACATATGTAGGCACTGTGATAAATAATATATCTAATGCTTACGCAACATGTAATATAATGTCGAATACAAAAAAAAATTGTATAAAGTGGCATTGATATTACGCATTGCCCTGATTCGAGTTGTAAAACGAATTTTTTAGCTGATTTGAACCGATTTTTCAAATCGGGTAGTGATGAATTGAACTGTGATTAGCCAATTACTGTATTTTCCCAGATAGTAACATTTTCAGTAATAGACATTCACAAGAGAAAACCTTTATTAATACAGAACAATTAATAATAGTAAACAGATCGTAGTGCACCATTCATTTCAAAGTAGGTTATTTCCGGGATTACATACATATAGCATCTCTATTGTTTATAATGTACATAGTTGATTAACCTCTATTTATTTTTCCTGTTTATGTTAGTGAAAACGTTAGAGTAAGAAATTACGAAATTTGGAATACAAGCACTATTCAGGTTACTCCTAAATATTCATATCAATAACAAGCCGCGATTATCAGTAAAGATCGAACTCAATCGTGGTCATATTAACGCAATTTCTCTGAGTGTGGCAAAGCTCTGGTTAAAACTAGTTCAGCGAATAGTTATATTTATTTTCCCTTAAAAACGTTGGAATTAGACACAATTAATACATAAAACCGAGGACAACAGAAAAGTACTTGTTAATAAAACAATCTATATTGTTCATAAGATACATACATATATATGTACATACATGTTCTTACAATCTTATGTATAATCTTAAAAATACATATACATAGGTATCTATTTTTAAAAAGTAAGTAGTAGTAATTATATACTGAAGTGTTAATGATTCAGCACACTAACACTGAAGTTTCTTTATCGATGTGCAACACAAATGTTTGTTTCCTTAATTCAATATGGTCAACTTCTGTGGTTAGAAAAAATAAAACAGCTTAATATAAATTTATTTCATCTCTGTTTCAAGGTGCTCAGATGAAAAATAATTGTGTATAAGCCGCAAATTTGTGGTTAATTCATATCTGCCCCTAAGTTTGATATTTGAAAGCTATCAATATTGTGTTATTTTTTTGCACTCTCAGAAAATTATTCAACTCTACTGTGGCCTGGCAGGATCTTCAGCTCTAAGTAATCTCGGTTGTAATAGATGCGACTTCGAGAAATACAAAGTTAACGAAATCGATAAAAATTTATTGGAAGAGCCATTTACCATTCGATTATCCGTCAGATAGCATGGTAAAGGCAGAAGATTTACATAAAGCAGTAAAATTTAAGTAGTTTAGTAATGATGTCTAATGTATTTCAAATTAAATATGATTGTTTCAACGCAGAATGTGAATTTCTTAAAAAAAGCTTTGGTGCACTACTTCCGACTAAGTAAATTCGCTCTAAAGCAAAGCCTAAATACACGCTCTCCGCTGAAAAACTCGCACTTAATTTGAAAAATATAGTACGTTATTATTGATAGGGATGCCACATGTTTATTTCCCGACATATATACATGGATGTGCAACCTTATGGCTTTACATGTGTATATGTCAAGAATGCGGAATCCGGCGCTACTATAGAAAGTATAACAGCGATAACAAGCTTAAAGTTAACAATTTTTATCGCAATCAATTTGAATTATAAACATTTATAATTTTCTGCCCCATCTAAAATAACTATTAGGTAGTATCGCAAAGGAAATTTAAAACTACATGTATTGTACAATTTTACATTAAAGAAAGTAAATTAAAAATCTAATAATTATATAAAAAAAATTATACTGCTTAAATTTAGACTATTGATCCATATCTAGTAAAACCATATTATGTGATTGCGGTATAGTACGCCTCACATGAGTTCTTAGATGTTTTTTCAATTCTGATGCATAATAAAACCGAGCATTGCAAAAGTCACACACAATTTGTTTTTCTTTGCCACATTCAATTCTGATGTGTCTCCTCAGATTGCATCTCATAGTGTAACTTCTATCACAATTATTGCACTTGTAAGGACGAATACCTAAAAATTATTTTATTTTAATTATAAAAGCTGGTGATCATTTAAGGTAAAACAAGAGTCAAGCCCGATATATATATGTACAAATCATCAATTCTCTGACATACAAAGCTAGTTTAGAAGACAAGGAACCAAAACCAATACAATGTGATAACTAAACATGGCAACAGTGTCAGTCAGTGTCAGTCAGTGTAGGACACTGCACACATATAATTGGAGACATTACACACACTGCAATAGATTTCTAGAATCATGATTTCCACTGATCTGTTTTCCTTTTCTTTCCTTTTCTGTCACATCTTCGAAACATTTAAGCTTCTTAAAGTTGGACCTTGCTTTGCTGAAAGAACCAGTTACACACTTGAGAAAGTACAAGATTTAACGAATATCAGAAAGTTTTTCAGATTACTTTCACGTCCCGTGTCCTCATAATATCTAAGATATATAGTAATTGCCAAAAAATATAAAATGAAAATACCTAAAATTGTTATCAGTCTGTATATTTGAAAGACTTTGTAGCTTACTTAACAGAATTGTATAAAAAGAACTTGCGAGTACAGGAACATTAACTTAGACATTACGATGATCTCATGATAGATGTGTACGTATATCTGATAACCGCTGTAGATGTCAGCTACAAAATGAAACAAAGCTGTCGCTGTAAGACGACTCATTGCAGCTGCAATTACAACATTGGTGTTAGGATATAATCTCGTCATCATTTGGTTTACAAATCACCATTAGGTCGGCTTTTCATGGTCCAGATCTAATAATTTATCGTGCCGTAGTAAGTGGACAAGCAAATTAGATTTTTGTCGGCACTTTTTGCCACAAACGTGGCATACAAATTTAGGCTCAACACCGCATTCGTAATTCATATGCTTCGTTAGGTTGTATTTGTATTTGTAGCTTTTGGAACACCTGTTGCATTGATATGGAGTACCTGCAAAAATTTAATACTGTTACAATTTGACACGTTTATTAATGCAAATAGGGTAGACAGATTAATTACTTACTACTGCTGAATTCACGGCAATCTAATATCCTTTCAAATGTACTTCAAGCTTAAAACTAGATGTAAAAGCAAATGTATTCATCTTTTCAGACGATTTTAGCAAATTTATCACTCTCATGATATGTATCTATTTCCATTGTATTTGGATTCATAAATACCAATAGGTAATGTATGTTAATCGTCTTACTGAAATTTTATAATTAATTAATTTTAATTAAAAAAATACAAAAAATTATATTATTGATTTAGTAAAAACAAAAAAAAAACCATTTAGATGTACCTTCAATTATGTGTTCATAAAATATATTTTGGTTCACCAGAAGGAACGTCGTAACCTTTAGAATGTAGATGATACTATATTCCATAAAATTTATTAAAGTTGTAGCTCGCGGTATTGATGGTTACCGTGTTTCAGATCGTATTGTTGTATTTTTTTATTGTAAGTCTTGTAAGATGTAAACACGTGCAAATGCAAACCTGTTTCGTCCAGTAGATGAGTCATTTACTGCGTGGAGCAGAAGCGTACTTTATATGTAATGTTCTTAGGGTTTTCGGAGGATATGGTGAGCAATAACAAATGTTGATGAATGTGTTGACCATCATTGCACGCAAACCATCACCATTACTGTTGAAATTCAATATGGACATAGAATTTATGACATATATGATACATATTTATATTATCTGTAATTAAACTGTACAATTTATAATATATTAGTAATAAATTCGTAACATCAGAGCACGAAAGATAGAGATATGAAAGGATTTAGGATAATACGGATGCAGATAGTTTTTGCAGGACATCGTCTGTATGAATTAGCAAATACGCTCGAATCGTGAACATCTGTCGAATATGTAAAAACCTTATCTCATACTAGGCAAATATGAGCCTATACAAATATTGGAAAGAGCTGGTCCTTCGTTTTCGATATATACTATTTGACCAACTGCAATAATATAAAAATTTGCATGTACGTATACTTTTGTAGCTTTAGTTGCAGTAAGGTAAATTAGTACCTACGTAATCTAAACATATTTAACTACGCGGAATTAAAATATTTTACTTTTATATTTATTATATTCAATGGAAAGCCAATATAGTATCAATATCAATTACGCTACATTTTCTGTATTTCAGCTCCAAAATTCTTTGTATACTTAACCAGTACAAAACTAATGCAATGTAGCCAAGGACATTAGATTTGTACAAAGAATTTAACTGCTAAGCAACTACGTAGTTACTGTAGTAGTTAAAATAGCACACACTCGAATTCCTACTTCGACTATAATTATAATTCTAACATTTTTTTTGGGAGAATTGAGTTCCGAACGCCTTACCATTCACTGTTGGGAGCAAAGTGACTAACAGCGCGGAATTATAAAGGCGATATAATGTTGTCACAAGGCCATTTGAATACAATTATACACGCACAAACCTAGACAGCGAGAGTGGCATCGATAGTCATACAAGCGATACAGCTTAAGAAGTTAGTGCAACTAGCACCCAACACACATAAAAAAATATACGCATGTCATATCACTGCACTTGATATATTGATACTCTATTCATTTGGTTGTAACGACATTAAAACTTCGAACGCTTTGACGGGCGATATCGTCAAATCATGGGAAAGCTGGCAGAATGCAAAGCAAAAAAGCGATGGTTAGAAGTGAAAAACAGTGAAACAGAAAGATTAATTGCGAACGTAGTATTATCAAGGTGAGTACTGCGATATGTGCTTAAAATGGTTAAATTAAGACACTAGAATTTAAAAAATATTGGATTTGTTATGTTACCTATTCAAAGATCTAAACATATGCACTATATTCATAGTTGCAACTTTTTTGACATCATTGCAACTTGCATTTTGAATGAAATTGATAAATTGATCGTTATGGTGAGTGTATAGTAGCCCAGTAACAAATCGTTGTATGAATCTGACATCATCCGTAACACTTAGCCGCTTTTTATTGATGACTTTTGCAAATCTTCATTATGGGATATCGCTAGGTCTTTATTATGCAGGGCATGTGTGATACATTTGGTTTTCTATAAATGTAAAAAGAAATAGAATTAACTTACAATCCAAAATATATGAAAGTCGATATTTTTTCAGAAGTTAACGTGGTATTGCTTTATTTTAAGAGTTTATTGTATATGTAAGTTCTAAACCGAAAACATTTTAACATAAAAAACCTCATTTGCCTCATAGATTGTCTTACTGTTTCTCGGATTATTACGAGCTGTTTTAGTGAAATGCGCACGCTTGTGCAACTTGCACAAACGTACAATTTATATAAGCTATTAATACTATTTCTTATAAAAATTATAGTAAATAACTACAGTATATAACAAGATAAATTCTTTATTTCCAATTTGCTGAATACTTACTAGTAACAATAAATTCTTCATAATTTTTAATCTGTACTGCTAGTTAAATATGAGGCTTTTAGTAATTGTGACATGCATTAGTAAGCAAATGCTTCATTTATCATTATTGTAATGATGGCTTCTTAGATTTAGCTTCTTTTTGTATAAACACTTATTAGAACAAGATGAAGGTACATTGATGCAATTAAAGTATGTTAAAAAGTTGTAAAATTCGATTCACTCGCTGAGAATAATATACATATATAAATGCACGCGCCCACTATAATTTAGGTGAGTTGTTTTAATTACATAGAAATTCGTATGCAAATTTCCTTAAATTGTAGATTTTTGCACTTCTAAAGTATGCTTAGATAGTGTGTGAAGAGTAACGCTGTGTTTATATCTTGCCGTATACGGACAAAACTTGCATTTCAAAGCCGGAGGGATGCCACACTCTTTCTGGATGTGTCTGGAAAGCGACGTTTTATTGTGATAACATCTCTTACAAGTGTTACATTGATAAAAACCAGCTCCTCTTAACTGTCTTACCCTTCCTGCAAACAATATTAGTTTATATTTATGAAGTTTTAATTTATTATTTTAGCTAAATATCAACAAACGTAAACAAATAGTTAAGTAAGCAGTATTATGTAGTTGTAGTATTTGCAAGTGTACATAATGAAAGAATTTTTGGAGTGAATTTGTTTTTGCTGTCTAATGTACTTGTTAGAGAAATTTAAGATATATTCTATTATATCAGGTGAAAAGATGCTTTCCATTAAAGCTAGTATTAACATAGGATGTTTCAGATGGATTGGGCTCAGTGGGACTACTTCCTTCGCAGGGCTTCCATTTTAGACACCTAGGCGATTATTAGCAGTTTACCTCCGGCCGCCGATTCTTTATAATCCAATACAATTCTAAGCCGATTAAATAATTCCCCGATTTTTTGAATGTATACATATACTTACGGGACTGTGGCAGTTATAGACTATTTACGTTTACTATAACACATATTCATACCTTTATTTTCCTTAAAATTACAAAAAATAAATTTTTCCGGTAGTCTTTCATTACATTATGATGGCATCAATCAAAATACTACTCAATTAAAACACTTTAACTATTCGAAACTTTGTATAATCTGAAGTCAAATAGGAAACCGTAGTAGTAGTACAATTAGCACTACAAACGTTCTGTGAAAGAATAAGATTAGATGATGATGCAACGTATTTTTATTGTTCGCTTAAAATTCTAAATATTACCCGGTCAAATAATTTTTCTATAATAAGTTTGTAGAATAGTTGTTAAGATTGTTACATACGTAAGTGTAAGTGCTGCTTTTTTCATTTCCTTTAAAGAAAGAAAAATTAATATGAATTAAAATGGAATCTGTAAGCTATTGAGGATACTTTAATTTGATACAAATGAGGGCACTGCATACATTTTGTTTTGATAGAGTCTATATTTAAGATAGGTATAAACAACAATTTGAAAATGATTTTATTATGTTCTATTAAATACTCCTATGTACTATCTATTTTTAAAGTAATGTCTCCCCCTGCTGATGGATTCATATACTTTTTTACTTAGGGTATTATATTCATCGGACATCTTTGGCTAAGAAAGAGGCCACAGGGGATACAATACAGGCCGAACGTGAATATAACCTGTGTAATTATAATTTTAAATCTCGATATGTGTATTTACCTGTTAGCGGTAGAATATATGACTTTATTAAGCCCTACTTATATACCGTATATGGTAATGGTCAGTTTTCCTGCATTATTTCCGAAGAGTATAGTTTTAGTTATTGTTAGTCTTCCAAACTTTTATTAGAGACAATTTTTAATGTATATTATGACAGCATACTTATTTGAATATTAAAATAATACTCATTTTATTGAGGAAGACGCCTTTATTGATGGACAAATCTCGCAAGAAATCCGCCCCATCAAGGATCTCTTTTCCAATAAAAACAAATAACTGATATATTGCATATCCATTATTACCCCTTCAATAAAGAGTCGTTTCGAAGAGTCTGTAACATCGTTAATCTATTTCTAATTACAATATGCAATATTTTGTAATTATGGGTTTAAATAGAGTAGATAGATAATAACACAGTTAGACAATAAACCTGCTTACAGTAATGTCTACTTTGTCATTATAAAATATAATATTATAACATAATAGTGCTTAATCTCAAAAATCATTGAATATTAGAATTACAAATCTTCAAGAGGCTGTTCATAACGGGCAAAATTATTGCAAAACTATCGTGAACTCTATACAGGGTGTTACAGAAATGGTGGGCTGGCTATACATAGACGGTTTCTAAAACTAAAAATAAGCCAAAAAAATTGTATAAACATATGTCCTAAAATGGTTCGTTACTGAGTTAGAGCCACTTGAAGTTTTTTTTATTTTAGAAAAGGTTACAGAAAACGGGAGTTTTTAATGTAAATGAACAAATATTCAAAATGACCTCCACGGGAAGCAACACACTGCTGAGCTCGTCGTATCATGGACTGCCTCGCGCGCCCAAAAATTCCTGGTGTATTTCGAATTTGCTGGCATCCATCTTCCACTCTACGTTGAAGATCTTCAACATTTTTAATTGGAGTAGAATAAGTAGAATATAACCATAGATTTTAAATGTCCCCGTACGTAAAAATTGCACTTCTATTGTTTTATCATGACAGAATTGATTTTGAAAAATGACATTTTTCGACAAATTGATCTAACAACTTGTTTTTTCTTTTTAATTTTGTTATGAAATATGTTTTTTTATAAATGGAAAATTCGTAATTTCACTTATCCAACGATGTAATTTTTTCATCTGGTTTCCATTTGATATTTCAACATAAAATGACATTTTGGGAATCCCACTCAAAAATGATCTTCTTTCTATAAAGCACTTGAAAAAAAATATGGGTACATAGAAAAGGCGACTAAGACCTTTTCTATCTACCCATAATTTTCTTGTTATGTTCAAGGAATTTTCGCAACGTTTATCAGATAATAATAATGCTTCTGTCAGTTTATTGTAATTTTTTTCGCTTGTTTTGGGAATTGCACTACTATTGTTTCATAATGACAGAATTGATTTTGAAAAATGACATTTTTCGACAAACTGATCTAACAACTTGTTTTTTCTTCTTAATTTTATTATGAAATGTGTTGTTTTTTATATATTGTTCCAAGAAAAACATAGGTTTGACACACTACTGGAATACGGCACGCCACTGAAAAAATAATTTAGAGACATGGTGATTGTAATTATGGACAATTTTGCTCTTACACTTTTTTCGATATAATGTATGATAAAGGAGCTACGGTCTGAGGCATCTTAGGTGCTGCAACCTGTATAGACTGCCTACAGAAGCACAAGCTAAAAATATATCGAACTATACAGCGTGTAACCAAGTAACAAACCAGAGTTGCGTTTTTTTTTTTTAGTGAGACATGTATATTGTCGACTTTTCAAACTGCTTTCATTCTTTTCTTCAAAAAAGGTATAAGCAATTAATACTCTAGAATTGATTGAAATTCGTTTTGGAAAATATTTCTGGTTTAAACGTGTTTCGTTACGTTTAGTTTCTTAAAAAATGTCAGCAACGACAGATTTTTTATTTGTAGTATTTTAATTTTATGTCACTGCATTTTATTGCAACTGGCATTTTCGTGTAATAAAGAATATCGTAATTACTTTGAATGGAACACTCTATATATGATACATTTTTTTATACAGAAAGGAAGTACTTTTTAAAGTTTGCTTTTGTTTATCTCATCAACTATAAAAATTGGGTATAGGAAGATATTCCTCATTGCGCGAAACTGTATAATAATCCAGTTGAGATGAAATGTAGTGACACAAAATTAAAATAGTACTAATAAAAAATTCGTTTTGCGTAATTGTATTTGTTAACAAAGTAATCGTATTGAAACATATTTAAACAAGTAGCATTTTTTAGTAAATGGAGTAAATTCCATTTTGTAGTCAATAGAAAATTCACGCACAAATCTCGAGTCCATAGTATCTGAATAACATGTAAATTTTTATCATCATCTGACGTAACTTTGTACCCAAAGATCTAGTTTGCTATGCTACTATAAAACGAAGAAAACGAGGAACTGTACTTATATAAGTAGGTACAGTGAAATCCGTTTAACACGAAACCGCTTAAGTGGAAATATCGGTTAACACGAAACAATAAAGCGGTCCCGAAAAAGTACTGTATTTGCATAAACTTCTTTTCTCTTAATACGAAACAAAAATCGCTTAACACGAAAAGATATCCCTTTTCGGAATGAACAAAATACTAAAAACAGCTGCAGCGTCGGCGAGAATAAAAAGGTGTTTAAAATCAAAGGGAATGAGAATGTTGTTTATCTAAAAAGCACATCAGATTATTTTTCAAAAAAAGTTATAAACGTTTTATTTTACTTTTTTTAATTGCAAATCATGTATTAAATTTCAGTAACTTGTTAATATTTTTGTTTTATTGATTTTTGTTAAAGGCATGCAAACATATCTATTTAAATAAAATGTACTAAACGAAATTTTGTTGAGTATATGTAAGTACATATATACACACTTTTTGTAATATCCTTTAACACGAAAATCTTTTAACACGAAAAAATATTTCGGTCCCGTCAGTTTCGTGTTAACCGGATTTCAATGTAGTTTAGAGAGTGTGGTAAAAATTGATAGATTAATAGTGAAAATGGCAAAATGAGAGAAATAATCAATATCTTCTGCAAAGATTCCCTAAAAATATACATACATGTTGGTTTAGCTTATTGTCATGTAATTTTACATTAAATTATATTGATATAAAATATTTATATAAACAAATTACTCGATAGCCCATAATTAACACTTCCAGCAATATTTGTTACAAAGTAGTAATTTTATTACACATCTTCTTTCTCCAGAACATGAATAACTACGCACTATTATCAGATATACATATCAACACGTTGAAAGATAATAAGGTATAGTTGTAATCACGAAAGATGATCCCTGCGTCACTTACATATAACTTAATCAACGACATTCAAAGAATAATTTTCATATCCGAATATGTATTTGTATGACAAGGACAGCATGGATGACAGTTTGTTTTTCGAAACTTTGCCTAGCACAGACGTACGGCTCGTGCAATTCACTTGAATAAGACAAAGACGAGATTAGTTCGTTGTCTGCGCTTAAGTTATATATTTCCGCTTCTTGACTTAAAAATTTGACATACATTTGACAATGCATCTCCGTAGACATTTGATGGAACTGTCATTGATTTCGTTCTTACAAATACGTATTTGTTTAACAATTTTTTGAACTAATTTTTTTAAAACTATAATGGCAATACATAGTAGAACATTACGGTAGGTACAATTGCAACAACTTGTTTTAAATATTTAGGGCCTGTCAATAAATTCCCACGCACTTAACCCAAAAATGAAAAATGTCATAGCTGTCATATTCATTTTGATATTTACAGTATTTAACATGACGCCGAAGTACTGATTTGATTCATACAAATGTAATTGATGACGCAGGGATCATCTTTCGTGATTACAACTTTTTTTTTAAATGCGTATTTAGTACTAAAAATGGCACCAGCAATTATATCTCGAAATGTAAAAGTGTAGTAAATTGTTTCTAGTTATAATAAAATATTTTTGCTTGTTTTTAGTGTTTCTGAAACTTGACGCTGATAAACGTCCTGTCACTTTTTACTGGAATTTTTGCTATATCGCCCGACGCCGATACACGTCACGAGTTAAGGAAGGTAATCTATATGAACATAACGAATAAAAAAAAACATAAATAAGAAAGGATTTTATTAAAAAAAAAATAAGTGTGTGATAAAAACTGCAAGAAAGAAAATATTGACGGTAATGAAAAAGTTATAGATAGAGTACACCAATTCGGAGCGAAAGCAGGGGCGTGCTACTATTATACGTGCACCCACGATGACCGTGGACAACATACTAAGTAATCGTATGTGCGATGGGGCACGCGGGAACCAATTCGTTAGTCACGCCTCTGCTTTCGCTCCAAATTGGTGCATTCTAGTTATAGATAACTGGGGCATAGAAGCAGTTTCTTGTTTCAAACTTTACATCTAAAACTACTTTTCCGCCGTACATTTTGTAGTGTACATTCTACATTTCAGAAATACAGTTTTTCTGATATTTCTGAATTTTTTTTTGCTACAATAAAAATAAAATGATACATCGCTACAAAAATTGTACTGGACTAGTAATTTCAGATACCACATGAACTTTCTCACATATAAGTAAGGCGGTATAGCGAAAAAAAAATGTCCAGTCATAATGGGCATTCAAACATTTACAATTACATTTACACGCATTTATGGACGTCTATCGGCATTCTGATTTATGGAAATCAGTGTGCCGTAAGGTATCACTGATGAAGCAGCAAGTGTGGCTAGAAATTTATTGCCTGAAAAATCTGCAGTAAAATACGAGTGCACGTACGTTGATTTTCAAAATTGGTAATAGGAAAACAAGGTGATTGGAGTAATGGAAGGCGTTCTATTAGCATATATCAATAATTTGTCCAACAATCGTCGAAATGGTTAATGGTAAAGAATTGTTTGTGGTTCTATTATTTTAAAATATTTTCAATTATATATACAGGGTCCTGCAATAGTGCGTCAGGCTTCCATAGCTCATTTACCAATTAAATTAAGAATTTCATTCATTGCCGACTTAAATGGAACACCCTATATATTATTGCACTTTTGGATTCCTAGTTAAATTTAAATGGCACTTTGTTATACATACATTAGGTATAAGTCGCATCGTTTTTGAATTACATGACGTTTTTCGGAAAAAATAACTGTAGCAGCGTATTCGAAATTTGGAAATATCTCCGAAACTGTGAAAGTTAGACAGATGGTGTTTTCAGTTTTCGCTTAAGCATGAAAAAGTACACGTCTTTTATTAGAAAATTGTTGCGTTTAAATTACATGATTATTAAATGGAGATCTGTAATTTTCGAACTCTAAAATCATGGAGATCTTGATTTTTTAAAATAGAACGGTATAGTAATTTTTACATACATGGATGTAAAATTTAATTTTGTTTCAAGTTTATACAGGTATTATGGTGTCTATCTCTAACGGTTTTCGAGAAATTTCCGATTTTTTCCGTATTTTCACGACAGATGCGTATTACGAAGAATCAAAGGCGGCCATGAAAAAACAAGCATGTTGTTTATTGATACAAATTTTGACATTTCCTGTCTGAAATAAGTGTGTGTACTTAAACAGGTAATATTTTATTAAAAAGAAATGAAGTATTCAAGAGAATAACTCAATGAGTTCTGATTTTTGTGTTGAGTGAAAGTGAGAAAAACTGTTTTCTTGCTTGTAGAATTTATGCGACTCGGTTCCCTGAAAGGCGACATCCAGAAGCGATCAGTTTTACCAGACTTTTTGAGCGCTTTGTTGAAACAGGAAGCGTTAACTACAAAAAAAAACACAAAGAACAAAGACGAGCAAATGACGAAAATGAGTTGGCAGTTTTATTGACAGTAACTGAAATCCTAATACTAGTCAAGCAAGTGTAGGGCAAGAAGAGAGAAACATCATTTTCATGCGTACCACATTCAGTTGCACCAGGCTCTGTGTGAAAATGACTTTCAGAGGAGGGCAGAGTTTTGTACGTGGGCCCAATTGCGTGTTCAAGAAAATCAATGTTTCTTTATGAACATACTTTTTTCTGACGAAGCAACTTTTCACAATATTGGATGGATCAACAGACATAATTATCATTATTATTCTGTCGAAAATCCAAGAATAGTTAGGCAAATAGATCGCCAATAACGCTGGTCAATAAACGTTTGGAGAGGAATTGTTGGAGAACATGTGATGGTCACCTTAACAGCCAAATGTATTTGGAATTTTTTGTAAATGAGTTACCAACATTAATTCAAAATTTACCTATAAACATCCAGGCAAAAAATATGTGGCTACAGCAAGATGTAGCCCCGACCCATTTTTCGCAACCAGTCAGAGTCCTGTCAAATAATCAATATGAAAACAGATGGATTGGAAGAGGGAGACCAGTTCCTTGGCCTGCGAGGTCGCCCGACCAGACAAAAATAGATTTTTTTATGGGGGTATGTAAAAGAATTGGTTTTTAGGAAACATCCAACCACTGAACAAAACATGCGACAAAGAATTGTCGGCGCGTTTGCATCTATCACACCTGCCATGCTCAGAAATGTGGAAAGGAACTTTCAAGTGAGAATTGGTATATGCCTTCAACAAAATGAAAGACATTTCGAACATCTATAAAAGTAAGAAATTTCTTTTATAATGTTAATTCAAATATACTTTCCATGTTGCCTATGTTAACATTGAAGATGTCGCTTACTTATTTTTTTTTTAATTTTTTTGTTTATTGTGTTCTGTTGGTCACTTTTGTAATTTTTATCAATAAACAACATGCTTGGTTTTCCATGGCCGCCTTTGTTTCTTCCTAATACGCATCTGTCGTGAAAATCCGAAAAAACCGGAAATTTTTCGAAAACTGTTAGAGACAGACAGCATAATACCTGTATAAACTTAAAACAAAATTAAATTTTACATCCATGTATGTAAAAATTACTATACCTATACCGTTCTATTTAAAAAAATCAAGATCTCCATGATTTTAAGTTCGAAAATTACAGATCCCCATTTAATAATCATGTAATTTAAACGCAAAAATTTTCTAATAAAAGACGTGTACTCTTTCATGCTTAAGCGAAATCTGAAAACCCCATCTGTCTAACTTTCACAGTTTCGGAGATATTTCCAAATTTCGAATACGCTGCTACAGTTATTTTTTCGAAAAACGTCATGTAATTCGAAAACGATGCGACTTATACCTAATGTATGTATAACAAAGTGCCATTTAAATTTAACTAGGAATCCAAAAGTGCAATAATATATAGGATGTTCCATTTAAAATAACAAAGTTGGTATCTATTTCCGGTACAACCGGAAGTTCACCATTACTGAAAATATTTTCTTAAGATACACTCTATAATACAGTATAAGTCGGCAATGAATGAAATTCTTAGTTTAATTCGTAAATGAGCTATGGAAGCCTGTATATATAATTGAAAATATTTTAAAATAATAGAACCACAAACCACAAACAACTCTTTATCATTAACCACTTCGACGATTGTTGGACAAATTATTGATATATGCTAATAGAACGCCTTCCATTACTCCAATCAGCTTGTTTTCCTATTACCCATTTTGAAACGGTTATAACGGTTCTTAGTATCTTTGACCCTTTACTTTCTTTTGCAGAAGTTTGGCACCTTATGGTTCAAAGCATCTACAATATTAGTTTTTCTTAAATAAGATCCTGCAATAGAGAAATATTAAAGAAAATGGTAAAATGATACGATTGTGTTTAAAATAATAAAGTTGTTATTTTCTCCGATATAACCGGAAGTTAGATTTAACTGAAAATATTTTAAAACAACCTTACGATTCAAAGCATTTTACAATATTAATTTTTCTTTAAGATAATACAATAGCAAAATGATATACAAAATTGTAAATATCTTCGAAGCACTTGAATTTGGGAGGAGTACTGCATACAAAATATTAATAAATAAATAATACGTAGAATCGATTGCATTAAAAAATTATATGATTCTGTTTAAAATAAGAAAGTTGCTTTAACTAACCAGAAGTCAACCTACGATTACGGTGAAAATATTTTAAAACAATAGAACCACTACTACAAATGCAAATTTTAGATTTGGACCAGTAGTAGATTCTCTAAAACTCCTAAGGGATTTCGTGAAAGACTGTACAATATTTCGAAAACTATTTTTTTGCTTACGTTTGACCTATATTTTCTTAATAAAATTTTAAAAATAACTATTAAAGAAGAATAATTTACGAAATGATATACATTAAAAAAGATGAAAACGCGGTAAATTTTAGAATTGATATCGATACTTTAAGTGTTATTTATAATAATTTAATTCATGCCTGAATTTTACTAATTTTAAGCTAGGTTTTCTTGCCATGTTTTTCCTTAGTCCATGAACAGAATTGTTAGAGCTTGACAAAAAATAGATTGATATACGAATAATTTAAATCATTTTAATTTCTATAGTTGTATTAAACCAATATATCCTTCACTATTATTTGAAAATGTAATTAAAATTCGATATATTAATGATTTCTTCGTTTTTTAGATATTTTTGTTGATAGGCATGGCCATTTATATTATTAGTATTTTGACACATATTAAATGTCAATTTGTTCCACTGAAGAAATCTCATTAACGAAAACATAATATTATATGTTCTGGAATAAATTGGTATTTAATTAATTGTTGTTTTATTGACCTACAAGTGGAAATATTTCAGGAATTGAAAGCTTATAATCAATATTGGTCTTCTTCGGTATACATGTACAAGCACTCATGATATTTTTATTAATGTAGATCAAGGGAATCAAGGGAAGATGCTAGGTAAATGTTGAATGAAAAAAAAAACTATTACGGAGGAAGATGTGAGTTTTAAAGTTGTTTCATAAGTAACTATAAAGCTATTCTGCATTAGATTTTCTAACATTTAAGTATAAATATACCACATATTTACATTATAAATATAAATTATAATTACGAATAGAGCTAACAATAATTACTGAGAGATAATTCTCTGGCGTGCTTCTTTCGCATATGAAGTGTAATGCAGTGGTTGTATCTTCCTACATAAGAGCAAAAACTACATTGGAGAGTTGGAGGTACACCACATTCTTTTTGGATATGTCTTGACAGCGACCGTTTGTTGCGATAAGCTCTATGACATGATTGACACTTAAATAATCTTGACTCTTTCAATGTCACGCCTACACCTGAAAAAAACATTTATTAAGATTAATTAGAATAGATATCCTATACTATACTTTTTCGAATACCAACACGGTATAGATGCCACATTGATTGCCGAATAAACACTCACAAATATAAGAGAGGCTTTTCACACTAAGCATATACAACGGGTATGCTTCTAATCGCATTCAAAATCTGTCAGTTTAAAATACAGTTACAGTTACAACAAATTTGAAGGTTTATAATTAACATTTTTAGAGTATTTAGTACTTTGTCTTATAGACAAACGTTTTGCGATATGGTGCCAAAGAAAATAGGATACGTACCTATATTTGACATCGTAGAAGTGTAGTGCAATCAGCAACCTTTCTCTTAGTTCCTATTGATACTAAATAAATGGTTTCTTTTATGCCACAACTACTTATATTACCCGATTACCCGATATCGGTTTTGCGAGGGACCAGCGTACGGCTAACGAATAACCAGCTTTAATAAAGGATACAATTTTAGTAAAACTTGAGTCTTTCGTTGCTCAATACACAATTACTTTACCATCAATTACTAAACTGCTATTGTTTTGAATACAACTCAAATATAAATATACAGACAATGAGAAGTAGAAACATTCTTCAAATTATTTATAATCACGTAGATGAATTTAAAAAAATAGACCTGTATTTGTTTATTTTGCTATATCTTTATTCTTTATTGACATATAAAGCTTTAAAGTTAAAAAGATAATGCTAGTTATCACTCTGAACTGAGAAACAAAGTACCAGATGCTAGTTGGAGAAAGGGCAATATACAAGAGTGGGTGGCTAGTAGCATATGATCCTAGTATGTTAAAACAGCTAGTTGCATTGTGAGTATTTGTTAAACTAAGTTGAAACATGTAAGTTATAGTGTATATGTTTTAGAACCAACTACCGTAGGAATATGTGATAGATGAATTAGCGCGTGCACATGGCCACACGGTATTACAATTACCTCCATACCATTATATATTCAATCCCATTGAAAATATATGGGAAATTTCAAAAATATATTTCAATCGTCACATAGGAAGAGATGGCTAAGAATCGCATGAAGATGTGGGATGAAGCATTAGCAACAATTATGCCAACAACTTGGTCGAACACCATCCACCATACAGAAGCTGAAACCATGTGATGGTGGGAACGAGAAGTTGGATTTATCCCCTATAATTTAAATGATGATGATTCAAACTCAGGCAGTGATATTGACGAAAATTAACTAATTAATGAATTTGTATAAATCCATTAATTTTATTTTAATGTGTTTGACTTCATCTTTTATGTAATTGCAATTTTAGGCATTTAGCTATTTTTTTATATTTTAACTCTCAATTCCTGAAATATTTCCACTTGTATGTCAATAAAACAACAATTAATTAAATACATAAACTGGTGTTTAATTAATTGTTGTTTTATTCACCGACAACTGAAAATATTTCAGGAATTGAAAGATAATACACACAAAAAAGATATATTAATTTATATTTTAATAAAGGAATTTTGATCCATTAAGTACATACATGCTTTTTCTCGTTTAATTTGTATGTTACTTAAAATATTACTTTCTTTTAATAGATATATATTTACTTTTTGTAATCTGACCGAATGTTTTTACATCTCACCAGATACTTCTTACTACCCCAGCAGCACTGCTATATTGGGCAAACATTGTTTGCATATATTGGGCCAACACTGTAAACGACAGATTTTGTGGTGGTTGGAACAATATTTGACCATTATTGCATTTCGATGTTGGCTCAACATGAGTATAATATTTTACCTTTGTTACGTTTTAACATCGGTCCAAGATATAAGAATATTTTACCATTGTTGCATTTCAACGTCGGCCCAATATGCTATGTAAGTACTATATTCTATCTATTGGATTTCAATATTGGTCCAATGCGTATGTACAATATTTTACCATTACTACTTTCTGATGTTGATCCAAGATTATAGCACATACAGGGTGATTAATAGATATTAATACATGTGTTTCCATTATCTAATAGTTTCAAAATAGAACGAGTATGAAAATAATATGATTGTTCTAGGACTTCTAAATTCTATTAAATCAACGTAATTTTTAGATTGACGTTACTCACTATGGCAAATAATAGGTTCCATATCTATGTTTAGTCGTTTCTAAAATATACATATTCGAATTCCAAACAGTGTCTTCATCTATTTTCTCCGCGATATTTTTTAATTTGATTAACCTTAGATATGTGTGTGGTTATATTAAATATAGCTAATATATGGAAGGTTGCATTTAAAAATATATGTCTATCTTTGTGTCACACAATGTTCATTACAAATAATGAGGTCAATTTAGTAAAACTAAGTCCAATAATTAGCATTAATTGTATTTTTGCTAGTTTATGTAGTTTCCAAAATAATACCCACATTTTTTTAAAATTTTTACTGAAAAATTTCATACAAATGTAATTAAATATACTTACTTCCTGGCTTATTATTTGAGTTTATTAATGTGAATTATAGTGATCTGGTATAATAGATGAAGAAACATTACTTCAGAATAATAAATATTTATATTGTGCATAACAGTTTGTATAAACACAATACTATACATAGAAACTTTAAAGTCGACAGAATAAATCAAAGATATTCACACTTGTTGAAATATCTTATCTTCTGTTTCTTCCTCCATCCCTATCTTTGGCACCTGCCAAAAATAACGAAATAGATTTCATTAATTTCATGTCAGAGACGTCCGCAAATCGTCTTCTTACAGCTTCTAACAATAACACATATGTACATAAATGTTCAATTTTATAGTACCTATATTATCTTACGTATTACAGCCTCACAGCACTTTAAGCTTTTAAATGCAAGTTTTCCCTTTCTACCTATGCCAGAATAACGCATGGCAAGACTATTGCAAAACAATTTGTTCATGCACGCATAAACTGCTTTGTGATATGTGTCTCCGCCACATAAATAGAGACATTCAACCTAAAAATCAATATTTTTATAAAAACAAATAAAATAAAAGTCGCAAATAAATTATCTTACAAAAGTATCGAAGTTTTGTTTGTCGGTCAAAAGCAATTCCGTTGCATTCAACGAGTCTTCGTCTTGCAGTGGCAGTCCCCAGGTTGAATTATTTGTAAAACTACTATATGAAGCTTGCAGTACATTACTGTTTAACATATTTTCTTCTAAAATGTTAAATCGTTTATTAAGTTGCCTTTTAATATCACTGATATCCCATTTCAAAGCCATGATCCCTTTATATATCAACTTTTCGGCTTCTATTAAGAAAATCACATATTATTTTAAAATTTGTTGTCTCCATTATGGTTAATAATATGTAAGATATTCCGCATTATAAATCGAATTTTAATGTGTTTGTTAAAGACGTTTTCAGTAACATTAGTTCTAATTTTCTCAAAACATTACTTCTTTAGTAAACCTTGCAGATACTTTAGAGCAGTATTAAATATTTCATAACTTGAAAATTTACTCTTCAATATCTACAATCGAATTTATTTTGAAATTGGATTCTTTTGACCTAGTCATCAGGGGACTAAAATGTATTGATGTATCAATTGCTAAACGATTTATAAAGTATATTAAGAGTATTAAATAATACATATTTTATAGATAGAAAAAAGTACCTCTCATACAAACTTGATTGCTTGGTACCAGCTTTATATTTTCTTCCGCTGAAGTTATGGGCGAAGAACATTCTCCTATTGCAGGCGCTTCTGCATCCTCTACCATAGTTTCTGCCGAATGCTGCGTTAGAAGACACTCATTTGTGACTGTCCAAATTCTTGATGGACCTGCCTCAGCTGAAATCTTTCTTCGCTTTGCGGAAAATAAGTCGCCCAAAACAGACGAAGTATTATTAGTAGTGGAAGTATTAGTCCTTATGCTCTGTTCTCTAATTGGTGGTATGAATTCTGAAATTTAGATTAAATTAACCACAGTAGTTGTATAAAATTTATTCATTACCAGGGCATAAGTCTATTAAGGTTACATTGTCATCTTTACTTAACAGATTTTGTTCAGTAGGTATAACACGCTTAATTTTTAAATATCTTACAATCTATTGAAGCAAACTACCAAAGCACAGTAATACTTAGGAAGTACTAAATAACAACTATACAATAAACTTGTACTCAAAAAGATAATCAAAATGCATGCAACATTGCAATTGCAAAATATGAAGTTTCATTATGTTCTTTAATAGAACACTAAACACTTTAACCCACTGAACACCAAACAAGTTTTAACTAAAACACCGACAATGCTGTCATTATCAAGGCGATAATATTATCGCCTTGATAATGACAGCATTGCTGTTGAAACGCGTCGGTGTTTTAGTTAAAACTTGTTTGGTGTTCAGCGGGTTAAAGTGTTTAGTGTTCTACTTCTGCACCAAGAGATCCAGTGAAGAACTACGTTCTTTAATGACAATCAGTTTGCTGATAATGTTGGCGACATTAAAACTTAATATGAAATTTCCTATATTTTCAAATTAAAATACTCCAACATTGCTAGATTTAAATGGATATGTGTAAAAGTTTTCAATACCGACACATTTTTGAGCTGTAATTCTACTATTATCAATGCCAATAATTTCAACAATTATTTCGTCAAATAGTAGGCCAAAACAACCTTTCATATTTTTTGAAGATAAAGCATAATCGTTATAAAGTATAGAGCAATTATTGTCACTGTCAGTAGGTCTAACATAAAAAAGAGATTGATTTTCAGAAAATCGTTTGACAACCTAACCCAGAGTGTTGTTTGGCGCTCTAAGCTATTGAACGAATTTTCCCAAAAAGCTTTCAAATGAAAAAAAAATTCAGTTCATTACGAGAGACACGTGATATATAGGATGTTGTGTACATTATAAATCATTTAATTAGTCCCATATAGTTTTAATAAGTCTTCAACAAATTTTGTCAACAGTATTCTGGCGTACTGAATATTATGATTAAAAATTTCATTAGAAAATAAAATACGAAACGCACAATAAAACAACAGAAAATGATCGAATTTTGATGTAGGCAGCACATTTTAAGCACTAGTATGCCCGTATATATATAAAAGAAAAAGACGAAATTCGGTTGCTTTCCAGTGATCAAGTTCCTTAAATCCTCTTGATTTTCTATTGAACTCTGTAGGAATAAATTGTGTAATATATTGCAAATATTCTGATATATTTCGATCACGCATATGAAGTTTGTGGTTATTTTATAAGTCCGACACCGCAACATTTTTTTCATTACACCAATAAAACACAAGTGCATTGAATCAATTAAAAAAGATGTAATCATGTTTAAGTTAGCAAAATCTAAAAGTGGTGACATGCCATCATGGCGGCCCTCTTGTTCTTGGCTTCTGAAGTTTGCATCAGTTCTTAAGGATGCTTTTGATTCTTTAAAAAACATTCTAAGTTTTATTGCAAATTCCTTTTTGTGTGTATCTTTCACATCCATATTTTGACTTATGCCCCTTTCTTGCTTTTACATATCCTCTTGCAGGAGCATCACATACAAAACAAAGTATCTCAATAGTAGGTATACAGGGTGTCCCAAGTTGAGTGGCGTATTAGAATATTTCCTAAAGTACACCAAAGAGAGCGCTGAAAATTTGGTTGCCTTGGTTTCCGGCCATGCTCTTTTTAAATAAAATAATTTTAAAGATGGCCGACTTCCGGTTATAACGGAAATCGATAGGAACTTCGTTATTTTAAATGAAACACCCCATATATTAGTGGATTTTTGGATTTTACGCAAAATTTTAGGCTAACTTTCTTAAATAAACCTTATGTCTAAAATGCACCGTTTTTGAATAATTCCACTTTTTTTTTAATAATTCGACAAATCATTGCTGGGCGTCATTCGGCCTCTCTCAGACAACGTTTGACTTACAGCCTTCAAAATTTTTATGATGAGTACTAAGGTCTAATTGTAAATCGTTGTTGGAAAAAAAGTCTAATATCTTACACAGGATGTTCAAAATACACTTGCCAATGTAGACAACTTCGTACCTTGGGAAGTCGCTTATTTCAAATGGAACACCCTGTATTTTATTGGGCCAGTAGTTAGGACTTTTTATTCTCTTTTGATCTGTATTTACATTCCCTATACCTAACTCTTAAGGTTTTTGAGTTATTTATAATTTTTATAAAACAGACTGAGATTTGAAAAAAAAAGTTGCCATGAATTATAAAATGACATTTAGAGGGAACTATTTCACTAAAGCTAATTTAATACTGTTTATCAGTAGTTGTCATGTATAACTGTTGGATTTACACCTTTCGGAGTGACACTAAAGTAGGCATAAATAATAAAAACAGGTATGAGGAAGACTATTATTTTTAATGTCAAATTAGAAAGCAAATACGATACTGAAGCAACAAATGGGTAACAGCATGGTACATATACCATTTACAAGTAGACGAAAACAGAAACCTTAGTTAAATCGTTCAATATGATCTCCATTTAGATCTAGGCAGCGGTTTAAGCGATCCATTACACCATCTGTTGTAGTGCGTAAAATTTCGTTTCCCTGTAAAGTCCCAAAGCAATTGCGCACTCTATTTTCAAGCTCTGCCCTGCTATTAACAGGGTCGAAATAGACTTCATTTTTTATTTTTCCCCACAGATAAAAGTCCATTGGCGTGAGATCGGGCGATCTCGGTGGCCACGCCCAAGGCCCACCACGTCCTATCCAGCGATCTTCAAAAGTTCAGTGATGCACTGCCTTACCCCATTACAACTATGTGCCGGAGCTCCATCAAGCTGATACCAGCAATTTCTGTAGACATTTAGCGGTAAGCTGTCTAAGAACTCCATTACAACCGTCCGCAAAATTTCTATGTACATTTCTGAATTTAGATTGTCGTCGTAAATAAAATAACAACATTTGTTGCCCATCAAACAAGAAAAAACGTTAAAACTAAATTTATTTTGGAATCCTCTTTCCCTAATTACGTGGGGATTTTCGTGGGACCAAAAATGGGAATTATGCCTGTTGAACACACCTTCGTGAAAAAATTTGGATTCGTCTGTCCAAATTATCTTTTGTAAAAAATTTACGTCTTCTTGCTGGGCCACCATAAGCATTTCACACAACTGCACTCGAAGTAATCTGTCTGTAGGTTGTAGTGCATGCACAGTTACAAATTTGAAATTGTGTAGCTTATGGTTTCTCATAATCCTGTGTATGGAAGAGCGTGGAATGCCTAAATCGTGTTCAGCGGCTCTGGTTGACGCTCGTGGAAACGCTTCAAAATAAGCCAAAACCGAAACTTCATTATCTTCATTATCTTCATTCCCAGTAACCGGAGCAGATGTAGCTTTCTTTATTTTAACGCTACCAGTTGTTAGAAAATTGGCCAAATACCTTCTCAATTTATTTTCTGTCATCGGTGGTAGTTGAGGGTAAGTTTCATTAAAGTTTCTGCATGTTCGAGCAGCCATTCTGTTACACTGTCCATGAATAAAAAACAAATTTAAAATGTCTTCGTTTGAATAATTGTAATTATCCATTATGGTTATTATTATTATTATTATTTGTATTATTATTACTCAGTGTATTGTAATCAAACAGTAAAAACAAATTAAAGGAACAACTATTAACTTAACAATAACACTCTTCGTAATTATCAGATTAGTTTTAGAGTATTTGTTTTATTGGAAATGTCATTTTATGATTCATGGCAACTTTGTTTTTTTTCAAATCTCAGTCTGTTTTATAAAAATCATAAATAACTCAAAAACCTTAAGAGCTAGGTATAGGGAATGTAAATACAGATCAAAAGGGAATAAAAAGTCCCAACTATTGGCCTAGTAAAATACAGGGTGTCCTATTTGAAATAAGCGACTTCCCAAGGTATGAATTTGTCTACATTGGCAAGTGTATTTTGAACATCCTGTGTAAGATATTAGACTTTTTTTCCAACAACGATTTACAATTAGACCTTAGTACTCATCATAAAAATTTTGAAGGCTGTAAGTCAAACGTTGTCTGAGAGAGGCCGAATGACGCCCAGCAATGATTTGTCGAATTATTAAAAAAAAAAAGTGGAATTATTCAAAAACGGTGCATTTTAGACATAAGGTTTATTTAAGAAAGTTGGCCTAAAATTTTGCGTAAAATCCAAAAATCCACTAATATATGGGGTGTTTCATTTAAAATAACGAAGTTCCTATCGATTTCCGTTATAACCGGAAGTCGGCCATCTTTAAAATTATTTTATTTAAAAAGAGCATGGTCGGAAACCAAGGCAACCAAATTTTCAGCGCTCTCTTTGGTGTACTTTAGGAAATATTCTAATACGCCACTCAACTTGGGACACCCTGTATATTTTTTGGTTGAATACCAAACCATTCCAATAAATAATTTATTTCGTTAACGAATTCCCAAAAAAAAAACTTTGCAAGTGCGGTTTGCCATTTCCACAAAAGATTGCAATTGCAAATGGGTGAATATTAAAATTATGAATGCTAATTTTACCAAGTATAGGCCAAAATTACCGAGATGTACTCTTATTTAAAGGTACTCTATCTACATTAAAATTAAAATTTAATTTGTAATCTGTAATCTTTGACTGAATAACTGCAGAGACCAAATATTTTTTAAGGTTTGTTTCTATTCTCATATACATACATATGTATGTATGTAAATTCTCATGCGTTACCAGAAATATGCTGCATGACATGGAAACTGCAACACTGCAACACCAAGAAGGAGTGCGAATTTTTTGACCAAACTTGGTAGAAACGTATAACTAGTCAAAGGCAATAATTGATTAAAATTTCAAAGAAAAAACAAAAGACTAACACAATTTAACATAATTTTTATTAATAATGTGTCGAGTCGCCCCTATTAGTTACACACTCCCTCACTCTTCGTGGTATTGATTTGACTAGGTGGCCGATATCCTCTTGGGGTATGGTGTCCCAAGCAACCTGTAATTTATACCGGAGAGCTATTAGTGTCTGCGGGGGATTGGCTAATTTCATAAGTTTTCGTCCCATAATGTCCCACACATGTTCTATTGGCGAGAGGTCGGAGGATTTGGGTGGCCATGGCAAGATATTGACATGAGCCTCTTCGAAGCGATTTATGGAAATTCTCGCTACGTGGGGAGGGGCATTATCCTGCTGGAAAAGTGGGTCTTCGAGCGTTTGAAGATATGGAAGAATATGGAGTTCTACCACCTCATCAATGTAACGCTGGGCGTTCATGGTGGTTTGGATGAATACCAACTGCGATCTACTCCCATATGCTATAGCACCCCATACCATAACACCCACTGCTCGATGCACATGCCTTTCAACGGAAAACTGAATATCACGACGTTCCCCACGTCTTCGTCTGACCCTCATACGGCCATTATGCATCTCTAGATAAAATCGAGATTCATCACTGAACACCACCTTATGCCACTCCACGATCCAATGCATTCGCAATCTACACCACTCCAAACGTTCCTGTCGGTGTTGAGCCGTAAGTGGTAACACAAGATGTGGACGATAAGCTGAAACCCCTAATTCGACGATAAACGGTTCGAAGGGTTACAGGACGACCTTGATTAAATAATCACACGTCAGTAATTGATCTGGTACTGGAGATAACTTGTCTCTTAGTGCCATTAGGCGAAGACGGCGGTCCTGTATCTCATTAGTTCTTCTTCGGCCTCCAGTTCCTTTTTGGCCTCTTTCCTGACCCTTCCTAGTCCATGATTGATAACAGCGCATAATGGTGGATTGGTTCCGGTTAAGGCGATTTGCAATTTCCCTGTATGAAAACCACCTTCTCGCAAATCAACAATTCGACCTCTGTCGAATTCGCTTAATTGGCGATAATTTCCACGTTACCGCACTCTAGGCATAATAAAACTCTTTAAACACGTTAAACAAAGGTATAATAAGACAAAACCGTTCAAATTAATTTGAAACAAGCAATAAATACACCACACATTAATGTCAGCGAAAACTGAATGAAGCGTCAGATGTGCCATGACCACTTGATCTATCGCAACAAAATTTTAATCAATTATTGCCTTTGACTAGTTGTACGTTTCTACCAAGTTTGGTCAAAAAATTTGCACCCCTTGTTGGTGTTGCAGTTTCCATGTCATGCAGTATAGTACTCATGCTTATAATATTGATAATGTTCAACGTTTAATATAGTTCAAACATCTCTTGGCAAATTTAAGTGTAAATATCAATTTAAACCCTGGAGGTGATTTAGTGGTGCAAAAAAGGAAACAAAATAATCTTTAGCCCAATTAGTCAAAAAAGATTCAAAAAGTATCTATACTAGTAGTATATTGACCCAATGTTGAATTTATTTCTGCAGTTTTACCTTATATTTCCTTATTAAACAAACATTGACAGTCTCGCGTTAATAGGTATGTATTTGTTATAAATGTACACTGATTAGTATACATTTATATTCTTTTATCTGATTTCACTACGTAATGTGTCATATTTCAAAACATTTTTTAGTGTCCTAATGGCAGTTTTCACCGTGCTGGTGCGGTAATACATATCGTTTTTTATAATACATAGGTAATTGCATTTGTCTAAACTAAAACTATAGAAACAAACCTGTAATAATGGACGTATTTATTTCACCTCTAATTTGATTTACAGTTTTCACCCAATATTTGTTTCATGATGAAATCAGATAAAACGTTGTACGATATTTGTATCGTAATGTGCCTTTACCTAATAAAGCACGAGCAAGCGTAGCTCAGCGATTGGCGCTTATGCTGGAAAAATTGTCTTCCCGAAGTTGGTATGTAAATAACTAATTTCAACTAAATAGTAACATGAAATGTTATCGTAATCAACGCATTCAAAATTCAAAGCACGTATATAACATAGACTATCGCATGTAAATCCCAGAAGAAGTAGATAATGTTATTAATACGTACCTATTTACAGTTTGATGTATGTACGAAACTGCACTTTGATATAAACCAAACACAAATAAGCTATAACAAATTTTCTAAGAAACCGTTACAATCTATGGCTTTTAGGTTAGTTTTAATCACAAAATATGAAATCAGCATATGCAGCGCTTGCGATATACATATGTACTGCTCGATTACACGGGCATTTCGTTCAAATTCGAAATTTCGGGCAAGATGTGCGCGCTATCTCTGATTCATAATAATAATAATAATTCATGCCTTAGCATCCCCCAACAGCTTGCGCCAATTACAGGGGGCATCGGCTGAATTTGGAAAACTACAGAAAACCAAACTCAGAAAGGAAGCACCGGGGTTCGAGAACCCAGTACTGCCGGACTACGAGGAAAGTGTGCAAGCCACTAGGCCACGAGCCCGATTCATATGGAGTACTAAATATTGTATTGTTGCCAAATCTTTGTAAGCTTTGTATCTAAAGGCATTATAATCAAACATCAAAGAACGTTTTAATATGAAGAATGAGAAAGTTTTTAGCGTTATTGTGACAAAAACGTTTTTTATTGTTCTTATTAACAAGAAATCTGAATAAATATGGTTAGCTATAAAAGTGTGCGATATGGCAACAGTGCATGGTAACGACAATATTTACGTAGTTGACCTAGTGTTTACAAATTATTTTGTGAGGTTATAAAGAAACCTGTAACAAGTTTTGGGTAAGTTTTGTTATACTTACTTGTAGTTTCATTTTATTAATTGTTGCTGGAGTAATAATAATTTATTGTAATATTTAGGTAAAAATTTATTTTTATGACTTTTCCAAGTGTGCATAAATATAAATGTAAAATTCCAGGTTGCGAAAGTCGATATTATTCCAATATTTTACCTGATTCGGGTTATCAAAATAAACATTTTTTCACCCTCCCTTTTAATGATAGAAAACAGGTATACTTAAACGCTATTCAAAATTCTAAGTCATGCAGATTTAGACTGCAATCGTGGACTTGTTGTGTTAGCTCTAAATCAGAATACTTAAAATTGTAGTATGAAAGATGTGTAAAAGCCTTGAAAAAATTGAGCACTGTCAATTTGAAAGTTACATAAGTTTAAGTAACACACCGTACTTAAACTTACCTAGAGTACTGTCAGATAAAATCACTACCAGTGAAAGTAAGTTGGATTCATACTCTTCGAGGTTTTGTTTTCTTGTGGAATCAACTGGACACTTGCGAACAAGATCATTAATAAAGATCGCTTAGAGAACCTGCTTGGTGTATGTCCGTGTTGTGGTCTTAATACAAATCCAAGTTGTCATCAATTTATTGCCAATTTTAAAACTTGTATTTTAAATAATTTTGTGTCTTCTCATTCTATCGGATTCAATTGTGAGCAAGATAGTGGACATATCTTAACTAATCTACAATCATTTATGACTTCTATTGAACCTGAAAGTAATAGAAATAGTACGTTGGATAAGAATGAATTAGAAGATTCTTCTCTAAATGTTCCAATTAATGATGAAAATGATTTAAATTATCAAGTTGTCACCTTATGTATGTGGATTTTTTCTAAGAAAGCTTAATTTAGCTGATTATGAGGTTTGTAAATCTTCTTTATTTTCTGCTAATGTAGAACTCCGTCATACTTTTACAATGTTTAAGAAACTTTGTGACACAAAATTTCTACAAATTCTTTATCCCACTCTTAGTTTGGTATTATATTAATAACATATTACGATAGGATGGTTGTACTTTGTTGTTTGTACTATTGAAATCGTTTGGTCATGTAAATCTATTTAGAAAAAAATGTAGGTAACATTGCAAAAGGTTAGTTTTTCATGGTACACTTGTGTTAACAGCGATCAACCTTTAGTTCAAGAACAATTGTTAAATATATCTCTGCGTTTTATTATCAGGAAATTGCATGATGACATTTGTCGGTCTTCTAATGATAGATCCAAGAATCGAAACTCAAGAAAGGTTAGGCAGCTTATGCATTTCTAAGACAAATTAAGATATTGAATTAATTTTTATTACACATCAACATAATCTAAGGATATCAATTTTTATTTTATTTGCTTGATTTTAGTTCCGTTAATATTGTCTTTTGTTGTTTAGTTTGGTTGCTAGATAAGTTATAAACAACTATCTGTCAAAAGTATCCATTAAACAAGTACAGTTAATGATAAATCTTAAAATGTTTAGAATTTAAACTTTAGTGTGTTACTTCTCCCACCATTTCTGCGTTGTTTCACAAAAATTAGTACCCATTGATAAGTGTAAGCATAAGTTGCGTTAAAAGCAAACATGAATGAACAAAATAGACGTCGTCATTTGCATCCTGACGAAATGAATAGGGCAGTTGGAATGCTGGAAGCTGGAGTAAGACAAGTTGACGTAGCGGAGCGGCTAGGTACAACACAGAGAGTAATTAGGCGACCATGGCGACGTTACAGAGATACAGGTAATCCCAGGGAACAACATCTTGGAAGAAGACGCGCCACCACTGCTATTCAGGACCGGTACATCACTCTTCAGGCTCGCCGACAGAGTTCACTAACTGCTACTGAGTTAAAATTGCGTCTCCAGGCAGTGCATAACGTGACAGTCCACAGCCAAACCATCAGGCGTCTTTTAAGAGAAGTCAATCTTCACTCCAGACGCCCTCTTAGGGTTCCACCATTATCCAGGGGAAATCGAGGACATCGCGTAAACTGGGCTCGAGAACACTTAAACTGGACTCAAGAACAATGGCTGACTATACTTTTTCTGACGAATCTCGCTTCGGATTAAGACCAGATACTCGCACATTAAGAGTCTGGTGTCAGCCTGGTAATGCAGTAAGGCTACAGCATGCCCAAGAAGTGCACAGCTACCGAGGTGGTACTGTAATGATATGGGCGGGAATTATGCTGGGTAGGAAAACTGATCTCCTTTTTCTAGATCAATTCTTAAATGCTGAGCAATATATCCAGAATATTCTTGAACCTGTTGTTCAGTAATTTGTAGAAGCGTTGGACCGAAATTTAACCCTTATGCATGACAATGCACGACCACATGTGGCAAGAGTTGTTACCGATTGGCTCAATGAAGCAAGAATTGAGGTTTTGCCATGGCCAGCTCAATCCCCAGACCTCAATCCCATTGAGCATGCATGGGATATGCTTCAGAGAAGATGCGTGCCACATATGGACGCTATACAAAATCGACGGCAACTGCAAGAACTTCTTTCACAACAGTGGAATCTTCTTCCACAAGAAGACTTGGACAATCTTATTCTGTCTATGCCAAGAAGATGTAGGGCGGTGAGGAGGTCCCAATATTTATTAATTTCTTAATCTTCAAATTTTTGAATTAAATATAAGATTAATTTTGAATTGTTGTTTAGTTCCATTTTGTATAATTTCTAATTAATAAATTATTATTAAAATTGTGTTAAATATTAATTTAAGTTAATTTCACTCATAGCTTACTTTACATTTAACTTTCAAGACAAAAATGGATAAAAAGATGCACTAAATTATTTTTTTGAAGCAAATAAGATATATCCTTAGATTATGTTGATGTGTGTATATGCACGTAAATATGTGTCTGTGATTTCTATATTTATAGATATACCGCACTGATGAGATCAAATAAGATCGAAACACGTATTTAGAGCCTATCTAGAACCAAAAGAAAATATCACAGTAATTTAAAAATGCCGCTATAGCGATTGTTTACGAATTTAGTACACCATATGCTCATCAGACTGTGCTAGCGTAAGGGTCTAATTTTTAACGCGGAATGAGTCACTCTTATATGAAATACTCCTTGCTCGATTAGATTAAGGGTCTATTTTCACTCCTAGCGAGCACATCTTATACTAACATCGGCTGTCATTACAAATAAATTGGATAACAGAGGGAGCTAATAGTACCAGTTGTCGATCATACTGCGAGATGAAAGACAGCAATATACAAAATGAGATAGCAAGATCGTGACATAGAGACATGTCGTGAAAGGAGTATAAGCACGTAGAAAGGAATATAAAGTAAATTCGAATAGCAGTAATTGCGGCAATGATGTGCCCCTCTTCTAGAAAGGTGCCAAACCATTTGGAACGTCTACAGTTATCTGTTTTACTACCGGATACGTTTCTTGCAATACTCTTTTTTATTTAGCATTATATTTCTTTTTATAATGTACACCATGCTTATTCGCGTTCATATTTAGTGGACGAATAAGTTTATAACTCTTGAAATACTTTACTTTAAAAAATAAAAAAAATTCTTTTTTATTAAACACGTAATTTCTGTCACTTACTTTTCGTCCACCAATTTATAATTAAATGTTAATATTCCAGTAATAATTTCTTGTTTATAATCATTCTTCACAAAAATTATTGCAAGTAAAAATAATTCAAATTTCCCACCAACAACTGATAATAGCCCCTTAAAGGAATATTTCAGTTACAATAGATCGTCACATGTCGTGAACACGTTGACGCTCCTTATATCAGTGTGAGTTCCGCATTATAAGAAATCACAGTATAATTTGCATGTCTATGACATTTTTTAAAATAGATGTATGTACCTATGTAGATATTTTTGTATATTTGAAAGGAAGAACATTCCCCATAGATAGGCCACGAATTTATTTCATATTGTTCAGGTTATGAATAAATACATTTATACATACGTAAGTAAAAACAATAGTTTCAGATTATTGATTCATTGATAAAATTAGTCCCTTTAGATGATTTTTCGGTTCGCATTAATCACGGTAATGAGTAACTAGTGTACTTACCCATTATTATGTTTATATCATGCAGTCTGATTGTTAATCGAAAACAGTAGACAAATTTACTTTTTACACACAAAATCTCACACTAATATTAGATAACATTGTAAGAAACCGAAAAGGATAGGAGAAATTCAGCCAATGTTCGTGTTGCATTAGCTAAATACGATCAATCATTCATTAGGTCATTGGTGAGAATTGCCTATTAAAAGTATTATATATTATATAAACGGAACGGAATTTGAAACCAAAATTTTAATAATAATAATAATAATAATTTATTTGGTTATGTGACACATATATATGTGTATATAACACGTCATAATACACATACTACAGAATATAATACTAGTAGGTACATAGAACTAAATTATGCAAACAAAATCAATAAAAGATTAAATTAGAAAAAGAATAGCAACATATATTTACTAGTAAAGAAAGGGAGAAAGCAAACTAAACTTATGCAATTAAAATAAAGAAACTAAGGCAAAACTTCAATTAGAACATAAAATTGGTAACTAAAATATAACTCATAAGTACCATAAAATAAGCAGTAGGCAGCCACTAATAAAAGAAATTTTGCAGTTGATAAGTTCTTCTCTGTAACATTATACAGGGTGTTTAAAAACTTAGTTACTTATAACTTAGTTCAATCTGCGAAAAGAAATTTTTTAAATGGAAAGGTATATGTTTTATTAGATATTCTGATTCTACAAAAAACTCTCTTTTAATCCGTATTTGGTGTTCCTATACCTAAAATGAAAGGTGAAGAAGTTAACGATTTAATTAACCTCCGTACCTAAAATGCTCAGATATGTCAATTTACTGAAAATTCCGTTCCGTTTGTATAATACTCTTAATACGCCATTCTCACCAATCACCCTGTATATTATAGCGGATAGCGGTATCTTACAGATATTTTTAGAATACTAGTGTTCTACATTTAACCAATATTGGTGGTATATTGACTAAAGGCTGTTAGCCAGTTCATATTATTAAAATGTTGGTTCCCACAAACGCCAAAAATATGTTTAAATAATTGGCGTTTGGGAAAGTCGGCCAATTTAGGTTGATGGCCGTAGAGGTTGGCGATCCCAAGAAAATAGCACCTCGGCGCTGTCGCAAAATATTGGGCAGCGTATCTTGCTGAAATGGGGAACACTTAGCCGTCCCCTTCCGACCCTATTTAAAATGTTGGTGAGGGGCTTTAGCCAATATTAGGCTGGCCCGTGGACCCAGAGAAACCACAACGGCCAAATATAAGGTTGATAGGCCGAGATTGGTTGGCGAGCCCAGTCGCTACTATGCCGAACTCCGGACACCAGGCGCCCTCCGGTTTAAAATAGCCACAGTCGCGGTGAAGGCGGGCTCTGCCGTGAGCGACTGTAGTCCCCAGCTACTCGTGGGAAATGATATGAACAATTTTAAATACACAAAACTAAGTAAACAGGATGAAAAAACTAAAGACAAAGGAATGGCTACGAACACGGAACTCGGATCTCAGGCTAGGAGCACGCCACCACTTCCGAACCCATCAAAGGAGACCTACAATTGGGAAGATGTGCTGAACCCAATGGTGAGACGATCCTCTTTGCAGAGGACACCTCCACAGGAAAAAAGGACATCAAGAGCGATACGCCTGCAGAGGAGGCAAGAGTAAACAACGACACCCCAAAAGACGATATGGAGGATTGCCCCTGGCAGGACGAGGATATTACTACTAGCCCTATATATGCGCTATGTGCTAGTGACACAAGTGACAACTATGTTGATGTAGAGAGACCAGTTACAAAAAAAAGGAAACGAGACTCGTTAACTCAAAAGCGCGCAGGAGGGCAAAGCATACGGATAGAGAAATGGCGGAGGTTCTATCTTACATGGAAAAACTCTACAGCAAAAACCGATGGCCTTGGGAAAGCTGTCAAAGAAAGCACCAAGACCAAGATAGAGATAAAAACCATGACAAGGGAATTGGTGAACATAGTATGATCTCTCAAAAAGAAAATGGACGTACTTAAGACACACTACGATACGCTAACAGCAAAATGCGAGGAACAGTCAGCCCTAATAAAGACTCAGGACAAGGCGATCAGGATAGCGGAAGCTAAAGCACAAGATGTAATGGAAACCCTAAATACGAAAAATGATTTCGATAGCCTAGTTGCTGTTATAGATAACACTTGGCCAGAGGATGTTTATAGGGCGACGGAAGTCAGGAGCGCTACGCTCCACGACCTGGTGGGAAAATGCAACCTGGCACTTTTTATGAACCCAAACACGAAAGCGGATGACCACGTGTTGGAGCCAGTTCTATGCCGCTACCCGGCAGTCGGGTCGCTTCTCGAGGAAGGCCTCGTGGAAGGCGAAATAGACTTCGTTAAGGTACGCACCGAAGTAACCAGCAGTAGGACAAGCAAGAAGCAGACCCCAAACGAAAATGGTGTCTACTTTCTGCCGACCAAAATAAATGACGGTGGCTTCCAGGACATAGAGGCGGTCTTTCAAATATGCGGAAACCTTAAAAAAGAAGTAGGTGGGCTAAATAACCTGGTAGTGGATGTGATGGGGGTAACCCCAACTTAGACTACCTTCGAAAAATTCTGGAGTTTGTCTTTCACAACAGTGAGCATAAAATTATATTGATCGAAAAGCCTCCAAAAACCCAATGAAGCCTCTGCTACAGAGAAAAGAAGGGGAAGACAAGATAAGGACACGGGCAAGGTGATTATCAAAGCGCAGGGAAAATCATACGCGGAGCTGCTCAAAACAGTCAAAGCAAGTGTGGATTTGGATAAATTAGGAGTTAAAATCAATAAACTGAGGAAAACCCAAGGTGGAGATTTACTACTGGAGGTCCCTGGTAGAGACAACGCCAGTAAATTGACGAAAGCCAATAGTCAAATAAAGTCGTAATACACATAACAAACAGAGATGCGGACATAACAGAGAAAGACTTGATGGAAGAATTGAAAAAACAAAAGGAAGGCCTGCGGGATGAGGATATAAAAATACTATCCTTGCGACCAAAGCTTAGCGGTAGCCAAGCAGCTACTTTACTCGTAGGAAAAGAAATTGGGGAAAACCTGGACAAAATAGGAAAACTTAAAATTGGATGGACGTCATGTGGTTAAAAAACGCGTGCAGGTTCTGAGATGTTTTAAATGCCTACAGTTTGGGCATAGCTCTGCAGAATGCCGAGGAGACGACAGGACAAATGTTTATATTAGATGTAATGCCCTGGGTCACCGGGCAAAGGACTGTAAGAATGAGCCTTTTTGCCCTATATGTAATACTAGCGGGCACAGAGCGGATCAAACAAAATGCCCTCATTTTAGAGACTTAGTGAACGAAAAAGGCAAGAAGAGACCTAATCGGAAGGCCCCAGCGGAGGTGGGGACTGCAACACAAAATGAAAATCCTACAAACTAACCTACGCAGAGGGCGCGGCGCCCACGACCTCGCCTACGCTACCGCGCGGCGTATGGACATAGACATAGTGATTGCAGGTGAACCCAATAAAAACGTTGTCAATAGTAGTGAATGGATCAAGGACCGTAAGTGCGACGTCGGTTTCTTCTTCCTAAGCAAGAAAGTGGAGGTCAGTGAAGTGAATACCTTTGATGGCTGGGTATACTTGAAACTTAAGAACTTTGCCATATATGGCTGTTACATCTCCCCCAACATATCACAGGAACAGTTCGAAAGGAAAGTAGATGATATAATGAACCACCTAAACCAAAATAACGGTGAAGCAGTATTAATGGGAGACATTAACTCTAAATCTATCCAATGGGGCTCTCCGGTAAACGACAGACGAGGAGAGTATTGGACTGAATGGATGTCCAGACTAAACCTAGTAGTCAACAATTCCGGTGACACGCCAACTTTTCATAGAGGAAGCAGTAAATCCTATATAGATGTTACATGTTCTACCCATAACATGGCCCGAAAGATACATGGCTGGAAGGTATTACCGATAGAAAATCTGTCTGATCACCCATACATAGCTTTTGAGATAAGCGGTGGTGCGAGCAATACGAGAAGATCGAGCATGGAAAGACGAACACATCTATGTGACTGGGGTGCGTTTTCTGCAGAAATCGACGTAAGAATCGCAGGCATGACCAACGAAGAAAGGGTATCTCACCAACAATGCGCTAAGACAATAAAGGAATCGTATAAGAACAGTACCTGTACAACAAGTCCAAAACCCGAACCATATTGGTGGAATGACACCATCCAAGAGAAATGGCGGCAGTGCACATGCACTAGAAGAATCCTGACACGTGCAGCAAAAAAACGAAACACACCACAAGACATAAGAGAGGAGGCCGAGGAGAGATACAAGCTGCAAAAAAGGAGCTACGTAATCTTATTAGCAAAGAGAAGAAGAAACAATGGCTAAAACTGTGCGACGAGTTCAATGATGATATCTGGGGTAGCGGATACAAGATCGCCTTACGGGAACTAACAAGCTTCCCACCGTATGAACTCCCACTTAAAAGCAAGGTAACCATAATTGGAAAAGCGTGTTACAAAGCGTGACGATCACTCCCACCGCAAAAAATATAACAATGAGACGACAGAAGCCCAACCCATCACAGCTCTAGAACTGGAGAAAGCTGCGGCCGGTATGAAGAATGGCAAAGCACCCGGGATAGACGGCATACCACCTGAAGCCATAAAAGAGGCCGTTAAAACAAATGGAGCACGGATCCTGGACATGTTAAACTGTCTTCTCAACGAACAAACCTATCCGAAAGAATGGAAAATTGCAAAAGTAGTGCTGCTACCAAAGAAGGGCAAAAGCGCAGTAGACCCGTCCTCATATAGACCACTGTGTTTACTAAATACGCTGAGTCAATTGTACGAGGGTATTATCAGGATGCGATAAACCGATGAAATTGAAAGGAATGGTGGCTTTGCTGATAACCAATTCGGTTTCAGGACCAACAGGTCTACGATCCATGCAGTAGAAGCGGTGAAAGATACAGTCCAAAGTTGCCAGGAGAAATGGTGCGCCTTGATTACGCTGGATGTAAGAAATGCGTTCAACTCTGCTGGGATCGCATAATGGATAACCTCGAATGGACATATGCCGGGTTATTTGCTCAAAATCAGACTACCTCAACGACAGGTACCTTCAATTGGGAAGTTAAAATAGAGGCCACAAGGGTCACTACTGGGTCCCACGCTCTGGAATATCCTATTCGACGACATCTTTCACGTAGAGCTAACAACTGGCGCTAGCATTATAGGATATGCAGACGATCTTGCCTTGGTAGTAAAAGCGAAAGATGCCCAACAATTAACAGCGTATGGAAATGAATGCCTGAAGAGATTATACAACTGGCTCGAACAAAACAAGCTGGAACTGGCTCCAGAAAAATCGGAGGCAATTATCCTCAAAGGAACGAGAGATAGAGCACACGTACACTTCAGTATAGGAAATACTACAATAGTGCCCCAGAAAAGTTTAAAATATCTCGGAATTATACTGGACCAACGGCTGTATTTCGGGGAGCATGTGAAATACGTCACCAAAAAAGTAGAGGAAAGGGCCGCTAGACTGTCGCGCATAATGCCGAATATCAGAGGGCCGAGCAGCGCAACGCGCCAAGTCCTGAATGAAGTAGTGCACTCCATCGTCCTGTACGGAGCACCAATCTGGCATAGCATACTGGATAAAAATGTATATCGCAATATATGCGATAAGCTTCAGAGGAAGACGCTCATCCGTGTGGCATCAGCATTCCGTACGACTTCTACGGTGGCGCTACAAGTTGTATCTGGTATATCCCCACTTGACCTATTAGCATCAGAACGGAGATATATGCACCTAAATGGGGGGCCGGAGTGCCGGACAGCTGCGAGAGACATAACCTTAGATAACTGGCAGCGCCGATGGGACGACAACAACACCAAGGCACATTGGACGAAGAGGCTCATCCCCCGCCTTAAACCGTGGGTCAATTGTGGATTTAGGAAGATAGACTACTATCTCACGCAAGTCCTAACAGGGCATGGGGTGTTTAGAGCGTATGTTCTACGCTTCCGAAAGGATAGGGATGCCAGCTGCATATACTGTGGGGAAGAGGATACGGCTGAACACACAGCCTTCCAGTGTCGAAAATGGGAATACCTGCGAGAAGAGACAAATAACAGGCTCGGCATAAAACTGACACCGGAAAATCTCGTAGAAGAAATGACATCTGCAGAAGGAAAATGGAGGGCTATACAGAGCATGTTTAGCAAAATCATGAAGAACAAAGAGGAGCAAGAGCGGGCACGCCAAGCGGAGGCCAGATATCCCCCGAACTCCTAATCCCGGCACCTCGTGCCGGGGAGGAGAGAAGTAGGGCAGCACAAGACGAAGAAAAGACAGCCCAATCACCCTGACGCATGTCATCAAGACGATTCCGGGGTGACCTAAATCTCTAGAGGGGCGGTTCACAGGGCCACTTGTCAGCTCTTGGGCTGACTACGTCCGAAAAAAAAAATATAGGTTGATAACATTCGTTGTACAACGGATAATATATTATACCGATATTTTAGAAATGTTTTTTAAATACTGGTACACCACATTTAGCCGATATATGTAGGTGGTATCTGGCTAAAGACGGTCGGCCTATATATTGTAATAGAATAATAATAAAAGTTAAGAAAATAAATTTTACTTTTCAAATAAAATTGGAGTTTTAATTAAAAAAAATTAAAGAAAATAATTTTAAATAAAAAAAAATTTACACTTAGAAATATTTACTAAGTTTTATTTACTAAAAAAAATTATTTGCTTAAATTTAGAACTTAGAAATTAACTTATCTTAATTTAGAGTGTTTGAGTGTGTTTTGGAAAGCTTTCTGTTTTCACGCGCTCAACCTGGTGGACGGTGGCCGTCTTTTTCGTTGGGGTTTTGAACTCTGGTGAAATCCAGGTGGAAATCAATGATGGTTACTTTTGCTCAACGGTGCACCATTAAGTTATAACGCTGTTAAATCAAATTTACGAAGAAAGAAAACGGACGACGTTCTATTCGGAAAGAGACCGTTTGCTGCTAGCTGACGGGTATTTGAAGCCGTTGATTTGCAATTGTCTTCGAATGTTCTAGAAACACGTTGTCAATAACAGTCAAATCGAGATTAATTTCCTACAGGTCCGAGCAAAAATCGCGGTATACAGAGTCACCGTAAAGTTGTTGATTTTATAACCACCTACTTTCTCTTTTCTAAAATGCCCCAAACGTGATGGTTTTCTTCTTCTCGCGTGTTAGTTTAATGGTGTAATTTTGTGACAATGTTTAAGTTTGTTTTTGTACAAATTTAATGACATAAAATTAATTAACTACCATAGAATATATGATTGAAATTTTGATGGTGCATTTAACATCCTTCTGTCTTTGTTGCTGGCTGGACTTATAATAACATCGTAGCTGACCTACACCCCCTGTTACATCAGACGGCTTCTGAGCCAAAAACCTCATATCGACTCGTACATATGCGGATAAATCATCAATGATGCCAACTTGAAAAGTTTATCAATCTCTAATATTGAAAACGCATTTTAATAAGAAAAATGAATGAATTAAAGTCATTACTCGCATGTGCGCGATCGTGTTAATGCTACGCAGTTTAAATAATTGACGATTATTTTAATTCAAAAAGACACAAATCAGATAGCTAGTTATGATTTCGTAAATATTATATTAATTTTGTGTTTTTATTTTTACCTACACGGATACACATTTGTCAAGCGAAAATGGAGTTAGAATAGTGCTTGACAGAATAACATTATAATATGTATATTGCCAATATTCGTTCTAGAATGGACTAATATATTACACCAACATCTTACAAACATTTCGTTATACTATATTGGTACCTTGTAAGATAAATATTGGTGGAATATATTGACCGATCATGTGTAACCAACGTATGACCAAAATTGCCTAAATCTTTCCTATAGTGGGTCCATTTACTATAACATGTTACCTACGTTGATTTTGTAATAAAATAAAAAAAAGGTTTTGTGTTAAAATAAAAATAAAGTCATTTGAAGAAAATATTAAGTGTTGAAAATGTTGTATATATGTACGTACAAGTGATTATAAAAGACAGAGGACTGGAAAAAGGGAAAGAAAAAAAAACGATAGAAAGAGATTAGGTTGAGTTGGCGGACTATAAAATATTTGGATCGTTCATTTTGACCGTTGACGGTAGAAGCGGATTAGCAGATAAAGATATAGTACAACCGAGGTAGGAATGTTGGTGGATTGGATAGTGTGGATTGCATAGTGTGGATTGGATAGTATACGAACTCCAAACGTAAAGAAAGTAGCCTGAGGTTAAGAATATTGTAGTAAACTGTCAGTTTAATCAAGAGACTCAATTGCTCAGATTCTATAGCATTATGCCATTGGCAGACTCCAAAAAGATTTTGTTGCGACCACTGCACATCAAATTGGGCTTAATGAAGAACCTTGTTAAAACACCGAATAGAGATGGGTCGACTTTTCAGTACCTGCGTCAAATATTTCCAATGCTAAGTGAAGCAAAAATGAGAGAAGCTATTTTTGTAAGGCCACAGATTCGAAATATTCTGAAAGACGAACATTTTGACAGCACTCTAACAGATATTGATAAAATGCTTGGAAAGACTTTCGCCTCATCGTCACGAATTTCTAACTAATAAGCTGTCATCCTATCAACAAGTGGATTGCAATATGTCTCTCAAGAATCAATTTCCAACACTTACGCTTGGACTTGTTTTCTAGGACTGCGGAGCTGTAAGTGATGAGTATGGCAAACGCTTGCATCAGGATATATCAATAATGGAGAAAAGGTATCAAAGAAACTGGAATTTTTCTATGCTTTCAGAAAGAATTTACAAAAGAATAGCAAAAAGACTTGTTGAAAATTACGACTAAGTTTTTAATTTCATTGTCATTTTTGTATTCAGCGCGTCAAAATTAACAAAAACAGACAGAATACAACAGATAAAGTAAAATTTGTTGTCCAGTGTGATTTGTAGTAAACAAAAGACATAGACAATATAACATTATAATAATCTTTTATTCACTCATCAACATAATAAAGCATAATAGTTTAAAATTGTCAATGCACTTGTAAAACCTTTACTTAAATGCAAATAATAACAACTGCTACACATTGCAGTTTTATCATAATAAAAGCGGAACCTGTCTTCGTTTTTCTTTTGTCTATATGCGAACAATTGATAAATGTGTATATCTATATACACAATCGTTGATTATCAGATTTTAGTAAAGTCAGCGTGTGATATCATCACGTAACCATTTTAACGATAGTACTGAAATACTAGCAACAAGTACTGATATTAGTAAAAAATATTAATTTGTCACAACATTGAGAAACTTTGAACACTGTACATTTTAGGATCCTACGTTTTGTAGAAAGTACATGATTGGCATAAAATCACACCGGTATTTCTCACGAACATTAAGAACTAATAAAATAAAAGCATGCAACTATTGTATAGGTATAATTTTAGATTAGAATACGCGTCATTTATTAACAACTACAGTTTGCGTGTAGAATTTTTGTATCTCTTCATTAGGTTAGTACTACATCGTTTCTATAAAAAACTAAACTTTTCATTAATTATCTAAAAATATACGTTTCCAGTTTCCAATGAATATATGAGCGTGCAAAGTGTACAAATTTTGCAGGTTTTTTTTATGATCACTGTGTATTATAGTATCAAATTTTTCATGAAGTTTTATCAGCTTATTAGGGTAACAATTTTCATACAACTGTATGTATACGATATAACTTTCCATCTAGAGCTTTATAGGTTAAATAATTTAGAAAAGTTAAGTGAATATTTGGAATTATATAATAAATAATTTAACATATTAATGCGGTGTCCTTGATACTACATCCATACTAGTTGGTCGTGGAGTAAAGAAGACTACTAAGTTCGCAGTGGCATAATTTCTCCGACACTTTCCTTGTTTCATTTTTCTAACACTATTACGTTGAATGCTAGACCTACTAAAAGCCGAACGGCCAAGTAAGAGCTTCACATCAAACCAGGCTGTATCAGTAAACTAGATATAAGATAATGTTAAATGTTTTTTATTGCGCAGATTTACCAAATGAACAGAACAGTAAAGAAAGATTGTACAAGGTACAGCAGTGCATGTGTTAATTTTTTAGGTTTGGCCAATTGAATGCTGATAAAATATAGCTAACGCCTGTCCGTAGGCTGTGGCGGGAGAGCTAAAATAGGCTCGTGGAATACTCTAATGTTATGTTGTTATATGATAATTTATAAAGCCGAATCCACATTCAAGTTGCGAAAGTTAACATATCAGCTAACATCAAATACATTGCGGTAGGTTTAGGTCAGTATTACTAAAGGTAATGCAAAATAAAAATACGTAACTCTTTTAATAAACATTTCTTATTTGAGGTGGAAGATACAGAGTTTTAACAGTAATGACAATCAAGTTGGTGCTACATATATGTTCTATATTTGCTTACAAGTTTGTGAAAATCTCCGACTTGAATATTACCTATAAAAATGCAATATACGGTTATATAAGGCCGGAAATAAAAACCATTAATTAAAAAAAAATTAAGCAATAAATTTATATTCCCGATGCGCTAGTGTACTGAAAGTAAATCACTAGTGAGAAAACTAATACACATATTAGCAAACTATAATATGATAAATGTATGCACGATTGAAAAAACAGCGTATTTAAATCGGGAACTTTCACAAATTGTTTGTTAACATTTATGGATACCAAAACATTTAAACTTAAATTTGTAAAATATTAATATGCCACTTAATGCTGCCAGATTTAAGAAATAATTTGTGATATAGTATGTGTGCATTCGAATTTATGGCCAGTTCGTGTATGTTTCATTAATATGTTTCGATCGCATATGAAGGGTAAGGCAATGTTTATATCTTCCCACATAAGGACAGAGATTACATTTAAGAGACGGAGCAACACCACATTCTTTGCGGATGTGCCTAGATAATGAGGTTTTGTTGTGGTAAACCTTCCTGCATCTATGGCATCTTAGTAATCCCGTTCCTCTTGGTTGTCTCACTCTTCCTGTAAAGAATTTATATTAATTTTAGGATACCACCACATTAAGAGAATTGTTCATACCATATGTAACCGTAACAGGAGGAGGAATGTAAAACAGTACAAATCTGTGGGTTACTTTTGTTTATTCCCATCCTGCTTTTTTTCGTAGAAACAAAAATCTTAAAATTCATATTTATAGTAGTACATATTGCAGTATAGTATAAAATTTATTACATTTAGAGATAAAGTTTTAAGAAATAAGTATATGTACATATATACAAAGACCAAATCACCATGAAATGAAGAATACATATCACATTAAAAAATGCTTAAGTAGTAAAGTTCAACTGTATCGGTAGAATACATTTGAACGATATTTAACAAATCAACACAATTGTAATGGAAATGAATCTAATATCAAAGTTAATTGCTGTATGTAAATACAAAAAAAAATGGAAACTTACAAATTCCATAGGTTAGTCAGTGTGGAATGTATCACTGTGATATTTCATTTGTTTTAGAATGGCTTTTTCACAGCGCTAGTGTAGCCGAAATATTATTCAACTATTATTTAATATTCACAGAAAAAATGCGAAATAGATGGTGCACACATAAATATTCTTTCAGTTGGCGTTACAATATAGATAAGTTTCTACCCTAAACGGTCTTAATTATAATCACATTGAGTGTACATTTGTTGTACCTTTTCCCGACAAAATTATGTCTAAAAACCGCTGTCAAGAGAAACGTGATATAACTGTAGTACCTATAATCGATTTTTAAGGACAAATGCCTGCACTTTTTCGGAAGGAACTCTGCCCGGGGTAACATTTACTACCATGGAAGTTAGCGTTTCTCCTTTTCATGATACTATTAATATTTTTAACGACAGAGGCAACGATAAAATAACGTACATACACGTAATGATAGATATACCTACTGCAAGACAAGAATGCTGTCACTATGGTACTACACTTAGTCTAATTCCATTAATTTTAACACCAGAAATAAATGGACCCAAGGAAATACTGAAAATGTGTCGAAAAAAGTGTTAGGTTTCACACCAGATTTTTATGTGTGTACCTTCTATTATTGTAATCGCAGTCATGCCATAAATTTCGGTTCTTTGAGACGCCCAGATGATAGCTTAAGTACGATTACATACTATGGCCAAAAAAGAGTTCACGCAATTACTTAAACCATAATTATTATATTTTTGTCTTGTATTTAACATAGATTATATAACACAACATTTACAAAATTTATAAAAATATATACACAACTACAACTCAACTCACAACTCAGAATTAGAGCACTTAATCAGCAATATTGGAATAATAACTAAAAATTATCATCAACACTTTTCCGTGCATAATTTTATCGGTTTCTAATTTTCTGGTTTTACTAAATTCAGCACCAGTAAAAACTACAACAGCTTCTGGTTATGTCCCTAAGAATATAGATATCACACCTCGTATTCTTTCGCTAGTATATTAGAATACATTAAAGCAAAAATAAAATTGCTGTGTTTAAATGTTTCACTTTTCATGTCTTCTGTGTCTTCATGTCTCATTAACTATCTTCAAAGTTGTGTAAGCTAGTTTATACTGTGTGTATTCTTGGAAATATAAATAAATAAATATATTGCAAATAAAACAGCTGCACGGAAAGGCTCTCAAAATAGAAACGTAATAATTGAACTATGCGTCAAAGTATCAACAATACAGTGAAATATGATAATTTAGTGTCCAACAAATATTATATTTCTGTCTTGTTCACACATGAAGTGTCTTTCAAGATAATTGGTGTCTGACCTGGATGCCTAAATCGGATATGTTTAAGCAAATTGCAGCTTAGCTTAGCTCGTTGCTGACAGTATCCACACAAGTATCTTCCCTTACTGCCACATTCATGTTTAATATGTCTAATTAGTGATTGCTTATACTTGTATGCGCGTTTGCATGTATCACATATGTAGTCTGCTGAAGTTTCGGCTTGAGAACCTAAAAATGATAATAATGATAAAAATAAATACATTGAACCTAGAGTTTGAATAAAGACTAACTTATTTACGAACTCTGTGTTGTTCCAATATGATTTTATTGATAGATAAATTAACTTAACTGTATTTGATTTTCTTAAATATAAATGTTTCCATATTAAGCCAACATATTTTATAAATATAAATCCTCTTACCAAGTATTGATATCACAAATGTCAAACTGATGATTAAAGTTCATTGACTAAAGCAATTTTTATTCCGAACAAGGTCTGCTTGTAAAATTTTTGTTACGATTATCACTAGAGTGGACCAATTCTGAGCGAAAGCAGAGGCGTGACTAACGAATTGGTTCCCGCGTGCCCCATCGCACATACGATTACTTAGTATGTTGTCCACGGTCATGGTGTGTGCACGTATAATAGTAGCACGAAAGTGTATTCACGCCTCTGCTTTCGCTCCGAATTGGTCCACTCTAATTATCACTACCCTTCTTTAAGATCTTGAGAAAAATGAGGTAAGGCTGATAGGCCAGTACGACTTCGCTTCCAGCTAAAACCCCATATCACCTTGGTCTCTCTCCAACTCTTCAGTGTCTAACCTACAGTTAAAGTTGCCTGTATTAAGAGTACATAAAACTGGATATAGTGCTTCCAGGGCTTATAGTAACCGCTCTCTCCAAATGTTTCGTCGATATGTTGTAATAGTTCCTAATTGAATTTTTGTCGTTACTGATATATTTGACTAACTTAGCCAACTCAATTTGTTTTGATATGTATGTTGCTGGCTATGGTATCTCTAAGGTAATATGTTATTTAGTAATTTTTCAGAAATAGTAATTAAGCTCTTTTGTACATCGTATGCCTTAAGCTCCTAAGTTCAACTTGTACAAAACATTACAATACATTTAATTAGTAATTTCATAAACATGATAAAATGCAATTATTTGATGAAATGGATGATTCATATCCATCCTCTATATCAGAACACTTGCTTGTTGTATCTTCTGATAAATCGAGGGGCAGTACTTAATTTCGCTTTAAAACGGCGATATAAATCTTGGAACCGTGGAGTATATTAAGGGTTTAGTACCAGTTACTGGTGAAAAATTTGAAATACCTATACCTTTACTTATGATCATGTTTGTTAAAAATAATTATAAACAATAATCTTTTGCGTAATAATAAGATTCAATTGTAGTCAATAAAAATATAAAAAAATAGTATTAAGGAAAAGTGCCATAACTCAAATTTCTCATCAACGACTGATAATGTGGTCTTGTAACACCAATAAATAAAGGTGGACAATTTTCGATTGCGGCTATAAGGAGTCAGTGGCTGTTTTCAGGCGACACAACAGTTGCCTTTGGTAGCTGGTAGAGTTCTCTGAACGAAAAACGCTTTGTAACGGTATCAACTGTTGCAAAATATTGGCACCGATAATATGTTATGGTGAATATAGGCAACGCTTGGGAAACGCGGAAAACGGTATATCGTGCAGTCGATTTTAAACTGTTTAATATCACCGCAATAGAATCACGTTTATGGTGACAGCAAACTGTTGCATCGCCTGAATGCAGCCAGTATTGGGAATGGTTGACCACAGTTATCCGTACTTGCCGCAGTTATCGATACACGAAACATGTGACACAGTGATTCGATACTATAGTTCACGCTATTTCTATAATTTACTCCGAGTATAGTCGAAATGAAAAGTTGAGCAGTTGTAGTAGACATAAGTTAGTATACAGCATTAAATATTTAGCTATGTAGAAAATGAGGTCACTTTTGTACTATAGGTTTGCTACTTCACCTTTATAGCTGTAATATAAAATTTGTATACGCATACTGGTAATTAAAATAAAGTTAAATAACGCAGTATGCCTAAGTATTTTACAATTAAAAATTCCCAATGCTGTTCAGTTGAAATTATAAGATACATCTGGAGTACGTATAGTTGTTTTTCACTCCTCCACCAATCATTCTGTGCCTGGAGATCGCGATCTATAGTATTACTATATGCTGTCAGAATATCGAATATGTATAACTACAAATAGTGAACACAATAAGAGACCATTCTTTTTGTATTTAACAAAAAATAAATAACATTTTATAAAATATATGTGCATATGGGCATTGATGGGACGATACTCTATTATTTACAGCATTATTTACATCAATACACATTATTTGTAAACACAACTCAAATTTCCTCTCCACTGCAATAAAATTACTCTTGTGTAGAATGGTGCCTCTGAAGGTGATTTCTGAGAAGATATTTCTGAAAAAATATCTTTGAACAGTACGTACAACGAAACTTTGGCGTTTTTCCACAATGATATTCCATGTGTCGAATTAAAGACTTTTTCCAAATGTAACTACATCCACATGCTGAACATGTAAATCTATTTTTCTCATCAAAGGGTAGACCTGAAAGCAAATAAAATTTATTTCTATGTACTTGAGATAGCCCACAAGATACGGACGGTCTGTTCCAGTAATTATTAGAAATTGGTCAAATGTGACTGCCTCATGAGGTTTTCACATTTGGGTGGATTTTAATACATTTATACTAAAACGATACAAATAAATACAAGCTGAATCACTTAAAATTTTAAATATGAAATGCAATAAGAAGTATTAAATATGTAATTCGCATTCGTAGTGTTGCTTTCCTTAAATAATTTTACAGTTAAGACGTAATTACATTCTTTGAGATTCTGTTAATGTATCCAGCCCAATGAATGCGTAGTATGGCGATGTTGTTCTGTGCCTTGTAAATGTATTATTTTGACTACAGGTTACCTTAGTTTTAAGTAACTTTTATTTTTTTCCTTTCTTGACGTCTTGCTAATGTGTTATGGCACTCCTGAAGACGTTGTGAATTATAACAAAATATTAAGTAATTAACCAATATATTCTATCTTTACCTACACAGCGATATCTTTTTTATCTCTTTACTATGCAGTATAGTCGATTATTTATTGCATAGTTTATTATATATATGTATAATAACAACCGTGTAACGAGGCTGTCGACACAGAACAAATTATTTTTGCACGCAAATTTCCTTGTTAACTTCAAATTGTAATAAATTTGGCAGCTTCTTTTTATTTCTAAATTGTCATTTTAGCGGTTCGGCAATCACTTGCACGAGTTTGCCCATGTATGTACGAGGATGTTGCTGCATAGGAGCAATACATGAGCTATACTCATCATATACACTAAAGGTATCACAACAATACTACAACTTACATTCGAATAAACATATATATCACATTATACCCATGTGATCTGTAACGTCGTGAATGTAGGGGAGAACGGTAGTGGTTTGTTGATTACTAGATTTCTGAGTATTCTTAGGGCTCCATGATCGAAGAGATATCATATTCATTCACTGATTAACAAGCTAGATGGTTTATTTGGAATGTACTGAATACTGTACCACAGAATATTGTATTTCATCGTAAATTCATTACTAACATCAAAACGGAACTGATGAATGCTTATTCTATCAAAGTCGCCACCGGTTAATAAAAGAACTCGCCGAAAGAACAAAAAAAGTTTCCTTACTATGTAGTTCCATAACACAACAATTAAAAACAGAAAAAAGGAAAGTAAACAAACGAAAGTGGCATTTATTTTTAGTGCAGTAATCCAATCGAAGGACTACAAACTTCTTCCATTTCTTCAAATAATCATCTTCTCGTTATTATCGTGTTAAAAGTAATACTAATTTGATGTAGCTGATATGGAATGTGCAAAAATAATGCTAATACCGTTATATAGATAATTTAATTTTATATTAAAACGTAAGTAATATATTTCTATAAATTCTATTATAACACTTTTTGAATAATTTGTATAACAATATGATGCACAGTTAACTAACTATAGGTTTAATTCTTGTTTATTTTGTAGATACAGTTCAACGACGGTCAGCAGCTAATTTCGCTTCTGTAGTTGTACTATAAAACTTTTTTCCAGTTGCTTCTCCTTAGTATTCTTATTGCAGTAATATTTAATATGTCTATTTAGGGACGTCCTCCATACATAACTGCAGTCACAATCTTTACATTTGTATTTCTTTACCATGTTACCTACAGCACCTGCAAAGTAAATATAAATACACATTTTGTAAACTACACTTGTGTGTACGTCTTTCACTTTAGTCCATAAATTAATCAACGGTTATATTTACAATATTAAAAACTATGAAGAAATAGTAAAATTCCACTTATCTAGTTCATCAATTCGCACCGTTATATTTGCACAAGTTTAGAAGGGTTTAGAGAATATAAATATAAGTATTTTGTTCTTATAACTTTATTTGTGATGGGTACACCAACAGTGGTTCTCTAGCTGTTATGCTTTTGTTTTATATTTTATATAATTTGTATTGATAAATATTTACCTAGAATATAGGTATATAAGCACAAAAATTAAAATGTGTTTGGTTAAACGTCTCAAGTATAATGTCCTATCCTTGAGTTTGTCGCACTGTTAAGCTGTTGAGCTTCATCAATAGTATCACTAAACGAATTAAAATTAATTAATAATACGAGTATATCAAGAGATAAGTTCTCAAACAACTCTTGCACTTGTTATTGAATCCTAATTGATTGAAAAGTTGTGTAGACCAACTATTTCTTTTATGTTTTACGAGTTGAATTTATGAATAACATATAAATCATCACTAGGAAAATGTAAAATGGATATTTTTATTCGGTCTATTGACTACAACAAACGCGCATGTGTATTGGTTATCATAACTGGCAATTTGGGTTTTCAACGGTGTTGCTAGACTATAGATGTTCCCAAAAATAAGTACCTAAATGTAATGTAGTCAATTATAAGAATAAAAATATTTACTGTGGACACAAATAATAATGATTTATACGTTATGTATAAAACAGATTCGGCTTTTATATTTGCTTGTTCTTTTAAATCTTCTGAATTATTTCAATGACTATTGTTATTAATTACTTAGTAATGAACTCGATTATTCTGTAAGTTATTGGTAAGCTGCGAATAATTTCAGTTCGTTAGATATTACCATGGATTAACACGGTAATATCTAATAGCGTCAGCAAGAGAGGAAGAGATCTTGTGTGACGACAATTGTATAGTTATGTTAGGGAATCATGTTGTAGTGTACAACATACAGAAAACATATTTGGGTAGATTAAAAGAGAATCTACAGATATGTTTATTTGATTCGACAACCATTTAAATGATGCATTTATTAAATCACTGTACCTTAAATAGTCGTCTTCGTTATATAAAAAACCTCAGCAAACCACAGTGAAATTGTATGTTATGTTATGCATCCTTAGTTGAAAATATGTATTTTAAGTTTTTGAATTGAATTTACTGGGTAAGTTTGTTGCATGTATACAGTGAGTAGTGTGACTTACTCTTCACCCTCAATGCATTCGAAACTAAAAAACACTAAACACGTCAACCCACTAAACACCAAACAAGTTTTAACTGAAACATCCAGCACCCAGGGTGTTTTAGTTAAAACTTGTTTGGTGTTTAGTGGGTTGAAGTGTTTACTGTTCTACTTCTGCACTAAGAGATCCAGTGAAGAACTTTTCAAAACTAAAGTTGCTTAATACATTTACATTACCAGCAAAACCTTATTATTTATCCGGTTTCTTGTTTGGTAACCTATTATTTCAAGTCAGCTAATCACTGAAGCTGCACCAAGTTTTAGCAATCGGCTCTATCAACACGAGCTTTAAATCTTCTAACTAGTAGGTAAGCCGATACTGCGCTATACGACTATCTGCCTGATATTAAAGGGAAAACGGTAATAGTTATACGACTGTGTTTTTTCATAGAAAATTTAATAAAATATAAATACGCAAGTGTCCAATAACGAGGAAGTGTAACTATTGGAGCAATAAAAAACAGCGAGTGGATAAAATTCTGACAAAGATGGAGAAAACACAAAAAAATTGAATATTACCTGTTTAGCAGATATTTAGAAAAACATATTTTTTGTTATATTTTTAGAGACTCTGAAATAATACTTTACTACTATACGTAGATACGTATACTTAAAATCAACAAATAAAATACACTTAATCTATCTAATAATTGTGATAACCATCACAGAGACAATCACAGGAATAATAAGCAACAAGATTAGTAATTTAATGACATTCTTACTTTATGTAAAACTGTACAAAAAATTGACAATAATAAATTATGTTTCTTTATCTAACGCAGTAAATGCTCAAATCAATCCGCCTACGGCAGCAGGAAAGAAAATTGCATGGAAAATATTATTGTTAATCCCAATGCATTTTTAGCTTATCCGATAACATTTCTTATCTCTTTGCAGATAGTTCTGTGAGAAATGTTACTTATGGTTTGTTTAATTTTACTCACATCGCATCACATTTCGTTGCAGATCTTTTACAAAATATTCTGATGTAAATTTGTAGCTTCCAAATAACTTGGAACAAATAGTTTCCTTATATGCTTGGAATTTATGTATTTCTATTTATAATTAGAACTATGTTTCTTTCTTAGTGGCGTTTCTTGTAAGTTTTCGGGTAATAACTTCTATTGACGTTTTCCTAGACTTCCCGGAAAATGTTTCAAGATAAGTTAATTTCTGGTAACCAATTTTAAGGAAATTTACGTTGAATTATTTATTTGCCTATTATTTACCAATATTTATTAAGAAAGTTCAAATTGACACTACTATTTGTATACATTATGGGGTTATGTTAAACTATACCAGGTGTACAAGTTCAAATACGAGCTAGAGTCGTTTTTTTACATATTTCGAGATGAGTAAATGGCAACAATCTAGTATATTATGAACTATTGATGTGACATTTACTAGAAAAAAATGTGATCCATGGGTGCATTCGGCAGAAGCCAGTAGTTGGGATGTCATCCGATTCGTTCCCAACTTTTGTTGAATAGAGTCATTGCCTACTCGTACATTATTTCGACAATGAGGAGACAGTAAAAGTGCTTTTACATGTTGATTTTTAGATTTACGGCAGTAATGCAATAATAATAATATTCTGTTTAAAATATTTTTTTCTTGCGTTCCATAAATAATGTGAATATCTCGTAAAATATTCAATTGTTTTTCTGTTTTTATCATCTCAACCTACTCCGTAGGAGCAATAATAAGAAAGTTAGCAATGGCGGCGTGTACATACGATGTACACAGTTAAAGAAAATACAGCACTGAGCTTTCGCAAGAGGCTCTGTTAGTAGCAGACTCAAGCCTGCATGCAAATTAGACATGTAATCCATTTGTCAACCAAACTAATAGCGGAAACTTCCCAATGGGCAAAACAAAATTACAGCCCCTTTTATTGAACTAAACGTTCTAGACGAGCGAAGAATACGTAAACTCGGACACAACATGCAAGATAGTAAGTACTACTTTAAAATATATCTACTGATAGATTAATAATGATAATCGGCGTTTTCTTTTCTTCTTGCGCTTTTGTGTTATTAATTCTAATTGGAGCCAATGACGAGTTTCTTGGATATCCACTGAACCGCAGGAATACGGAATTTTATAAACACATTCAGATTATAGCTTTCGGAATCGGTCTCGGGATATTTACTATGGTTACACAATGTGATAATTAAACTAGTTGTTAGTAAGACGCTATAAACCAATTCAGTGTTGATGATAAGTTGGGATGTCAGCCAAGAGTCATTACTTTATATTTATTGTAAGACATCTAGAGACCTAAATCGCTCATTCCGATATTGCTACAAAAATATCGTCCACTGAACAATTCCAATAATCAGTGGTTAGCACACAACGAAGCAGTACCTACAACAAAGAGTACGAGACATCATCTCGTATTCCATGGGCACCTTATTCTAATTGCGATCCTGAAATATAAAAAAAAACAAACCTGAAAGAGATATACAGAAAGTTTAAACCGACAAAATAATTACATCGGCTAAGACTGTGACCAACTTAAAGTTAGCTTGCCTGTGACATAATTGTATTGGTAGATCTTCTTTATCACGAGTATTGTAATATTGTTGCAGCTGACGTTAATTATGCTTTATATGGATGGTCTTTTTCTCATTAGTGTTTGAGCAAGTGCCTGGCGCTGTCGCCACTTGTCGTAACACACTTGTAGTCACGGTCACAAAAACTATAACATTTCATATAAATAATTTTTTATTTATAATTACATTTCTTTGGCATTAAAAAAATGTGGCTTAGACTTTGAACAGACATATATGCTTACGTGCAGTAAAACTGTCACCTCCTTAAAGAGATACAAAACTCTCGAGGAGCTGGTGAGCCGGCAACATGCATGGTGATACAATGGTGTTTCATGGAAAACAAAAATTAATCGGAATTTTATAGTGCAATACTATACAAATTTTTATTTTTCGTATAAAGATCACGAGTTTTCATTTTATACTGCAAGTAAAATCTTGTTACCTCATTTGTTAAGCTGTAACTACTTCCTACCAACAATCATCACTGTCAGTAGTATAACATAAAATTGAAATTAGTCTATGAAGTTTTAAATGATTAACTAATGATTAGTTACTGTTATTGAATTGCTATTGTTGGATCTTATTTATTAGTATTTTATTTATAACTCAAAGTAAATGTCACTAGTTTTATATCAGTCACTTTATATTACTACATAAATGATTAAAAGTTATATAAGTGACAGAATTAAATCAAGTTTACTTATACATATAATATTTACAACAATTATGCATTTAATGGTATGTATACGTAAGTATGACGTAAGTATTCACACGATATCAATACCTTAACAAAATATCTATTTTCATCTAAGGAATTAAGGAACATACAAGTGTAATTAGTGTGAAGGCTTCCACAGCCAGAATAAACAGCTAAAGAACCATTTCTTTGAATTAATCGTGTGATACTGGCAAATCTGGTCGACAACCCTATGTGCGCTCTATGAATGCCATTCGCAGATAACAGTGTTATTTTTTAGTATATCTGGACAGCCGTGGGTTAATTGTGCTACACATTTGTGTGATATTTGCATGGAGCTCCGACCGATTTACCAGCATTAAATACTACAACTGTTCGTATAAAATAAAATGACAAAAATATGTATGTATGTATATCTACATTGAAAAGCAGTTGGAAAGAAAAAATATGAAACATGTAAAATTGAGTGAAAGGAAAAAGAAAGTCAAAAATAAAATAAGGCGGAAAAGAAGGGCGCGAGTAGCACGTAAACGTATAAATAGTAAACCAAACCAGAGGCAAAAGTATCCTAAAACAAGGTCTTAACAATCCGACGCGAAAACGACATGGCAAGGATTCAGAAAGTTTGGTCCTCTAGCGCAGTTTACGCCTCAAGTTATCGTGCTAAGCTCGAATTATAGTCTGTAAAACTACACCGCGAGAGTTGCAGTGATAGCCAGACAAGTAATACAGCTTACGGAGTCACTGCAACTAAGCACCCACAACACATAAAAAAAGATAAGACTGCCTTTACTTGCATTATAAAGACTAATTGCAACGCTATTGCTTATTATAAGGTATTATGAAATACTTGCTCGTAATTTATATACAACATTTTGTTCAAATTAAGATTATCCTTAGCCAAAGAAATAAACTCTGCTTCTTGTACTGAGCCCTTGAGTGCGCTCTTTGTGTGATCAGTAGTGAGTGTAAAACAAATAATTTTTTATAGCTTGTTAAGGTAATTAAATTTCTGGGGTACATTCTTCAGCAAAATTTTATTTGTATATAAATTATTAAGGCTATCGCGCATATATAGCCAACAAGTAATAATAATTTAATTATATTCGTGTTCAAGTCCACTTAAAGTCATTTTCCTTGGATTGATGCCGTGCATTGCATACAGATGCGCATTCAGATTGCTCTTGCGTTTACTTCTGTAAGAACAACTGCGCACAGAACACGCAAATTGAGGTTCTTTTCCACATTCGAAGGTAATATGTTGCTTGAGTCCCCCTTTGTAGCTGTATCTCTTGTTGCATTGAAAACATTCGAATCTTCTGTTCTTTGCACCTACAAAATGGAAGCTACATGAGTATTAAAACAAATACATGCAACTACAAGCCCCTCATTAGCAACTTATAAAAAGAATACCGAAAAAACTCTAGGAGGTACGTTATTTGACTGTTCGCAACCAAGTAAAACTAATAACGTAAGTATTTGCAAATTTTCATTTTGACGAGAATTCATTAATATTTCTACATATTACTTTGCAATATTGGTAATATGATTGACTACCACAGTCAATAAATATACAAAACTTAGATTTATCCGTCTGTATACCAATAAAAAACTCAATTTTGTTAATTTAAAATTTCATAATAGTTAATTTGTCAATACATATATTAAAACTCATTTATTAACTCCCGATGAAGTAATAAACATATTGCGAAATATTTAGTTAACGTAATTGATTTTTTTACGGAAAAAATAGAACGATAAACCTGTTGTTTATTGCAGCAATGCAAATTCTCTTTCAATTACGTGAGTTAATTTCTTTTTTCAAGTAGTACTGTATACATATGTATGTATTAGATTTTTATAAAAGAAAATTTCAACGATTCCAATAATGAACTCGTAACTCGACATAGATTACATGTTACTATAAGTAATCATACACTTACAACGTTAACCTTACTAGTTGTAAACTTACATATTTGCCGCGATTGTCAGTAATTTGGTTCCATAAACAGAGATCTAAACCAGTGATTCCCAAAGTGGTCTATATCTACCCCCAGGGGTCTATGACAACATGCAAGGGGTCTACGTCAGCGAAAAAAAAATTGGGGTCCATGAAATGAAAATGGGGGTCCACGATAGTGGATCTCAACATACACTGATAGTACCTACTTACTTACATTATACTATCTTATAATATAAAGACATACATTATTTACTAAAGTACCTATGAAGTAAAAAATTTATTATATGTATATGTTTATAAAATTGTGTAAGTTGTAGGATGTAGGCATTCGCTTTGTGGTCGCAATACATTACATTTTACAGGTTTTGAACTTGTAAAAACCTGCACATAATGATATACTAGTATCATCTTGTTACAAGCATACGCGCAGTCTAAGAGCTTCGCGAACTTGCACTGACTTGTTCAATTCGTCACTCTATAAATACGAATGTGAGACATATACGTTTATTCCTTTACTGGAAAGTGTTAGAAAATATTAAAAAAAATATATCAGTAGCTACAGATGGAGCACCTGCCATGGTTGGACGTTATTGTGGATTTATAAGCTGTTTAAAACAAAACGCGCCAGGGGTGTTGGCAATACATTGCGTCATCCATCGACAACATTTAGTTGCTAAAAATTTGAGTGTTAGATTGCATGAATCTCTTCAATTAATCATTGATGCAGTAAACCGAATTCGAAGCAACGCATTGAATACGCGGTTATTTGCGCAGTTGTGTGAAGAAAATGAACACTTCCATCAATTACTCCTTCACACTGAAGTACGCTGGCTGCCGAAAAGCTTATGTTTGACAAGATTTTTTGCACTTTTTGAGACTATTTTAGAATTTCTGGATACTAAAGACAAAATTTTAAGACAATTTATTGAAGAGGAAAACAAACATCGCCTATTTAACAGATTTGTTTACAAAATTTAATATGGTTAATTTGCAGTTACAAGGCGACAGTCTAAATTTGATTAAAACAAAGTCCATCTTATCAGCGTTTCTTGCCAAAGTTAAACTAATGAAGCGAAATATTGGACGGGGCGAATTTTCCCAGTTCCCCAATTTGTCACAGACAAACTGCCAGGAAGACGACGTTTCAACCTACGTTCAACATTTAAATGCCCTCTATTCAGATTTTGAAACTAGGTTTGAGGATGTTTTGACTATGGTAATACCACCGTGGATAATTAACCCATATGGTGACATAGAAGCAACGAATGTTATAATACAAGAAGAACTGACTGAACTAAGTACAAACGAAGAACTTAAGGTTCAGTTTAAAAACGGATATTAGCAATTCTGGCTGCAAAACAACATACCCGTTACATACCGTATTATGGAATATAGCGAGGAAATTTTTAATTTCCTTTCCATCGTCATACCTAGTGGAAAGGGGGCTCAGCGCTGTTGCCAATCTCCTAACAAGAAAAAGAAACAAACTGGATATCATTAGCAGAGGAGATTTAAGATTAAACCTTACAAAATTGACGCCAAATGTTGATAATTTATTATTAAAGCATCATGTTCGTCCTTCTCACTAAAAACATTTACTTATTGCTTAGTTTATTTTATGTTACGTATATTTTATATAACAGATACAAAATTTTATTGTGAGTAGTTTTAATTTAAATTCAATTAATAAATGTATAAAACTTAACATGTGTTTTTACTTTAAGTTTTTAACATTAAACTTCACTACAGTTAGAAATTTACAAAAATTCAATATCAGGTAAGTAGGGGGTCTACCCAAAACCGAAAAACATGGCAAGGGGTCTACGACACAAAAAGTTTGGGAACCAGAAACACGAAAATCGCCGAAATAGTTTTTGTTTGGACAATAAGAAAACCAATTTTGTGATTTCTCGCCTCAATAAACATCGAATACAAAAAATTTGAACTACATATTACTACATATTATACTCTTCGATTTACATACATTTGCGTAACAATAACTCATGCGGGGAGAGCCTATACTTATCTCTGTGTCTATTTTCTATTTTCATTCGCCGTACGCACTATGTTAAAAACTACATGTAGAATTTTTAATAGTAGGCATCAATTGTGTAAAAGATAAGAATATGCTCGGCCAGGCAACGGTTTGGGAAAATATCACTAATTGCGATCCGAGAGTCTAAATTAATAAGGCACGGCGATAACCGCTAGATGGTGTACACACTGTGCCAAATTCTAAGGACTGCATATCGCGCTCTCTGTACTACGGACAGGTAAAGTTAGCCGCAGATTCATTTTGGTTGGTAATTTAGCCTACTTTTTTTATGTCAAATGTATTCTTCCGTTTAATACTTCAATAAAAAATTAAAATTCCCGAAATGTTAGATTCTAAATCCACGTCACCCTAGAGTACCCGAATTTGTGAATCGATTGAGAGTAAAGCCAGTTTTTTCACGAGAATTAAAAACAGAAGCGCTGCTCAACAGCACTTGAGTTATAAGCATTAACTTGTGAAACCTTAAGTTGGTAAATTTGCATAAATAAGAATCGAAGATTGTGTCTAGTTCCCATCTAAAAAAATACGCTACAATTTCCTAAATAATTTGCAATTTCTCGGGCTTGAGTTAGTGATATATTTTTCCAGAAGCAGTAGGCAAACTACACTTTCTAACGGTCACTGACATGATCATACGCTAGAAGTTTGTATTTGAAGCTAAAACCTGTGTAAAACTCACAAAATTGTCATAATTATGACAGTTTGACATGGGTTTAGCTGTCAAAATACAGCTTTATACAGCGTGTCCACGTCGAGTGACTGCGTTAGAAGTGACTTAGTTTAACACAGTGCTGTTCCTGAGATATGACCGAGTTGTCATTTTAGTTGGGCCACACGGTACATAGACATTTAAAGGTGGTTGTACTCAACTATAGTTAACGGAGCTCAACTGAATTGTTGAGAAAACTCTGTGAAAATAGACCCAACTCAAATCCTATCGCCTAAAGTGTTAGTGATAGATATAGTCGGTTATACGAAGTTGATGCAAATATAAAGCTACAGTATGGGCGTGTGCCACGGTAATTTTAGATGAAGACTCCGGTCTTGTTGGTGAAAAGAGTTTCCTTCCAACAGATGTCTCAAGTGTTCGTATTTTCTTGCCTATTTAAGCTTGATCGTTTTCGAACATTTGTATGAAGATATAGCACTTCAAACATGGTGTGACGTCGACAATGCTTTCTTCGACGCTTCTTACAGATGGTATATCAAACAATGAATAGAGATTAATTGATAAACCGCACCACTTATGTCGTAATAACCGTTTTCTATCTACTATTCTTATTCTTATCATTTATGGCAGTTGTTGACAAGCATAAAATCAGTAGCTGCAATTAGCGCCACCTAGAATATTGAAAGTTTCATATATAGATACAGGTAAATCTAGTTCGTGATGTAACGGCCGATAAAGGACTTTTATTATATTTTTTTTGAAAAATAAAATTCTGCTATTATTTTAAAAATTACAGGACGTTTTATGATACTTAACTTTATTATTTTAATTGAATACCCTATTATTGCACTTTGATTTCTTTATCAAATTTAAAAGCACTTTGTTAACTTTAGTTATTGAGTCTAAGTTGTAAGGCTTCTGAATTACGACGTTTTTCGAAAAATGACATTTCGTAGTGCTCGGTGCTTGAAAGAATCTCAAAATTGCAAAAATTGAAAGATGTGGTTTCAGCCTGCGCACCGCATTTATAGTTACAGGGTGATTAAATAGTGACCTTCCAACTTTGAAATCAGTTTTTAAATAACTTGATTTTTTTAATAGAATAAAAGGCGCAATTTTTACATAAATGGATGTAAAATTTGATTCTCTTCCCATTTTTTATACGGGATTATTACAGGTCTATTTCAAGTTTTGAGATATTTCGATTTTTCGCTACCATCATCAGCAATGTCAATAAGAACTATATATACTTTTCAAATGTTTGAAAATATTTTTTAGCCTTCATAAATTCAGATAATTATACATGGGATAATTACAGTTAAGAAACATCATAGAGATATTTAACCATTATTAAGAACGAGCAATGGAAACGTTTAAGCATGACAAAACCCCATGACAGCAAATCATTAACAATTTCTTCGGGGCCTCGAACGTAATATATGTCATCTATATGTTAGGAACTATGTTTATCGATGTACAACATCGTATATATGCTTGATAGACGATGTGTTTTATTAAATCTTACTATAGCGCGTATGCAATATTTAATATCATATGTAGTGCAGGTTCCTTAAGAACTACAAACTTAAACTTTTCATGATATCGTACAAGATTTAAGTGGCCTGTTGCAGTGCTTGCTTTAAATAAGTAAAGACATCTAGTACTAGCAATAGATTCCTTACAATTTTGCTCTAATAATTTAAAACTTAAGAAACAGGAGTGTGAATTTGCTAGCAGGCACATATAGTGTTGTGGTAGTTTCAGAACCCATTTAGTTATAGTATTGGTGAACATCTGTCAGTCTAATGAATACAATTTAACGGGATAATTTGTATTTTTATTTTGCATGAATTTATAAGAAGGAAGTTGCATCGTGTAACATAAACGAAGATGCAGAATCAAGAAATAATTTAAGAGTGGTACATACTTTTTGACATTGACAAGGTGCTAGGAGAAATTATCTGGCTATATTTTTGCATCTCAAAAATCAGTACTTGTAATTTCTATAAAATATTAATACTTTTGCAAGAACATATCTTCATTCTTCACATCGATTTATATGCTTGAATTAATGCTACACCTTGTTTGTTTATGAATAATTACAACTGATTTAAATATTGCATTTCTTTTCATTAACTTTTTAAGTTGTCTACAGCCAATGCCTCACAGTTGCTGTTCTATTCTTATTTAAAATCAGATTTATGAAAACGTACATTTTCAAAGACATTATACTCGACGACTAACGATTAGAGGAGGCTTTCGTAGAAGAGCAACATTATATTCTTATTACGCTATAACAATACTATATTATATTATTATATAATATTTATATTATTATATTAATATTATATTATTTGAAAGCAGACGTTGAAGTACAAAGTATCATCAGTTAAACCGAGGTAGTTGATTTTTTTTATATACACATAGAAGTGCCATTTCAGTTCAAAATGGAGGCTCGTTTCGATCGCCATGAAAAATTTCTGCCGAATTTATGATTTCTGTGAGTGAACTTTCAAGACTGAGATAGTAATCAGTACAAAACTCAAAAAACAAAACTGAATAATCTTCAAAATTCTTTTATTTATAGAAACACAACACTTACAACTAACCTTTTGATTACATTAGTTTGTTAAACATCTGTTACTCATTAATGATGACCGGGGTTTTTTTGTTTTTAGTGTTTTATAGTGCTTGTGTGTGTAAATGAAATAAAAACGATTGATTATTAATATATTATTATTATATTAGTATACCGCAGTTTTGAGATCATATTTGTATAACCATGTTGCGGCACGGAATAATACAATTTAAATTTAACTCCGTGCCAATATATTGCTAACCTAAATTTGTAAAATATTTCGGTGGGTTTTTACTAAATTTTAAATTTGTAAGTTATCATGTAGTATATATATGTGTATTATGGTGTACCTATATATGATTGATATGACATATTCCTTTAATTTGAGTCAACAATTTTTGAAACCACCTTCTACTAATATAAAATTTTATCGTCACATAGATCGATTTCTGAAATGAAATTTTACGTGAGATGCTAGAAATCTGTAAAGTTTGTCAATGTCAGTATTAGAACCATACATTATCAATTTATTTGCTATTTAATTTTTTGCAATTTCTACACTTACCAAACACTGTGTAGAGCTGGCCTACCAAATCTATATTCTAAAAGTTAAAAATAAAAATGCTATCAAATTGTTTTACGAAATCAGAAAATAAAATACATATATTCCAGTATTAGAATGTTTTTAAAATTTGGAAAATTAAGTATCAGTTCTAAATGTCATTACAACATTACGCTCTAGATTTCGTTTGAATTAACAGAAACTAACGAAAAGTACAAAATGCAGCAAATTTTTTTAACACGTGCACATCATACTTAAAAACAAATCCCGCCCCCACCCAGTGTTACAATTTTATTTACTTACAATTTCTATATACACAATCTTTTTAGAGACCCAAACAGACACGTATTATTGCGCTCATCTATGCTAGATCACAAAATGACATATATCTCTCAGACACGTGCTTATAAACATAAACTTATTCAACGGAATGTGGGAAAGGAGAAGAAGTTTAAATAAATTAATAATAATGTAACAAAACCTCATATGCACATGTTAAATATACATAAGAACCAGGAGTTACTATATAGTAACAAATGTCTATAAAATTCGTTTTTCTATTGCGTATTATTATTATAAACTTACGTCTGTTTCACTTTTCATGCATGATCGAAATAAAATTATAGAATATCTATGTGCTACGATGAATTAGGACTCCATGTTCATGAATAATCCAGTTTTTGAGGGACTATACACATTTCGGTTAGCGGTATGAATATTGCTGATATTGAATGTTAGTTGCTTTCAACACGCGGCAGCATCATGGTTAATGCGTTTAATTCATTTACCGCATTGTGCACACATTTTAGTGTGTGAGAGTATTAGGAAAACGCAGAGAAAAACAATAACATTTGTTGGTATTAATGGTAAATTTTATTTAAAATGTAGTTTAGTTATTCGATATCTGTCAGATATTTTCTCAGCAGTACGGTCACAGCGAGCGATTTATAACAAAGCGAGAAACGCAGACGTATTCTTTCTCAACGGTGGTCATGAACATTTATGCCGTTTGCACCGCATTATAGGTGCAGCTTTGGCCATGAAGGTATTAATGGTAAGCCAGGTTGCGGTGCAACGGCCATTAGCACAGTTGTGCTCTCATGTCGCCCAAGTGTAGCACCCTTAATGCGTTTATTGTTAGACAGTACCTGTTTGTATGGCTGAGTAATTTGCTTGCGTATTTAGTAATGTTGCAAACTGACTCGTACTTATTTTTATATACATATTTTGCACTGCATATTAATAGTTAGTTTGTTTTAGTTACGTGGTAGGAGAGTGGAGAAGGTCGTCCGTTTAGAGGACAAAGTGTATGTTGTTTAAAGTATCACAGTATATGAATGATGGTATATCGCACTTGCTTGTGTCATTTTTGTAAAAGTGCTTACACGCAAAATCTATCTTAAACATCATATGTCAGTGGTCATTCAGTATCAGTACATATCGCAGGTGAAACAAAAGATGCTAGATCGTTCTGAATAAATTAAATATTACACATTATTGTTTCTCATCACTCCTTTCGTATTTATTAGATTTTTATTTTAAACGGGTTTCGCGTAAGACTAGAGAGCTGCTCAATTCTTGAGTGACATTTTTTTCAGAGTTTAATCAACGATGTTGGGAGCAAGGATCAGCGCGGCAATCAAAAGGGGTGATATGATGTTAAATACAAAGTTGTTTAAACACAACTACCGCAAGAGGATATTACATCAGCAATGTATTACTATGGAGTCACAACCACCTCCACCACACATTAAAATATATATGATTGTGGAGTTCTATATAGCTTCCGTACTCAGTTATCGAGTTTATCGTTTACGAAGTCTATAATCCGCAGAGATATCAAGAAAGCAATTGTTTTTTTTAATACATTACTTCCTTTGTAAATTTTATTTTTATTTAAATATTTAAATTTATTTTGCATGTACTTTTTAAAAGTTTTCTATGAACAGAACCCTACAAAATATCGTATTTCTTCGAGACTTTTGTATGTAACTTTTATCTGTGGTTATAGTTTATTTTTGAGAAAATTTAATTTTCATCAACCAGAACAGCTTCAAATTTAATAGACAAATGAATCTACATGGCGTAGATATTTATGCAATTATATTTTGATAAGTTGGAGATTGTTAATTACTATTTCAATATGCCTATCTAAATAGCTGCATGCTATTAGATCTTCATGAAATTCCAATTGTCATCGTTAAAAATTTGTTAATATCTAAAATATTAGCGAACTTATTTATGCATTTGTTTTCACTTCCGGTTTATCAGATGTTTACATCAAAATTTCGATTTTATTTTCAAGCCAAATTTATTATCAAAATTAGTATATCAAAAAATCAATCGTTTTTGAATACTACGTTTTTTCAAATTATTACCCACCGCAAGAAAAAAATGTATTTTCGAAAAGCATTATATCTTGCTTTAATCCGGCGTAATAAATACGCATCCCGCATCGATCATATAATAGGTCGTACTAACTTTCATTATTCACGTTGATGAAGTCAAATTTTTTAATCGGAACACTCTATATATTATTGTATTTTTGAATACACTCTATTAATTCCGCATCATTTATCAGACATATTGACTTCTATACGGTTATTAAATATATGCCTTTTTCTTCTTAAGAAAAACACGTATTTTTATGTATTTTGATTAGTCCTAAAAACTCCTTGGAATGTCAAAATAATTGACATATAGATATACTCGTCAAAAAGTCTATGAATAAGAATACGTTGTATTTCCAGTTATCCAATTTTATGTTTGTATAACATGACGTAAAATATATAAAACTTATTTCGCTCTTCAATGATTACTTAATTTTTGTTTAAGTTTTGTATTGATTATTTATACGCCATTTTGACATAGATTTTGATATCTGTACAACATCATATTTATCTATGTACTTAAATCTACAAATATCGCTTTTTTCTATTATTCACATTTTGTGTGACAGATATAAATTATGTATGTTTCTAGTATAGAGACAATACTATAATTATTTTGACATTTAAGAATTACTAGTATTTTTAATTGCATTGGACTTTCCAGAAAGCGCCTATATCTCAAAACTGTAAAAAATATAATCCTTATAAGTATGTTCGATATCGAATAATGAAGAATTATTAAATGCATTAAAAACTAAATAAATACTTTTTAGCTTTGCGTTTATAAAGTGTCTCATGGACGCGCGTATAGTATGAAAAGATTGAGAATTACACGGCTGGTTTTTGATATGCGGTACCTTTTGTTTTTTTATGTAAAATCGCGTACACGATTGAAACCTCATAAAAATATTATATGCTATTTTGAATTAGAAAAATCGACGTGAACTCCGGTAAATCGAAAGGAACGAGAACATAAATAATTTCGATATCATTCAGAAATCCCATCTGTAAATCAATTTTTAATGAGACTTATGAAGTAGAAGTTTTCAGAAACGTTATGAACATCGAAAATTATAACGAACCGTTTTCGTGAATAACATGTACAGACATATTTCTAAGCATCATATTCTGTTCTTACTTGTTTTAGGCGGCTGAGACAGCTTGAAATATACCTTTTTTAACAATCGAGTTTATTTATTTTTTAATTTTCTTGGGGTAAGCATGATATACAGGCTGATTAGAAAACGGCCAATTCGCATATTTTTAAAAATAAAATTGAAAATGAATCCATTTTCTTGAATAAATATACCTCGGGAGTGGGCACACTTTCGATTTTTAAATAGCATGCTATAAAATAAATTACAAATTTTCTACGATAAATTTTTACACATACTCATGTATCGTGTTCGTCTAAATACACTCATGCGCAATTAAAGAAAAATAGATAATGATCTTATTTTTTATATATTACGTCACGTAAAACAGACGAAAAATTTTGCATACGCATAGTTGATATTGTGTAGTTACACAATGCTTGGATTTTCTTCGTAATATTTCATACGCAAAATTTAGTTGCTTGTAAATAGTTCAATCTACGGAAAGTAGATTTTTTTTTTAATGGAAAGCAGTTATATTTTTTTAGATAATCTGATGTATTAGGTAAATTCCTATTACCTAAAGGAATTGGGTTATAACGATTTAATTAACCTCCGTAATTTGGGTGCTTCAGGCTACCATAACCAATCACCAGTATAAACATGCAGCAGAACTAAGAGCAAAAAGTAGTGATTATTTCTGAAGACAGTTACCGCGTGCGCATAGATGACAGCGCGAATGCAAAAATTATTGAGGTGTTGGTGGTCGCCAATTTGAACATTTAATTTCGATATCGTCTGTTTTCTTTCAATTGTTTATCTTTTATGTAAACAATTTTGTATTATTATTAACATTTATTTCTACTTTTACATAACAAATAAAAAACATTTGCTGCACGTGACTTTTATTATAGCACCTCATCTTTTCGAAATATCTCGATTAATATTAATTTGTCATATGTCGCATACTATTTTTCTATTCAATAGTGCTCTTTATTCTGGATAAAAGAACAACATATTGAAAGTCTTGCTATACCTTTGTCTTTCTATAGCGACAAACAGTAGCGCCACGAATGAAGCCCTTTCATATAGTAAACTTTTGTCTAATACTTTCTTCATAACACTAATTGTTTTGAAGATATTGCAATAAGCACTTTAAATGAAATCCAGCATTTATGAGATTAATCTAAACATTAGAAGAAATCTCATATTTTCAATAAATCGGGGTATGTTGGTTATTGATAGTGCTAGTACGGTGTAACACTTGAAAATGGTCAGAAATGGTCGCTATCATCGAGTAATAGATGGCTCCGAATATTATGTATAAAGCCGTATTTGAAAATTTTAGAGGTATCCAGAATTATCGTACTCCGACTGAACAAATTCCGGAAATTAGAGGGGTACACTTTACTGTTGTAAATTACTGCAACAGTCCGTGAAGCTTTATCATTTATATTTTTCTTACATATAAAGTTTACATATTTTTTCAATTGAAGAGACAGTTTCAAGAAAAAAAATGTATGACAAGGATACGGATTACAAATTATATATTATAAGTCAATTTCATTTCAGATATGCGGCAATATAAAAATTACAAAATAGTTAAATTTAAACATTACATCCACACTACGCGTTAAGTAATTTTAAAGAAGATTTCAGTGAAACATATAGGCTCACAGATAAAAAGATACATAAATTAGATGGCAGCAGTCCTTCCCCTATATACAGGGTATTCAGGCGACACCGTCTATTGTGAGTTTATTCGCTGCCAAAATATAAATTCGAAAATCGGCAATCGATTGCGTTCTCTGCAGTTAAAATATTTCTAGATGCCCCGGGAAGTCGCCATCTACTTTGTAATTTTTTTGAATACCCTGTATATTTTTACATATGTGGACTTCACTATTTTTAATATTTCCATAAATACTTTTTATTTTTGCAATTTTTGATTCGGCGTTTTCGTGGTTATTTATTTAAAAAATTCTCTATAGCAGACATTTATTAAAAAAAACTCAGAGAACATTCGATTTTTTCATTATCAATTTAGGAATTCATAATATGCTTAATCAACATATTGTAGTATACTTTTTGGGCGCCGAGAACGGCCAAATTATATTGTGCGGTTACTTAGTATGGCTCAAGACCCGTCGAAATTTTGAAAACCATTTTTTCCAGTTATAATCTCCTCCTGTTCGCGCCTCTCCTCTCTCCTCTCCGTATTTTAATATTTCTTAATTATTCTGGCGCCCTATTTTTGTATCCCACATAATCCTATGTTCAAATTGCAGTTGCCAAATTGAAAATTTCTGATTTGCGTAAACATTATTTTCGTTATTGTTACCCATTTTTAATCCTCTCTTATAGCTAAATGACATAAAGGCATTTAACGGATAATTATTTACTCTCAAGCATTGATCGCGATGAAGTGTGATTTTGACGTTAGACTTGACAATAAATCTTTGAGTAGCTTATTTTTCCATATCACACTAAATAAGTATCGAGGACTTGTTTTTGTGAATTTTCAACAAACCTAATTATCTTCCTAAACTATTATTATGTCCCATATGTCTTTTTTACCTAAAAATTAATAGTTTAGGAGATAATTAGGTTTTTTTTGAAAATATTGAAATAACTCATCGATACTTATCTAGTGCGTGCCATGGAAATAAGTGTTCTCAAAGATTTATTGTCAAAGTATAACAAAATCACACTTCGTCGTTTGATGCTTGGGAGCAATGTCTTTACATAACATTGCTATAAAGAGTTAAAATGGGTAACAATATCGAAAATAATGTTTACAGAAATTAAGAAATTCTTTATTAATTTCTTTAGCTGGGAATTTAGGCATAGGATATGTGGAATATAAAAAGATGTAAAATTAGACGCCGACAACTAAGTAACAAAACACCAGAATGAAATTGCAAAGTAAAATTACTATAAAGCTTAAAAATAGGTAAACTAATTTTATGTAAAAATATACAAAATATACCGGTCATAGCGCATATACTATAAAAGAATCTAGAAATAAATAAATTCTCAGTCTTTTTGGCGTAATTTCCAAAATATGCTTACTGTTGAATCTTCGTAAGAATAATGATTATCAGATAGCAGGCTGTACTTTTTTTCCATCCATAATAAAAAAAAAAAAGCCCAGTCGGACAAAAATAAAAAATACAAAATTTTGCAGATTTCAGTGTTAATGAAGAACTTTTTATTTATTTTTCGATAACTTAAAATGTCAGAAAAAATTGAAAAAACATACAAATATTCAGCGAAACAATTTAATTGAATTCAAATTAGTCTCGTCACAAATGCCCACTTTTTAGCTAATTTAGCAACTTTTGCATCTCTTATAGTTCTTCGAGATCTCTATCTTGGACACAGGCATAGGAGTAATTCACATTTGCCTTGATTGATATACAAAAATCGGTAACACATACTAAAAATCTTTTGTTGGAGATGTGTCGGTCACGTTCTAAAAATTTCATTTTGAAATATGCAGGGCAAATCTCAAAAGAAAGCTACACATCGTTGTCAAATTTAAATGGAACACCATAAGTATTGTTTTCGATGACGCAGATTTTTCAGAGCCGTTTATATTCCCTATTTAGGGTGTTCAATAGTTTCTTCGATATTTAATAATCTTGAAAATGTAGATCAATATTTAGAATGAAAGCACGTGCCATGTGTTTTAAGTTGTACAGATTTAATTAGCAAAACTCATTATCTAATGCTAAAATAAAGATACTTCTTAAAAATTATACAGGTAGCCGGAAATCTTACCTCTAATTGGGGGCAAACATTAATGCTCAATAATTTATTTTTAAATGGAACACCTTGTATTCTAACATCGTTCGATTTAATTTTATTTCTCTAAGGTGCTCTATAGTTATCTTCTTATGCTTTGTGTGTCAATTTAGTGTTTTAAATGGCGATTATAGTAATTTCTATTTAACACTCGATCGCGAACAAACCGGCTTTCGAACTTTTCATACACAACATAACCGGTTTTGTTCGCTGATCAGTGTTAAATAGAAGTACTCAAAATTTTACACTATCAAATTTATATTTTAAGCTTTTCAGAACCTTCATTAAACTTAATGAACAGTTCCCGCTGAGAGACTTGCATAAAAATTGTCTTTTGCAGTTTGCATAGTTCGATCACATCTGTGCAACGACACCGGCGTAATATAATGTACCTAATAAATAGATACACATATGTTGATTTTAGTTGAGGTGTTCCCGATAACTCGGGGATGAATACGTACTATATTGCTTTAAACACATTTTGTGTCATAAGAGGAGTATTATAGAAACCGGTAGAAATTATAGAGTTTAAGTATTTTCATCGGGAACTGCAGTATACCTATTTTTGTATATTTCGACTTGCATTATTTTTTATACGATTTTATTTCTAACTCAATAAAAGAAATATTACTCAATATATAATTACAGTAAAAAGTAACATGTCTATTTTTTTTTCTTCTGTAATACACAGTACTCACATTTATGGTGCTTTCGTATGGGGATGAGTAAATTTCGCAGGTTTATAATAGTGCTTAAGGTAGTAAATACTCAGGTAACGTTGTTCAGCTATAAAACCTTTATAAAATCATTTTAACAGTTCTTGTTAGTTTCTCTTAGGCAACAGATGGTCTCGCTAAATAATATCAGCTTAACTTTATTTCAGGGGGATTATGACTGTCCAGATTGTGAAAAGATACAAAAGTGAAAGGTTCACTCAACAGCACATATCAGTTGAATGCAAAAGTTGTAAGGTCTATATCGCAGCCGACATTAGTAGCTAAGCGAAATTAACTTAAAGTCTCGACATATGGAAGATAGTGAATGTACGCTTTTTAATAAATAATATAAAAACTTTAAAATTACTACTCTTGGCGGGTCTCATAACAATCCGCAATAAAGCCAATCAAGTAACCTTTCTAAATAAAAATACCTAACTCCATTTTGTTTTAGCGTTGAAGAAAACCTGTTGTTCTTACAATAATATATTCATGAGCTGGATTTAAGACAAACATTTAACTTATGAATGTGGAAAGAACCACAATTTTATTGTATAATAAATTGTTTCCACTCAGCGGAGCAGACACATTTAGCTATACATCGACTTTTATACTAATCCAAGAAATATAACAACTTCTTATCACGATTAATTGAATAGCGCTACATATCAAAGGCAATGAAATGGCATCATGCCCATCAAAACAAACAAACAGCTAGTCTTGTATGTTTCTGTTACACTTTTTATTTGTGTCCTATATATAGAAAAATTATAATCTTGATTATGAAAATAAACAAAAATTAAAACTAGTGTGATATTTATACAAAATAATAAACAATAAACGAATATTTTTGTGTCGAGATAGTCGATTAGTAGCAATACTGAAATAGCACCACACCGGTTAGCTGAAAAATTTGGTTAATAGTACATTACTTTTTATACATGCAAAACATGAAGATCAAAACTCATATATTATCTGAAATACACACAATACGTAGTTTCGGGACAAGCCACCATCATTTATGCAATGATAGATAAATATAAGTTGCAGTTTCTATCCTATAGTAAAATTATTTTTTTTAATGTTTAATATTTTGTGTTAGACTCAATTTTAAACTCCACGTAGACAACTGTCTCTGTGAATTTCTGATACACTATGCAATCACAACATATTTCGCCCAATCTCGTACATGTAATATTTATTATCTAAATATTAATTGTTGAGTGACGTACTTGAACACAGAATCGTTTTCATAACGCCTTGCCAGCTCTTAATGTAGTTGAGTAATATGGGGTGGAATTGTCTAAAATTTGAAGCATCTTTTATTCTGGTTATTTGCATACTTAAACATCTCTACCATCTATTCCACACTCACGTACGAATTATTTTTCACGTATTGTTCACTTCTTTATGCATAATGTTTAGATAAACCCTTTTTGAATAGATATCGCTTCTCTGATGCATTGACATTTTTTCTCGTTGCTTTTGAAAAATCCTCTGCATGTTGTGGAGAAATGTAACGTTGCACATAAACGTTACTTTCACTAGGAAGTAGTTTTTACTGTGTCCCAGAATATAAATTATGCCAACTTTTTGTCTATATTCTCCTTCTGTGGTAGTATAAACATTAAGTTGACATGCCAGCTAATGTTTATGTTTTGTTAAAGAATGCAAAGCTTTTCTGTCGCCATTTTGCGGAAATCTATGATATCACTTTTTACTTTTTTTTTCATTAGCTATAAAAAATAGGGTATTTGGCAATAAGTGACTCACTATTATCGTTTAGAACTACATTAAAACCGGCAGAAGGTGACTCAGTAGTTCTAAGCACAGTAAAAACACATCCAAATTTTACAATGCATTTTGTTTGATTAATAAATCCAAATTGCCCATGCTCAGCCACGGTGTATAAATGTAAATGTAGTGATAGAGTGACATTCATTTCAAATATTGCTTTGCATTGTGAAGGCGGAATATTCGTCATTCTTGATTGATTTGTGTATTTTAATATATGAAGTCAGATTTTTGCAACTTTTGCTCATGTTTTCTAATTTGTTTTGTGTATAGGCCAGGTATTATTATAATTTTCATAATTATATGAATTTTTGAAACTGTAGTTTAACTTATATTCATAACTATAAAGTTGCGTATAAGAAGTTCGATATCAGATGACAGTACACATTGTGAAAATATTGTCATGTACAATATGTCCCATTACAGAAACGAAAGATATCTCGTCACGCACAACTCCAAAAAAATTATCCGTTGAGATGAAAATGAATATACACAAAATTCGTATGTCTAAAATGTCCTTTTCTGTAATTGCTAGCATTTTTATAAATCCGAGATAGCGAAATAAAAAGTGAATAAAAGTCACAATACAAGGCTTCCCATTAATGAAAACACAACTTTGGTCTTCTTGTATGTTTTTAGTTGGGCCTCCTTGCAGGCTCCTCTATAGTAACTGCATTTTGAGTAAATTGTTTTATGGCCATAGAAAACTCCACTGATATCTCGAAGCCTGCATACAGAATGCCCATAAAATGTTCGAAATCTATAATGTCTAGATTTATTATTTATTGAAACATTGTAAAATAGTCGAGGAAAGATTACTATCGTTAATAGAATTATTCTTGTCTAATTTAGAACTTATTACAAACTTATATATATATTTTTGGATTTTCTATAAGAGAAAATTTTTCGTTTATTCCCAATGAAAACAAAACATTTAAATATGGAGCACTTCTTATATGTTGTCAGGCCATGATATCTTCATCATTTACTGATTAGCCACGCCGCCTATACCTTAAGTGCTTGATTATCATAAATAACGAACAATCAATATAGTTATGAAAATCCTTTCTAATGAGACAGAATTTGCTAAATGTTGCGAGGCAGAATAATTTAAATTTATAATACTCGTATAAGTAGCATACCCAGTTTTCGTTAATTTGTTGGTAGTTTCATCTACTTTTTATGGTCAAAATGCATCTTTCAATTCTAATATTTTTGATAAAAAACAAAATTTTCGACGAAAGTAAACAGCGCTCTGCACAAATACTTGTCACATATCTCGAATTTGTAGCTAGTAGATTAGAGGAGAGAGCTCTTTCATGTGACTGAGCTATAGGTCAATAGATCCTGAGTGTTTCTTCAAAACAAAAGTACTCCCTCCTCCTTAACAAAATTGGTACAAAATTTTCCAATGTAGAAAGTATGTATTTTCAGAAAATTTAGATTTTTCGTATTTGTATAGACTTCAGCTTGTAAATTTTTGGTATAAAGAAATTTAAATTTTGGTGTCTCAGCTCATCCTGAAGTTATCCTTACACCCTCTAAATATTTCTGCCAACTGTTCCTATGTATGTACTGAGCAACGCCATTTTACTCATTACCCGGTATATTGATGTAATAAACACACATTCTCAAATAAACAGCTTTATGCACCTATTAGATGGTTTGTCTGTTCGCTTGACCGTATTCGTTCTAGACCAGAGGCCTCCCAAACTTTTTTTGTCGTATTTTCTGCCGCTGTTTTCGGTTTTAGACTTCTAAATCTCCGATTAGAATTTTTGTAAATTTCTTAACTGTAGTGAAGTTTAATGTTAAAAACTTAAAGTGCAAAAACACATGTTAAGTTTCTTATACATTTATTAATTGAATTTAAATTAAAACTACTCACAATAAAAATTTTTTGTATCTGTTATATAAAATATACGTAACATAAAATAAACTAAGCAATAAAGTACACGACAATAAACAATTCTTGTAGGTTTAATCTTAAATTCTCTGCTAATGATGTCCAGTTTGCTTTTTCTTGTTAGGAGATTGCTGTCATGCTGGAGCTCTCTTCAATTCAAAGGACGACGGAAAAGGGAAAATTTTCCTCGCTATAATTCCATAATACGGGATAAGCACCGGTATGTTGCTTCCGGGTGTTTGGACCGCGCAAGCACATATACAATACAAAATAAAAATGCTAAAAAATGAAAAAAGAAAATTACAAAAAATATATACAATTTACCAAACTCGACGTTTCGCCACCCACGCTCAGGAGCAGTGGTGAGGGGCGCCAGAGAAGGTCACGGTAACTCGACGCCACCACGTTGTGAGGCGAAAAACCTTCTGAAGTTTTCAGTCAGAAGGTTTTCGCTCTAGCGTGGCTGACACGTCGAGTTACCGTGACCTTCTGGCGCCCCTCACCTAGTTTTGTTCTGAACAGCCATCCCCTACATTAGTGGCGAAACGTCGAGTTTGAGTAAGTTATATATTTTTTGTAATTTTTTCTTTTTCTTATTTTTGCTTTATTTTATTTTGTATTGTATATATGTACTTTACTATGACGCGGTCAAACCCGAAGCCCTCATAACAGAGACTATGCTTTTCAATATCATTTAATTGGTATAGTTTATAGCCAGAATTGCTAATATCCGTTTTTTAAAGCAGTTTCGTTGAAAATTTAGTCGTTGGGTTTAGAAGAATATCCGTTGCTTTCTATGTCACATATGGGCTAATTATCCGTGGTATTACCATAGTCGTTTTCAAATCCTGTAGTTTCAAAAAACGAATAGAGGGCATTTAAAGGTTGAACGCGGTTGAAAAACTCAAATCTTCTCTCGGAAGTTTTTCGTTCAGACAATTAGAATCCGGGAGTCGGCCTCGCTTCATTAGTTAACTTTGGCAAGAAACCTGATAAGATGGACTTTGTTTTAATCAGTTCTAATGTCGCCTTGTAACTCCAAATTAACCACAAATTTTGTAAACAGATGTTTGTTTTTTCCTCAATAAATTGTTCAAATTTTGTCTTTAGTATCCTAAAATAGTCCCAAAAAGGCAAAAATCTTGTCAAACATAGCTTTCGGCCGCGTACTCAGTGTATGAGTATTGATGGAGTGTTCATTTCCTCACACAACCGCGCAGTGCACGCGCCGTGGTTTACTGCATCAATGATTAATTGAAGAGATTCATTGTCTAACACTCAAATTTTTTAGCAACTAGTCAAAGGTCGATGGATGACGATGTACTAGTTAACAATTTCTGACGCGTTTTGTTTAAACAGCTTTATAAATCCGTCCACCATGTAGCAGGTGCCCATCTACATATATTTTTTTTTTAATACTTAACACTTGGTGAAAGGAATAAACGCATTTATTCATCTGCATTTATATGACGAATTGAACAAGTCAGCGCAAGTTCGCGAAGTAGACTGCGTAGTGCTTGTAACAAGATGATACTTCAGCATGACATTATAGCAGGTTTTACAGTTGAAAACCTGCGGTGTATGGCTATGACTCAAAAGCGAATGTCTACATCCTTACAACTTACAATAATTTTATAAACATATATTATATAATAAATTTTTTACTTTGTACTTTTAGTAAATAATGTATATGTCTTTATATTATAAGATAGTATAATGTAAGTGCGGCACTTCAGTGTATGTTGAGATCTGGGACCCCATTTACTATTGACCCTTTTTTTTTCGCTGACGTAGACCCTTGCATGCTACTCATAGACTCCTGTGAAATTTGGGAACACTGGTTTATCTCTGTTTATGGAAACCAAATTCGCGGCAAATATTCTCCAACTAGTGCGTTAACATTGTAAGTGTATGATTACTTATAGTAACATCGAGTTACGAGTTCACATTAAATGTTGAAATTTTTTTTATAAAATCTAATACATATTGGAAATACTAGTACAGAAAAGAGAAATTAACCACGTAATTGAAAAAGAGAATTTGCATTGCCGTAATAAATAACAGGTTTATCGTTCTATTTTTTTCTGCAAAAAATCAATATAGTAACTAAATATTTGGCAATATGTTTAGGTTGGTTCACCGGGAATAAATGAGTTTTAATATGTAATAGATTGTATTATGAAATTTTAAATTAACAAAATTGAGTTTTCTATAGAGACGGATAAATCTGTTTTTGTGTATATTTATTTATCGGGTAGTCAATCATATTACCAATACTGCAAGTAATACGTGAAATATAATGAATCTTCGTCAAAATCGAAATTTGCAAATACTTACTGTTATTATTTATTTTTACAGAATAGTCAATGTTTTCCTAGAGTTTTTTTCGTATTCTTTTTATAAGTTGTTAATGAGGCTTGTAGTTGCATGTATTTGTTTTAAGAGCCATGTAGTTTCCATTTTGTGGCGTGAAGAAGATTCGATTTTTTCAATGTAACAAGACACAGCTACAAAGGGGACTCAAGCACGACATATTGCTCTCGAATGTAAAAGAATTAATTTGTACGGTGAGTTTAAATCGCAAGAAAGAATCGCATCTGTATGTAATGCACTAAAGTATCAATCCAAGAAAATGATTTTAAGTGTAGTTTTTGAACACGAATTTTTTGCTCATTATTACTTGTTGGCAGTATATAAGGATAGTCTTAATAATTTATATACAAAATAGTATCAGCCCTGAAATTTAATTGAGCCTTTTGACAGTTATAAAATTATTTGTTTTACACTCACTACTATTTACTCAAAATTAGCATAAGAGCTAGAGTTTAGTTTCTTTTGGCTATGATTAATCTTAATTTGAACAAAAATGTTGTATATAAATTACGAGTATTTCATAATTACATCTATAATATGGCAGGGGTGCTTAGTTGCGGCGAGTAATATTGTCTGGCTATCACTCGTAATTCCTTCGCGGTGTAGTTTTACAGACTATAATTCGCTTAGCACGATACTGGAGGCGTAAACGCGCTAGAGGACTGTTCAAAAAAATTTTTTCATGCCGGATTGAGACCTTGTTTTGTGATCTCCGGTTTGCCTAACATATTTGGAGCATGTGTACGTGTTACCGCGCCCTTCTTTCCGCCTATTTTTATTTTGACTTTCTTTTTCTCTCACTCTTACATGTTTCATATTTTTTCTTTCCAACTGCTTTTCAATGTAGATATATATATATATATATTTTTGTCATTTTATTTTTATACGAATCATTTAATGCTGGTAAATAATGTACTCCATGTACATCACACAAATGTGTAGCACACCCCATGGCTGTCCAGATATACTAAAAATAACACTAGATCTGAGAACGGCAGTTTCATAGAGTAATATAGGTTGTACTTGCCAGGCATCAATACGATTACCCAAGAAATGGTTTAGTTGTTTATCCTCTTCAAGAATTTGTATGTTCCTATAGATAGATATTTTGTTAAGGTATTGATATCGTGTGAATACTTACGTCATTTGTATACACATTAAATGCATAATTGTTAAAATATTATATGTATAGTAAAACTTGATTAATTCTGTCAATTTATATACTTTTTAATCATTTATGAAAACATAAAGGACTGATAGCAAACTAGTGACATTTACTTTGAGTTATAAATAATTATAAGTAAGATCCAATAATAGCAATTCAACAGTAACTAATCATTAGTTAATCATTTAAAATCTCATAGACTAATTTCAATTTTATGACAAGTGATGATTGTTGGGAGCTGGTGAGCCGGCAACATGCATGGTGATACAATGGTGTTTCATGGAAAACAAAAATTAATCGGAATTTTATAGTGCAATACTATACAAATTTTTATTTTTCGTATAAAGATCACGAGTTTTCATTTTATACTGCAAGTAAAATCTTGTTACCTCATTTGTTAAGCTGTAACTACTTCCTACCAACAATCATCACTGTCAGTAGTATAACATAAAATTGAAATTAGTCTATGAAGTTTTAAATGATTAACTAATGATTAGTTACTGTTATTGAATTGCTATTGTTGGATCTTATTTATAGTATTTTATTTATAACTCAAAGTAAATGTCACTAGTTTTATATCAGTCACTTTATATTACTACATAAATGATTAAAAGTTATATAAGTGACAGAATTAAATCAAGTTTACTTATACATATAATATTTACAACAATTATGCATTTAATGGTATGTATACGTAAGTATGACGTAAGTATTCACACGATATCAATACCTTAACAAAATATCTATTTTCATCTAAGGAATTAAGGAACATACAAGTGTAATTAGTGTGAAGGCTTCCACAGCCAGAATAAACAGCTAAAGAACCATTTCTTTGAATTAATCGTGTGATACTGGCAAATCTGGTCGACAACCCTATGTGCGCTCTATGAATGCCATTCGCAGATAACAGTGTTATTTTTTAGTATATCTGGACAGCCGTGGGTTAATTGTGCTACACATTTGTGTGATATTTGCATGGAGCTCCGACCGATTTACCAGCATTAAATACTACAACTGTTCGTATAAAATAAAATGACAAAAATATGTATGTATGTATATCTACATTGAAAAGCAGTTGGAAAGAAAAAATATGAAACATGTAAAATTGAGTGAAAGGAAAAAGAAAGTCAAAAATAAAATAAGGCGGAAAAGAAGGGCGCGAGTAGCACGTAAACGTATAAATAGTAAACCAAACCAGAGGCAAAAGTATCCTAAAACAAGGTCTTAACAATCCGACGCGAAAACGACATGGCAAGGATTCAGAAAGTTTGGTCCTCTAGCGCAGTTTACGCCTCAAGTTATCGTGCTAAGCTCGAATTATAGTCTGTAAAACTACACCGCGAGAGTTGCAGTGATAGCCAGACAAGTAATACAGCTTACGGAGTCACTGCAACTAAGCACCCACAACACATAAAAAAAGATAAGACTGCCTTTACTTGCATTATAAAGACTAATTGCAACGCTATTGCTTATTATAAGGTATTATGAAATACTTGCTCGTAATTTATATACAACATTTTGTTCAAATTAAGATTATCCTTAGCCAAAGAAATAAACTCTGCTTCTTGTACTGAGCCCTTGAGTGCGCTCTTTGTGTGATCAGTAGTGAGTGTAAAACAAATAATTTTTTATAGCTTGTTAAGGTAATTAAATTTCTGGGGTACATTCTTCAGCAAAATTTTATTTGTATATAAATTATTAAGGCTATCGCGCATATATAGCCAACAAGTAATAATAATTTAATTATATTCGTGTTCAAGTCCACTTAAAGTCATTTTCCTTGGATTGATGCCGTGCATTGCATACAGATGCGCATTCAGATTGCTCTTGCGTTTACTTCTGTAAGAACAACTGCGCACAGAACACGCAAATTGAGGTTCTTTTCCACATTCGAAGGTAATATGTTGCTTGAGTCCCCCTTTGTAGCTGTATCTCTTGTTGCATTGAAAACATTCGAATCTTCTGTTCTTTGCACCTACAAAATGGAAGCTACATGAGTATTAAAACAAATACATGCAACTACAAGCCCCTCATTAGCAACTTATAAAAAGAATACCGAAAAAACTCTAGGAGGTACGTTATTTGACTGTTCGCAACCAAGTAAAACTAATAACGTAAGTATTTGCAAATTTTCATTTTGACGAGAATTCATTAATATTTCTACATATTACTTTGCAATATTGGTAATATGATTGACTACCACAGTCAATAAATATACAAAACTTAGATTTATCCGTCTGTATACCAATAAAAACTCAATTTTGTTAATTTAAAATTTCATAATAGTTAATTTGTCAATACATATATTAAAACTCATTTATTAACTCCCGATGAAGTAATAAACATATTGCGAAATATTTAGTTAACGTAATTGATTTTTTTACGGAAAAAATAGAACGATAAACCTGTTGTTTATTGCAGCAATGCAAATTCTCTTTCAATTACGTGAGTTAATTTCTTTTTCAAGTAGTACTGTATACATATGTATGTATTAGATTTTTATAAAAGAAAATTTCAACGATTCCAATAATGAACTCGTAACTCGACATAGATTACATGTTACTATAAGTAATCATACACTTACAACGTTAACCTTACTAGTTGTAAACTTACATATTTGCCGCGATTGTCAGTAATTTGGTTCCATAAACAGAGATCTAAACCAGTGATTCCCAAAGTGGTCTATATCTACCCCCAGGGGTCTATGACAACATGCAAGGGGTCTACGTCAGCGAAAAAAAAAATTGGGGTCCATGAAATGAAAATGGGGGTCCACGATAGTGGATCTCAACATACACTGATAGTACCTACTTACTTACATTATACTATCTTATAATATAAAGACATACATTATTTACTAAAGTACCTATGAAGTAAAAAATTTATTATATGTATATGTTTATAAAATTGTGTAAGTTGTAGGATGTAGGCATTCGCTTTGTGGTCGCAATACATTACATTTTACAGGTTTTGAACTTGTAAAAACCTGCACATAATGATATACTAGTATCATCTTGTTACAAGCATACGCGCAGTCTAAGAGCTTCGCGAACTTGCACTGACTTGTTCAATTCGTCACTCTATAAATACGAATGTGAGACAAATACGTTTATTCCTTTCCTGGAAAGTGTTAGAAAATATTAAAAAAAATATATCAGTAGCTACAGATGGAGCACCTGCCATGGTTGGACGTTATTGTGGATTTATAAGCTGTTTAAAACAAAACGCGCCAGGGGTGTTGGCAATACATTGCGTCATCCATCGACAACATTTAGTTGCTAAAAATTTGAGTGTTAGATTGCATGAATCTCTTCAATTAATCATTGATGCAGTAAACCGAATTCGAAGCAACGCATTGAATACGCGGTTATTTGCGCAGTTGTGTGAAGAAAATGAACACTTCCATCAATTACTCCTTCACACTGAAGTACGCTGGCTGCCGAAAAGCTTATGTTTGACAAGATTTTTTGCACTTTTTGAGACTATTTTAGAATTTCTGGATACTAAAGACAAAATTTTAAGACAATTTATTGAAGAGGAAAACAAACATCGCCTATTTAACAGATTTGTTTACAAAATTTAATATGGTTAATTTGCAGTTACAAGGCGACAGTCTAAATTTGATTAAAACAAAGTCCATCTTATCAGCGTTTCTTGCCAAAGTTAAACTAATGAAGCGAAATATTGGACGGGGCGAATTTTCCCAGTTCCCCAATTTGTCACAGACAAACTGCCAGGAAGACGACGTTTCAACCTACGTTCAACATTTAAATGCCCTCTATTCAGATTTTGAAACTAGGTTTGAGGATGTTTTGACTATGGTAATACCACCGTGGATAATTAACCCATATGGTGACATAGAAGCAACGAATGTTATAATACAAGAAGAACTGACTGAACTAAGTACAAACGAAGAACTTAAGGTTCAGTTTAAAAACGGATATTAGCAATTCTGGCTGCAAAACAACATACCCGTTACATACCGTATTATGGAATATAGCGAGGAAATTTTTAATTTCCTTTCCATCGTCATACCTAGTGGAAAGGGGGCTCAGCGCTGTTGCCAATCTCCTAACAAAAAGAAAAAGAAACAAACTGGATATCATTAGCAGAGGAGATTTAAGATTAAACCTTACAAAATTGACGCCAAATGTTGATAATTTATTATTAAAGCATCATGTTCGTCCTTCTCACTAAAAACATTTACTTATTGCTTAGTTTATTTTATGTTACGTATATTTTATATAACAGATACAAAATTTTATTGTGAGTAGTTTTAATTTAAATTCAATTAATAAATGTATAAAACTTAACATGTGTTTTTACTTTAAGTTTTTAACATTAAACTTCACTACAGTTAGAAATTTACAAAAATTCAATATCAGGTAAGTAGGGGGTCTACCCAAAACCGAAAAACATGGCAAGGGGTCTACGACACAAAAAAGTTTGGGAACCTCTGGTCTAAACGAATACGGTCAAGCGAACGGGCAAACCATCTAGTAGGTTCGCAAGTGACTATCCACCTTCCATAAAACTGTTTATTTGAGAATGGTGTCTTTATTACATCAATATGTACCGGGTGGCCAATTAAGAATGGCGCTCGGCCATACCTCAGGAACGGTTGGCCCCGAGTAAAATTCGGAAACTATTTAGGGAATTGTAGGATAACTTCAAGATGGCGTAGCTGAACACCAAAAATTTAAATTTCTAGTTTATACAAAATTTACAAACTTGAAGTCTATCACAAATACGAAAATCTAAATTTTCTGAAAAATTCCCATATTTTACATTGCAAAATTTTTTTGTATTTTGTTAAGTAAGAGGAGGGGAGGGGCACTTTGTTTTGAAGGAACACTCAGGATCTATTGACCTAAATTTTGTAAGCTCAGTCACGTGGAAAAGAGCTCTACTCCTCCAATCTACTGCTTACAAATTCGAACCAATATGACAAGTGACGTGCAGGCGCTGTTTACTTTTCGTCGAAAATTTTGTTTTTTATCAAAAATATTAAATTGAAAGATGCATTTTTGACCATAAATTAAAAAGTAAGGTAAACTACCAACAAATTAACGAAAACTGGGTATCTTTTACTTATACGAATTATAAATTTAAATTATTCTGCCTCACGGAATTTAGCAAATTCTGTCTCATTAGAAAGGATTTTCCTTGGCCCATATTTAGTGATTTCAACTGTTCGTTGATTTATTGATAATCTAGCTTACTTAAAAAGTGCTATGAGACACTGACAGTGACAGTAACTAATCAGTAAATGATTAGTAAAGATATCATATCATGGCCACCGACAACATATAAAAGTGTGCATTTCTCCATATCTAAATGTTTTTTGTTTCATTATGGGAATCGCTTGAAAATTTTCTCTTATAAAAATCAAAATATATACATATAAGTTTAGACAAAATAAGTTTGTAATAAGTTCTAAATTAGACAAAAGGATAATTCGCAATGCTGATAGTAGTCTTTCCGCAAATGTTTACTAATTTTAAAATGTTTCAATAAATAATAAATTTAGACATTATAGGTTTCGAACATTTTTATGGAACATTCTGTATACAGGCTTCGAGATCTATCAGTGGGTTTTCCATTAAGTACGGCCATAAAATGAAATTTACTCAAAATGCAGTTACTGGCTGATATAGAGGGCCTACAGGAGCCCAACTAAAAAAGCATACAAAGGAAAGAGCAACGAACCAAAGTTGTGTTTTCATTAATGGGAGCCTTGTATATTATTGACTTTATTCGCTTTATTTCGCTACTCTCAGTTTACTAAAAATGCTAGCAATTCCACAGAAAGGATTTTATTTTAGACATATTTTAATTTTGTGTATATACATTTCATCTCAACCGGATTGTTTTACAGGTTGATGCATTTTTGCGCATTGACGAATATCTTCGTTTCTATTAATGGGACATATTGTACATGATAATAGTTTCCTATACAGTAATGTACTGTCATTTGATATCGAACTTCTTATACACAACTTTTATAGTTTATGAGATAAATAAATACAGTTTCAAAATCACTATGTTAATGAGAAATTGTAATGTGTAGCATGCGAGCATATACACAAAACAGAATAGGGAAAAACATGAGCAAAAAAAAGTTACAAAATCTGACTTTCATATATTAAATACACAAATCAATCAAAAATTATTCGAATATTCCGCCTTCTTTTTTAATGCAAAAACTTAATATTTGGAGAAATGAGTGTCACTCCTATCCTTCTGCAAATACACGTTTATACACCATTAATTTTGAAAACATAGATACCTAATTTGGATTTATTATCAAACAAAATGCATTGTAAAATTTGGATGTGTTTTTACTATTGCTTTAGAACGCATAAACCTTAATCTTTTTTTTAGTCACCTTCTGCCAGTTTTTAATGTAGTTCTAAACGATATGGGTGGAATTCATATTGCCAAATACCCATTTTTTATAGCTAATGAAAAAAAGTAAAGGCAAACTTTGATATCATAGATTTCCACAAATTAGTATAGTATTCTTGTCCGACAAGAAGCTTTTGCATTCTTAACAAATCAAATTATCAGCTGGCATATTGTCAACTTAAAACTGTGTTTATACTACCACCAGAAGGAGGAAATAAAGGTAAATAAAGGATTGGCATGGTTTATATTCTGGGATAGTATCGCAAAAACTACTTCCTAGTAAGTAACGTTTATGTGCAACGTTATATACTTCTCCACAACGTACAGGAAAGTTTTTTCAAAAGCAACGAGAAAATGTCAATGCATCAGGAAACGATATCTATTCAAAAAGGGTTGCATGCAATCTAAACATTATGCATAAAGAAACTAACCTGAACGTTTTTCTGGCCATTGAAGATAATTCGTACATTAGTATGGAACAAATGAATATTAAGAGATATTTAAGTATGCAAATAACCAAGAAATAAAGATCTTGCTAAACAGACTAATTCCACCCATATTACTTCCAACTACATTAAGAACTGGCAGAAAGTGGTTATGGAAAACGATTAAATTTCTGTGTTCAAATGTAACGTTGAAGCGCGTATGTATACTATCCTTCCAATACAATTAATGATTTAGATAGTAATGTTACATGTACGGATACGTATTTGGACGAAATATCTGTGGTGCATAGAGCTCTCTGTTAGTGTATCAGAAATTAAACGTGCAATCACAGAAGACAGTTGTCTACGTGGAGTTTAAAATTGAGTCTAAACGCAAAATATTAAACATTAAAAAAAATAATTTTACTATAGGATAGAAACTGCAACTTATAATTTATCTATCATTGCATAAATTGATGGTAACATAAGTTTGTCCCAGGCCACCCAGTATTAATGTGTATTTCAGATAATATATGAGGTTTTGATCTTCATGTTTTGCATGTACTCAAAAGAAATAATGTACTATTAACCAAATTTTCAAAATTTTCTTCAGTGTGGTGCTATTTCAGTATTGCTGCTAATCGACTATCTCGACACAAAGCTATTCGTTTAAATTGTTTAATATTTTGTATAAATCACACTAGTTTTTAATTTTTGTTTATTTTCATAATCAAGATTATAATTTTTCCTATATATAGGACACAAATAAAAAGTGTAACAGAGCATACAAGTTGTATTTGTTTATTTTGATAATTTATAAGGCGTGATACCATTTCATTGCTTATTTATTATGTAGCACTATTCAATTAATCGTGATAGAAAGTTGACCTCCTATTTCTTGGATTAGTACTAAAAAGTCGATGCTTAATAGCTAAATGTGTCTGCAGATTTCCTTTCCGCTTAGTCCTGTAAGAGCATCCTGGTTGTGTACAACAAAATTGTGGTTCTTTTCCACATTCATAAGTTAAATGTTGTCTTAATCCAGCTTTATATGAATATCTGTTATTACAATTGGGACAAGCAAATTTCTTCAACGCTAAAACAAAAAATGGGTTAGGTATTTTATTTAGAAAGGTTACTTGATTGGCTTTATTATAGTTGTTATAGCAGGATATAAAAAATCAGCAATGTGGGTAATTTTAAAGTTTTATATTATTTATTAAGAAACATTACATTCTAATTCCACTATGTTTTATTTCCATATGTCGAACTAAGAGATAATTTCGCTTAGCTTTATAATGGCAGAAGCTACACTGATATAGACCTTCTTTTTTGCATTCAAACTTGATATGTCTTGTTAGTGAACCTTTCACTTTGTATCTTTTTCCACAATCTGGACAGTCATAATCCCCTGAAACTAAAAATTAAGCGATATTAGTTTAGCGGACCGTCGCAAGAAACTTGTTGCTGGGAAACTAACAAGAACTGTTAAAATGATTTTATAAAGGACTACATAATAGTTAACGTTACCTGATTATTTACTACCTTAAGCACTATTACATAAACCTGCGAGGAACCCCTTCTCCCCCCATACGAAGCACCATAAATATCGAATAAACCTGCGATACATATTAAGAGTACTGACAACATTACAGAAGAAAAAAATAGACTGTATAGTGTGTTACTTCTTTACTGTAAAGTTGTACTATTGAGCCAATATTCTTTTATTGAGGTTAAGTAAAATCGTATAAAGAATAATGCAAGTCAGGCTATACAAAAATAGGTATATATACAGTTCCCATTGAAAATACTTAGAATACTCCTATAATTAACATTTCTACCGGTTTCTATAATACTCACGCTGATGAGTTTTATGACACAAAAATCTATGTTTAAAGCAATAGTACGTATTCATCCCTAGTTATCGGGAACACCTCAACTAAAATCAACATATGTGTATCTATTTATTAAGGTACATTATAGATTACCTCGGTGTCGTTGCAGATATGATCGAAACTAATATTATCTAAACTTGCAAAAGATGATCGGTACATTGAACAATTTTTATGCAGAATGTCTCAGCGAGACTGTTCATTAGAAGTTTAATGAGGTTCTGGCCAAAATATAAATTTGATAATTCAGAATTACAGCCAAAATTTTAGTACATCAGGTACTTTCTATTTAACACTGATCAGCGAACAAAACCGGTTATGTTGTGTATGAAAAGTTCGAAAAAAACCGGTTTTGTTCGCTGATCAGTGTTAAATAGAAAGTACCTATAATCGCCATTTAAAACACTAAATTGATTTTTACAAAGAAACTATAAGAGATAGCTATAGGGCACCTTGATAACATTTAAAAGAGAAATAAAATTAAAATCGAACGACGATGTTAGATACAAGGTGTTCCATTTAAAATAAGCAAATTATTGAGCATTAATGGTACCCCCAATTAGAGGTAAGATTTCAACCACCCTGTATAATTTTTAGAAAGTATCTTTATTTTAGCATTAGATGTATGGTTTTGCTAATTAAATAATACAACTTAAAACACATAACTTAAATACATAGAGCAGGTACTCATTCTAAATATTGATCTACATTTTCAAAGATTGTTAAATATCGAAGAAACTGTTGAACCTAAGTATAGGGAATATAACAGTAACCTGCCTTTATTTAGTCTGCGTCATCGAAATATGCAATAATATACATGGTGTTCCATTTAAATTTTGATAACTTTGATGTGTAACTTTCTTTTAGGACACCCTGCATATTTCAAAATAATTTTAGAACGTGCTCCCAATAGACCGACACATGCTCCAACAAAAAGATTTTTAGTATGTGTTACCGTTTTTTGTATATCAATCAAGGCAAATGTGGTGCCTCACCTTGTATATACACTGTGTCCAAGATAAGAATGAACTGCATGGGGATCTCGGGAACTGTAAGAGATACAAAGTTGCCTAAATTAGCTAAAAGTTGCGCATTTTAGTGACCTTTTATATGGCGTTTATTTAATTCAATTAAGTTGTTTCGTTTTTGAGATATTTAGGAAAACGTGTTTTTTTCAATTTATGTTTTTATTTTTTTCTGACTTTATTTTACAAGTTATCGAAAAATAAATAAAAGTTCTTCATTGGCACTTTTATAGCTCTACAAGACTGTATTTTTTATTTTTTGTCCGACGTTTTGTTTTTGAGAAACCTTCATGAACTTTTTTTTTATATGGATGGAGAAAAAAGTACAGCCTGTATCTGATGGCATTATTCGTTACGAATTCAACGATGTATCATAGATTATACATATTTTGGAAATTACTTTTTGCCAAAAAGACGGAAATTTATTTATTTCTAGATTCTTTTATAGTACCTAGGCCTGGTAATAATAACGCACTATGACCGGTATATTTTGTATATTTTTACATAGATGGATTTACCTATTTTTAAGCTTTATAAGTAAGTACCTTTACTTTTTGCAATTTCATTCTGGTGTTTTGTTACTTAGTTGTCTTCGGCGTCTAATTTTACATCTTTTATATTCCACATATCCTATACCTAAATTCCCAGCTAAAAATTAATAAAGAATTTCTTAATTTCTGTAAACATTATTTTCGATATTGTTACCCATTTTAACTCTTTATAGCAATGTTGTAAAGGCATTTAACTCCCAAGCATCAAACGACGAAGTGTGATTTTGTTATACTTTGACAATAAATCTTTGAGAACACTTATTTTCCATGGCACACTAGATAAGTATCGATGAGTTATTTGTGTCTTTTTCAAAAAAACCTAATTATCTCCTAAACTATTAATTTTAGGTAAAGGACATATGGGACATAGTAATAATAGTTTAGGAGATAATTAGGTTTATTGAAAAATTCACAAACAAGTCCTCGATACTTATTTAGTGTGATATGGAAAATAAGTGTTCTCAAAGATTTATTGTCAAAGTCTAACGTCAAAATCACACTTCGTCGCGGTCGTTTGATGCTTGAGAGTAAATAATTATCCGTTAAATGCCTTTATGTCATTGCTATAAAGAGTTAAAATGGGTAACAATAACGAAAATAATGTTTACACAAATCAAGAAATTCTCAATTTATTTTTAACTGCGAATTTAGGTATAGGATATGTGGGATATAAAACATGTAAAATAGGACGCCGAATACAATTAAGTAATAAAATACGGAGGAGGGAGAAAGGAGGGCAGACAAGGAGGGGTGCCGTTTGGAAAAATGAAGTTATGGTTTTTCAAAATTTCGACGGGTTAACGAGCCATACTAAAGTAACCACACAATATAGACAGCCGTTCTCGGCGCCAAAATATACCCCAATATGTTGATTAAGCATATTATGAATTCTAAATTGATATCTGAAAAATCGAATGTTCTCTGAGTTTTTTGAATAAATGTCTGCTATAGGAATTTTTTTTAGAAAAAAATCAAATAACCACAAAACGCCCGAATCAAATTGCAAAAAGTAAAGGTATTTATAAATCTTAAAAATAGTGAAGTCCACATATGTAAAAATATACAGGGTATTCAATTAAAAATTACAAAGTAGATGGCGACTTCCGGTATAACCGGGAGCGCTAGAAATCTAGAAATATTTTAACTGCAGAGAACGCAATCGATTATATATAATTCCGAATTTTCGAATTTATATTTTGGCGAGAACCGAATAAACTTCTAATAGACGGTGTCACTGAGATACCCTGTATATAGGGAAGGACCGCTTGCCATCTAGTGATCTAATGTTTGTATAATATCTTTTTATCTGTGGTATATGTTTCACTGAAATCTTCTTTAAAATTACTTAGCGGACACGTACATGAAGTGTCATGGATGTAATGTTTAAATTTAACTATTTTGTAATTTTTATATTGCCCACACTAATCTCAAGTAATTGACTTATAATATATAATTTGTAAATCCGCTTCAGTATCACTGTCATACATTTTTTTTTCTTGAGAACTGCGTCTCCTTTCGGATTAATTGAAAAAATATGTAAACTTTATATGTAAGAAAAATATATAAATGATAAAACTGCGGACTTTATTTGTTGCAGTAATTTACAACAGTAAAGTGTTGCCTCTAACCAGGTTGTTCAGTCAGGTACGATAATTCGTGGATACCTCTAAAATTTTCAAATACGGCTTTTGTACGTAGTATTAGTGCATCTATTACTCGATAATATTGACGACCATTTCCTGACCATTTTCAAGAGTATGATCTACACAACACATTGTACTAGCACTATCAATAACCAACATACCCACTTGATTTATTGAAATATGAGATTTTCTTCTAATGTTTTTAGATTCAATCTCATAAATGCCTCGACAATATGTATGTACATACAGGATGGTTCATTTAAAGTGTAACCCTGCAATATCTTCAAAACAATTAGTGTTATGAAGAAAAGTATTAGACAAAAGTTTTACTATATGAAGGGGCTCATTCGATGGCGCTACTGTTGTCACTATAAAGAAAGACACAAAGGTCATAGCAAGGTCAAGTCGTTTTTTTCAAATAGCATATGGTGTTCTTTTTATCAAATTCTAAAAGAGCACTTGTGAATAGAAAAATAGTATGCGACATATGACAAATTAATATTAATCGAGATATTTCGAAAAAATGAGGACATAATAAAAGTCAGTGCAGCAAATGTTTTTTATTTGTTAAATGTAAAAGTAGAAAATAAATGTTAATAATAGCTACAAATTGTTTACATAAGGTAAACAGTTGAAGAAAGCAGACGGCTATCGAATTAAATGTTCAAATTGGCGGCCACCAGCCTCAATGAACTTTTGCATTCGCGCTGATAAATCTCTATGCACACGCAGTAACATGTCTTCAGAAATGTCTGCGCATGCATGTCTTAGTTTCTGCTGCATGTTTTCTGGTGTTGTTGGTTATGGTATCTGAGCACTTTAGGTACGGAGGTTAATTAAATCGTTATAACTTATTCAGCTTCCATTTTAGGTATAGGAACACCTAATACGCATCAGATTATCTAAAAAAATATATACCTTTCCATTAAAAAAAATCTACTTTCCGTAGATTGAACTTATTTACAAGCAACTAAATTTTTAAATACCCTGTATAATGTTACAGAGAAGAACTTCAAACGTTGTGTAACTACACAATATCAGCTATGCGTATGCAAAATTTAATTCGTCTGTTTTACACTTACGTGACGTAATATCACTATAAAATAAGATCGGTATCTGTCACTTTTTTTCTTTAATTGCGCATAATTCAGAAGGAATGGTATTTAGGTGTAGAGTACGATACATGAAATATGTGTAAAATTTATCGTAGAAGCTGAATTTGTAATTTATTTTATAGCATGCTATTTAAAAAAATCGAAATTGATGCCCACTTCCGGTTAACCGAAAGTAATATTTATTCAAAAATATGTTCACGTGATAGTTCATTTTCAACTATATCCAACTGCAAAATTTTGTTTTAAAATTCCGTTCCGTTTGTATAATACTTTTAATTGGCCGTTTTCACCAATCAGCCTGTATATACATCATGTACTTACCCCAAGAAAAATTAAAAAAAAATAAATACTTCGGTGTTAAAAAAAATTATATTGTTTCAAGAAATTTTATTCCTTGTCTCCAGCCACTTCGTAGGGAAGTAAGAACAGAAATATGATGCTTAGAGAATATGTCTGTACGTATGCAGGATTATTCACGAAAACGGTTCGTTATAATTTTCGATGTTCATAACGTTTCTGAAAACTTCTACTTCATAAGTCTCATTAGCGAAATTATTTACAGATGGGATTTCTGAATGATATCGAAATTATTTATGTTCTCGTTTCACTTTCGGTTTACCGGAAGTTCACGTCAATTTTCTAATTCAAAATAGCATATAATATTTTTTATGAGGTTTTCCAATCGTGTACGCAATTTTACATAAAAAAATATTAAGGTACCGCATATCAAAAACCAGCCGTCTTAAATTACTCAATTTTTTCACATATATGCGCGCGTCCATGAAAGACACTTTATAAACGCAAAGCCCAAAGTATTATTGGATTTTTAATGCATTTAATAATTCTTCATTGTTCATTATCAGACATACTTATAAGGTTATATTTTTTACAGTTTTTGAGATATAGACGCTTTTCTGGAGAAAGTCCAATGCAATTAAAAATACTAGTAATTCTTAAATGTCAAAATAATTGGTATTGTCTCTATACTCCAAACATACATAATTTATATCTGTCACACAAAATGGCGAATGAAATAAGTGACTAGGAAAAAAACGATATTTAGTAGATTTAGTACATAGATAGAATATGTTGAGTATTTAACCACAGATATCAAAATCTATGTCAAATGGCGTATAAAAATATCAATACAAAAACTTAAACAAGAGAGTAAACCAATCATTGAGAGAGCATAAAATAAGTTTTATATGGCCTACGTCATGTGGCATAAATTTGGATAGCTTTCGTCAAATACCCAACGTATCGTATCCATAATTCTATATTCTATTCATAGACTGTGTATATTGACAGTATATCTAAATGTCAATTATTTTGACATTCAAGGGTTACTAGGATATCAAAATACATAAAAAATACGTATTTTTCGGACTTTTAAGAGAAAAAGGCATATAATTTAATAACCGTAAAAAATAGAAGTCAATATGTCTGATAAAGAATGATGCAGAATTAATAAGTGTATTCAAAAATACAATAATATATAGAGTGTTCCATTAAAAAAGTGACTTTCATCAACGTGAACCTAGTTGAAATGAAAGTTAATTTTACACGACCCTGTATATGAATCGATGTAACTTTGAGGATGCGTATTTGATACATATATTTCAGTTAAAAATACGCCAGATATGAACTCTTCAGCTGTAATGCTTTCAGAAATACATTTTTTTTTGCATAACATTGCAGTGGGCCAATAATTTGAAAAAACGTGAATAATTCAAAAACGATTGGTTTTTGATATGCGTTACCTTAACAATTTTTGATGTAGAATTGCATACCCGACTTGAAAACTCAAATCAAGAAAGTTGATGTAAACATCTGATAAACCGGAGGTGAGACAAGTGCATAAATAAGTTCGCTAATGACACTAGATGATATTATCTCTAAGTACAACATTCAGAACGGTTAGGTTTCACTGAAAGGTCTAATGAAAAAGTTCCGTGAATAGCGCTCTATATGCAGCTATTTAGATAGGCATATTGAATGGTAATAATTAACAATCTCCAACGTAAAATATAGTACATAAATATCTACATACATGTAGATTCGACATGCAGTTAAATTTGAAGCTGTTCTGGTTGATAGAAATTAAATTTTCTCAAAAATACGCAAACTATAACCACAGATAAGTTACATACAGAGTCTCGAAGAGAATACGATATTTGTAGGGTTTTGTTCATAAGCTTTTAAAAAGTACATGCAAAATAAATTTAAATATTTAAATAAAAATAAAATTTAAATACAAGGAAGCATGTATTAAAAAAAACAATGCTTTAACTGATTATCAAATTTCTGCGAGTTATAGATTCGTAAACGATAAGTAAAAATCTAACACTCGAATAACAATTACTGGAAGCTATAAAAAACTCGAACTCCACAATCATATATATTTTTTTTAATGTGTGGTGGGTGCTTAGTTGCAGTGACTCCGTAAGCTGTATTACTTGTCTGGCTATCACTGCAACTCTTGCGGTGTAGATTTTGGTGTGTGTAAGTTGTGTTTAAATGGCTTTGTGACAGCATCATATCGCCTTTTTTGTTGCCGCGCTGTTAATCACTTTGCTCCCAACAGCGAATGGCAAGTCGATCCGGGATTAAACTCTCTGAAAAAATGTCACCGTCCCTCCAGAAAATTGAACCCCGGCACCTATCGTCCTCTCACAAAGATAGTCAGCCGCCTAACCACTGCGGCCATCGACCCGTTAAAAATAAAAATCATAACTATAAGTACGAAATTACAAGTAGTGAAACAATAATGTGTAATATTTGAAAGATTTATTCAGAACTTTGATCTAGCATCTTTTATTTCTATACGATATGTACCTAGTTATGGAGAGAAGAATACTGAATGACTGCTGTTTATATGATGTTTAAGACTAGATTTTTGCGTGTAACGCTTTTTACAAAAATGACAAACAAAGTGCGATATACCATCACATTCATATCTTCTGTGACGGTTTAGATTCGCTTTATGTCTATATTCTTTACTACACTTGTCACATCTAAACGGACGACCTTCTCCACTCTCTAATCCTACCACGTAACCTAAAACAAACTAACTATTAATATGCAGTGCGAAAATATGTATATAAAAATAAGTACGAGTCAGTTTGCAGTATTACTAGAATACGCAAGCAAATTATACATACATACAAGTATAACGTCTAGGTACTGTCTAACAATAAACGCATTAGGTTGTAGCCACTCTTGGGCGATTTATATTGGACGAGAAGCTGCAACTTTTGTCTTACTAATGGCCGTTTGCACCGCAAACACAGCTTACCATTAATACCTTCATGGTAAAGCTGCACCTAAACAATGCGGTGCAAACGGCCATAAGTGTTCATGACCACCGTTGAAAGAATACGTCACCGTTTCTCGCTTGTTATAAATCGCTCGCTAGTGTGACCGTACCTTTAGAGAAAATATCTGACGAATATCAGTAACTAAACTACATTTTAAATAAAATTTACTAAATGTAATACCAACAAATGTTATTGTTTTCTCTACGTTTCCTAATGCCTCTCACACTAAAATATGTACTCTTTAGCACAATGCATTTACTTTTTAAATGAATTAAACACATTAACCGTAATTAACGCCTGTGTTGGAAAACGGTAGCGCATTCAACATCAGCAATATTCATACCGCTAACGGAATGGTAGTATAGTCCCTCAAAAATAACTAGTTATTCATGAACATGGGTCTAATTCATCGTAGCACATAGATTGTTCTATAATTTTATTTTCGATCATGCCTTCTATATTTTTCCGAAAAAGGTGAAGGCTAGTTTTCAAACCCAACAGGTAAGTTTTAGTAATAATACGCAATAGAAGACAATTTTTATAATTTATTTGTTACTATATAGTAACTCTACAGTTTCTTATGTATTCTTAACATGTGCATATGAAGGTTTTGTTTATAATACGATGTGTGGGAACAAAAACTACATTTAAACTTCTTCTCCTTTCCACATTCCACGTTGAGGTGCCTTCTTAAATTAAGTTTATGTTTATAAGATTTACCGCACGTGTCACAAGTATATGTCATTTTATTGTGATCTAGCGTAGATGAACCTGAAATAATACGTGGTAAGTGAAGAACCCTGTTTAGGTCTCTAAGATTATTGTATATAGAAATTGTAAGTAAAATATAAAAATTGTAACGCAAATGGACACGGGCAGGGCCCTGTTTTTTAAGTATGATGTGCACGTGTTTAAAAATTTATACATTTTGTACTTTCGTTAGTTTCTGTTGAATTCAAACAGGGATCAACTATGTGTTGTAGCTGGTTATTTAGAACTGATGCCAACACACAAACTACTCCCAAGATTTTTTAAAAACATTCCTAATACTGGAATATATGTATTTTATTTTCTGATTTTCGTAAAACAATTTGATAGCATTTTTATTTTTAACTTTTAGGATATATGGATTTGGTAGGCCAGTATACGCAGTGTTTGGTAGGTGTAGAAATTGTTTTTAAGGCCATAGCAAAAATAAATTGATAATGTATGGTTCTGTACTGATAAATTACGATTGAAACTGCAGATTTCATAACATCTCACGTAGGGTTACTGCTAAGAACTGATTATTAACTACATTTCAGAAATCGATCTATGTGGCGATAAAAATTTTATATTAGTATATGTAGAAGGTGGTTTCTATTAAATAAGGATATTTTTTAAGAATAGATTGATTTTGACTCAAATTTAAAAGGAAATATGTTATCATATCAATCATAATATAGGTACACCATAATTACCACGCGCAATATAATACATGATAACTTTAAATTTAAAATTTTCTGAAGTAAAACCTGAGTTCCGGAAGTATTTTTACAAGTTCCTTAGATTAGCAATATGTGCAATTTGGCACGGAGTTAAATTTAAATTGTATTATTCCGTGCCGCAGCATCCCAAAGTACAAAGTTGTACAAGTATGATCATAAAACAATGTTGCAGTTATACTATGTATGTATGTATGTCAATCGTTTTCTTCGTCAACATTTTACACACACACAAGCACTATAAAACACTAAAAACAAAAAATTTTCCAGTTAAATCATTAAAAATGAGTAGCACTTGCTAGATGACCTAACAAAACTAATGTATCAAAGGTTAGTTGTAAGTGTTGTGTTTCTTCTATAAATAAAAGAATTTTGAAAGATTATTCAGTTTTGTTTTTGAGTTTTGTACTGATTACTATCTCAGTCTTGAGAAAGTTCACTCCTTAGAAATCCTCAAATTCGTAGAGTTTTCTGGCGATCGGAAAGTTTACGAGCCTCCATTTTGAACTGAAATAGTTTACTTCTATGGTATACTTATTCTTCGCGACAAAATACAAGATAAGCAAAAAATCAACTACCTCGGTTTAATGATGATACATTCTTGGTACTTCAACGTCCTCTTCAAATAATATAATATTGTATAATAATATAATATTATATAATAATATAATATAATATTGTTATAGCGTAGTAGGAATATAATATTTAACTCTTCACACGAGCCCTCTCTAATCGTTAGTCGTCAGGAAACAACTTGTTTTTAACTGTGTATAATGTCTTCAATTTGAAATGTACGTTTTTCATAAATCTGATTTTAAATAAGAATATAGAACAGCAACTGTTGAGGCCAAACTGTGACAACCCAAAAAAAGTTAATGAAAGGAAATGCAATATTTAAATCAGTTGTAATTATTCATAAACAAACAAGGATCGTAACATTAATAATTCAAGCACATATAAATCGATAGTTGATGGTGATGTATGACCTTGTTATTCGAAAGAAATGAATATGTTCTTAGCTAAGTATTAATATTTTTATAGAAATTGCAAATACCGATTGTTCTTCAGATTTTTAAAATAATATTTTATAATTTTAAAGTTAATAATAACTATTAAAAAATTTTCGAATACTGCGTTCTAAAGATTTTATATTTTAAATCTAATCAAATGCTCAAATTCTTATGAATTCAAATATCGTCACGTTTCTGTACATAAATGTAGATACCGATTCATTGTAGACATCACTAGAAATATGCTCAATTATTACTACTAGATCGTAATTTACTGCATCACTCCATACAACGATGAATAATACCCTCATTGCAGTAATCCATTTTGTGCCAATCTTCAACCGATGCTGTTAATATGTGGCCATGACGGTGGTAATCTGACTTGTTGCTGTAGGCATTGTTGCACCAACCATTTGTGCCTTGTTCTAGCCAACAGTGATGATCAGCTACCTATTGAATTTTATCGTTCTATCGCGAGTGCAGAAATATAGCCAGATATTTCTCTTTTTTAGACTTGTCAATGTCAAAAAGTATGTACCATTTCTTAAATTACATTTCTTATTCTGCATCTTCATTTATGAATGCACGATGCAAACTTCCTTCTTATAAATTCATTTTAATAAAATACAAATTGTCACTTAAATTGTATTCATTAGACTGACAGATGTTATTTCCTGGCGCCACCGTATAAATGGGTTCTATACACAGGAAACTACCACCACAACTACTATATGTGCACCTTATTCAGCAAATTCACACTCACACTGTTGGTTTCTTAAGTTTTAAATTATTAGAGCAAAATTGTTGAGGTAGGAGATTTATTGCTAAGTTGCTAGATGTCTTTACTTATTTAAAGCAAACACATGCAACGGGCCACTTAAATCTTGTACGATATCATGAAAAGTTTAAGTTTGTAGTTCTTAAGGAGGCCGTTACTTTTACATATGATGGTAAAATATTGCATACGCGCTTATAAGTAAGAACTAATAAAACTTACTCCGCTGCATCGTCTAATTTTCAAGCACTACATATACGATGTTGTACATCGATAAACATAGTTCAAGTAATCTAACATGTAAGATTGACATATATTTTCAACGTTCGAAATTTGAAGAAATTGTTAATGATTTTGCTGTCATACAAGAGTTTTGTCTCGTAAACTAAACGTTTCCATTATTTCGTTTGCTTCTTATAATAGTGGTTAAGTTCAGTTTTTATATCTCTATGATGTACATTTCTTAACTGTAATTAATCTATATATAATTATATCTAATTTATGAAGGCTAAAAAATGCTCTTCAAGTACCGACTGCGGCAGTTGAAAAAGTATATATAGTTCTTATTGACGTACTGACTGATGGTGAAAAACTGAAAAATCGGAAATATCTCCAAAAACGTTGGAAATAGACACAATAATATCCGTATAAAAATGGAAGAAAATCAAATTTTACATCCATTTATGTAAAAATTGCTATACCATTCTATTAAAAAAAATCAAGTTATTCATGATTTCAAAGTTGGGAAATTACAGATCCTTATTTAATCACCCTGTAACATAAATGCATGATTAAGCGAAAACTGAAAACCGCATCTTTCTAACTTTTGCAGTTACGGAGATATTTCCAAACACCGAAGACGCTACAGATGTCATTTTTTTCGAAAAACGTCACGTAATTCGGAAACGCTACAACTTAGACTCAATGTAAAGTTAACAAAGTGCCTTTTAAATTTGATAAGAAATCAAAAAGTGCAATAATATATAGGGTATTCGATTTAAAATAATAAAGTTAGTATCTACTTACAGTAGAACCGGAAGTCCGCCATTACTGATACTAATTTTAAAATATGTAGAATTTGATTCGAGGCCACATTTATTTGAAACATTTTTTCAAAAATAATAAGTCGGCTATCGACCGTTGCATCTTAGACTGGACACCCTGTATGTATATATGAAACTTTCCAATATTATTTCTAGATCTAGGTGGCGCTAATTATACAGCTACTGTTTATGTAATCAACAACTGCCATAGAACACTGTAAGAATAAGAATAGTAGATAGAAAACAGTTAATTACGACATAAGTCGTGCAGTTTGTCAATTAATCTCTGATACACCTATATGCATTGTTTGATATACCATCTGTAAACGTCATAAATAATAGTTGGCGGCACCAGTATTCTAGAAAAGAAAGCATTGTCGTTGTCACACCATGTTTACGAGTGCTATATCTTCATATACAGAGTATTCCAATGAAAACGATCCAACTTAAATAAGTGAAGACGTCAAGAAATACCAAAAAAACGCCGAGACATGTCAATTTTTGTTGGAAAGGGGAAACTCTTTCACCAATAAGGCAAGACCAGGTCTTGGCCATCATCGCCACCCCAGCATTGAACATTAAAATTACAAATGGCACTACGCCATACTATAACATTTTTCAACTTTACATATTATTTGCATCAACTTTCATGTATAACCGACTATATCTATCACTAACACTTTAGGCGATATCTAGGTTTAGTTCTTAGTTTCTAGGTTTATTTTCTAGAGTTTTCTCAACAATTCAGTTGAACTCCAGGTTAACTATAGTTGGTACAACCACCACTAAGTGTCATATGTACCGTGTGGCCAACTAAAATGACGCTCGGTCATATCTCAGGAACAGTTTAGTAGGTAAACTAAGTCACTTCTAACGCAGTCACTCGACGTGGACACGCTGTATAAGCTGTATTTTGACAGCTAAACCTGTCAAACTGTCATAATTATGACAATTTTGTGGTTTTACACAGGTTTTAGCTTCAAAATACAACTTCTACAGCGTGTCCATGTCGAATGACTGCGTTAGAAGTGACTTAGTTTGCCTACTCAGTTTATAGTACAACTTCTGGAAAAATATATCACTAACTCAAGCCCGAGAAATTGCAAATTATTTAGGAAATTGTAGCATGACCGCTAGATGGGGTGAACTGAACACAACAAATGTGAATTCTTATTTTATACCAAATTTACCAACTTAAGGTTCCTTAAGTTAATGCTTATAACTCAAGTACTGTTGAACTGTACTTCGCAGACTTAGTCTCATTGAAAACAGCTTTACTTCTCCAATCGATTCCCTACAAATTCGAACCACTCTAAGTGACGTGGATTCTAGAAGGCGCTATTTTATTATTTCGGGAATTTTGTTTTTTATTGAAAATATTAAACGGAAACGTACATTTTTGACTACATATTAAAAAAGTAGGCTAAATTACCAACAAAATGGATACCGTTAGCTTTTACCTATCCGAAGATATTTTGGGAAACTTTAATTTTAATTTTTGTGATATTTTATCCCAAATTGCCTTATTAATTTCTAGATATTTCTGATAATTATGATATTTTTCCCAAACCGTTGCTGATATATGGCCGAGCGCCATTCTTAGTTAGCCACCCGGTGCTTACACTAATTGATGCCTACTATTAAAAATTCTACATGTAGTTTTTCTTATAATTTCTTTATACGGCGGATGAAATAGAAAATAGACCTAAGGATAAGTATAGGCTGTCCCACATGAAAGTTGTTGCAAATAGTATGTAAAATCGAAGAATGTAATAATATGTAGTAATATGTAGTTCAAATTTTAATATTCGATGTTGTGGGAGCGAGGGGGCTAAGACCTGGTTTTGTCTTATTGATGACAGAGTTCCTCCTCCAAACAAAAATCAACTTGTTTCGGCGTTTTTTCGTGTTTCTTGATGGTTTCGACTTATTTAAGAAGGTGGATCGCTTTCATTGGAATCCTCTGTTTTTCATATACGGTAAGAAACGAGTATCAGGATGATCGGCATGTTGTTAAAATTAAAAACCCATTTATTCATAAGCTCAATATTGCGTTATACTTTACAACTTCCTCAGGAGTATGCTACAAAGGTACACAACGATTTAGAGAACAATTAATTAATGTATGTGGAGTTACAATCTGAGTTTAAGAGTGTTGATTTGCATATGATATTTGTAAAATTAATCGGCAACAATGAGGAAGAAAACTTAAATATTTGTTACTTGATTTTTTAAATAATACAATTTATTATAATTAAATATTTGTGTTAATAGATTAAAATTTCGAATATGTAAGGATACGCCAATATATAACAGACGGACGAATTTCTTGTTGTATTTTGCAATTTTTTCTCCGTTGTAGTTGTAAAATATTTGAATAGATTCTGTTTAATTTACTTATGTCATCATTTGATACACTGCATTATTTGATGCATTATACAGGGTCGCTGATATGTATGGAAACGGTCGATTATTGGGTAAAATATACGAGGTACCGGAAAAAGTTAAATACAAAAGTTTTAGGGTTTTTAAATGCTTATTAGGTTAATAATAATTTTAGGTATACAGGGTCGGTGGTAAAGTCGTGGCACGTCAAAGTTACATTTTTTTAAATGGAACCACCTGTATATTATTAGATAATTCAATTCCTTCTTCAATTCTAAGTAAAAATTGTAATACACATAATGTACCTAAATCCAACCGTAGGAGTTTTGGTGGTGTAGATATCTCCTTTATTGGCCACTAGTGGTATCTACATAATTGGTCCAGAATATTTGGCACATCCTTTTCGTTAACCCATTTTTTTCTTTTGTATAAGTAACCCACTTTAAAAATATTTCCTCTCTCTTCAAATTACTTTATTTATAAGGTAAACAATTATTTATAATAAATTATTTATATAGAATCAGCGGTATGGCAAACATACTGTTATAGAGATCTGCTTCGCATGAAGCATTATTGCACAAGACAACTATGGACGTAAAAAATTTCATAAAACAAACACATTTGCATTTTTTTAAATACCTAGATAGTAGTGCGAAATCCGCTGCAAGACATTAGGTGTCTCTGTATAATATGTTTATGACGAAATCTTTTCCCGCAGTTAGTGCAAGTAAATCTAGGTTCGGTGTCACATTCTTGTCGTACATGTCTTATTAAGTTGCTTCTGTGTGCGTACGATCTAGAGCATTTCTGGCACTGAAATCTTCTTTTACCTGAAAAAGAATAGCTTCATGAGTTATACAAATACTTTTATAAATATTTACACAGAAATCTTCATATCTAACATATTCGCTAACAAAACCTTATATTTTATTATACTTAAGTCTTCTTCATTTGAAGGTATCTTCATTATTTATTCCACCTTACAAGACCAGTATACCTAAAATAACATTGGAAAAATACTAAAATCAAAAGCTATTCATTTAAAGCAAACGGGTGAGGATCTTCATTTATTCTTCACATGCTTTGGAAGCGCTTGTTTATTGTTTTTATAGGTGAAAATCTGTTTCCATTGAATGTCCGTAATACACATTATTTTAGTACGCCAATTATAAAGGCGGAATTCGACTGAAGCAACATTTAGGCAACATGTAGCATGCGGTAATGACGCATACTGCACTCAATCAAGCGTGCGTCAATTGCCCTTGCAACACTATACAACAGCTATAAAACTTTGTGGCATATACTCGCAGGCAACACTACATGACATGTAGCATGCTTCATGTCGTCTAGTGTTGCTTCAGTCGAATTCCACTTTAATGCAGGACTGTAAAGGACTTCTTCAACTGACCATTTATAATTGCGCTACAGTAAATTCACTCACTATAGGTGCCCGCTTTACGAATCTAAAAGTGGCTAGCTCTAGAAAACTGACTACTTTTCCGACTAATTTACTGTTTTTTGAATTTATTATTTCTTGAATTTAAATTTCCCCAAAGAAAAAAGTTGTTTGATTTGGACTTCAATACAGTATTACTTCTAAAATACTTTTTAGATATAGTGGTTATTAGTTGTATAATGTAAATATAGAATGTTTGGGTATGAATTTATACGATTTTTTTAAATTTTTTTAAATATTTTAACTATTATATTTCTTTGTCTTAAATTTTCTTTTGGGTTTATGGTTTGTTCGATTTATGTATGTATTTAATGAACCAAATCATATGATTCATCATCATGATCATGACGATTTGTTTCATAAAATAAATCGAACAAACCGTAAACCTAAAAGAACAGAGGAGAGACAGAGGAATATAACAGTTAAAATATTTAAAAAAAGTTAATCTAGCTTTTCATAAACGCACTGTATTATCATAAAACTTCAAGTTTTATATTCCACATTAGACATTTTTACTCTCGATTTTGTTTAATACGAGGGAGCGTTTTTATATTCGCGGAATGGGGGATAAGGGGTGGAAATAAAAAAAACCAAATTATTTTTCTTTTTCAATATATTCACCTGCAAGTCGGATACATTTTTCACATCTTTCAATTAATTTATTTATACCCTCATAAAAAAATGATTTCTCTTTATCTGCAAAATAGGCCAAAACTGCCTCCTTGACTTCATCATCGGCAGTAAATTTTTTACCCCGCAGCTCTTTTTTCATTTTTGGAAACAGGTAATAATCACTCGGGGCCAGGTCTGGGCTGTAGAGTGGGTGATTCACAATTTCGAAGCCCACCTTATGCAGGGCAGCTAACGCAACGCGGCTCTTGTGGACGGGCGTGTTGTCGTGCAAAAGCAGCACACCTTTCGTCAATTTTCCCCGTCTTTTCTCCTTAATGGCTTCTTTTAGTCGCTCTAAATTTACTTTATAATCAATCAACAATATTCCTTCCGAGTCCCAAAATACCGTTGCCATGAGTTTCCCAGCTGATTGTGACACTTTAAATTTCTTGGGAGGTGCTGTGCCCTTTTTATGCCACTGCATGGAGTCTTGTTTGGACTCAGGTTCATAATGATGAACCCAAGTTTCGTCTCCAGTAACAATTCGACTCAATACACCATCCTTGTCTTCATTACAGAGGTCCAAACATGCACGCGAACACTCTACGCGCTGTTGTTTTTGCGGCGGCGTGAGCATTCTCGGCACCCATCTTGCGCTGACCTTAGACATGCCGAGATGATCGTGTAGGATTTTAAAAATTGTTGTATCGGATACTCCAACCATTTCTGCGAGTTGTTTCTTCTTTAGTCGAGCACCTTCGAGTACAATTTTTTCAACTTTTTGGATAAGTGGTCACCTCAATGCTCCTGCCCGGCCTCGGATCGTCTTCAAGAGATTCCCTTCCTTGTTTAAATAAACTATGCCACTTGTACACCATGGTTTTTCCTGGACAAGAGTCCCCGTAAACCAATGACATCTCATTCATTATGGTCGCGACTGATTTTTCTTGCCTGGAACTTTATAACGGCACGATATTCGATTTTTTCCATATTTCACTTTTCACTCCTTATTATGTTACTTGGTTGACGATAGCTCAAAGACTAACTGTCTAATAACAATGAAACTTCGTATTTATACTAATTATGAGTCGCTGCACAGGCCACGCCCCTAATGCGCCTAATCACACCCCTACAACCCGCTCATTCCGCGAATATAAAAACGTATATAATATAAATGTTTAGAAATTGCTAGTGACGTAAAATACATATATTCAAAGATTAAAACTAGATTTTATGCAAATGGTACAACCTGTATATGCTTATACGGACCACTACAGATTTATTATTTTTTCGACTATATATGCATCATAAATCAAAGTGTATATTACAGATGCTATAAGTTCTTAAAAAGCGTAATAAATCTTGTTTATAGAATCTTTGGTCGATCCTAGATGAAACTATATGATAATTCAGACAAAACAAGATCAAGATTTAACAGTAATAATTTTGTTGTTGTTTGTTTATGTGCGAAATATTGAGTATATTTTCTCTGGCTAATAAATCTGCAAAAGCCGATGGCTTTATTGTTGATACTAATGAGACAAATGATATTAAATGATATTATTTCGAGGTAGTAATTAAAAAACGATAATATTAGTGCAAGTCGGACATTTGTTTTTTTTTAATTGTAGACATTGATAATTCTAACCTTAGTTGCTTCAATACGCAAGTGTTTAAACAACAAGTGTGTAAACAAAGGAAGAAACGATGTAATGATAAATAATCTACAATCACAAATAAAAGTGATGTCCTCTACTGTGCGCTTGTGCTAATAATATCTCACGTTAGGCTTCTGAGCCAGTTTCATTCTAGAATTCAACTACCATGAATTTGATACTACATGAATTTTATATGAAGATCCTAAAAATTCCTATCGAATTGTTATTCAATACTTTAGTTGCAGTTTCACCTAATTTCACTGACAAGGAAACATTGTCGGGTGTCAACTTCCGATTTCGATGAAACTTCGCAGACTGAAAGAGTACTTTAAAATAAGAAGTACGTATTTTTTACAGCGGCCTAATCGCCCAATTTTGGACTCCCACCCCCTCCAAAGTTTGGGCAATGTTTCAGTTTCTACTAATATTTCCGAAATTATAACAGATATTAAAACATTCTTTTAACCAAATTTACAGCAGATTACTTGGTCTAAAATATTGTGCAACCTGTATTTGTAAAACACTAATGATGGGAGACGAGGTACCTCATACCCCTATGTTTTCCATTTTTTTTTTCTTTTTTTTTTCAAAAATAGATCGGTTTTATGTAGAAAACGATGATGCATAATAAATTTGAAGGTAGTAATAAACAATTAATAATACATTTGGCTTATAGGCCAATAAGGCACGTAGGTATACCTACGTGCCTTATCTGTTATCCTAATATAATCGAGAATTTGCGTAATAATTTAAGGTTGCAGACAATAACAGCTCTTACAAATGTATACATAACATAAGTGATAACGAGTTTGATTCTAGGTAGATAATAATAAATATATGTACATATTATAGTGAGACGTTGCATGCCATGTCAACCACTTAAGAAGATGTGTGTAAGACTGATATTCGAAATAATAGTATTAGAAATTGTTTTTCGTGCAGTGTAGATTGGTACAGTTTGGTACAATGACAGTCATAAATGTAGCAAATGTATATAACGCTGACAAGAGTGGATTTAATCTTGAAATGCACTCCGGTCATACTCTAGCTTCCAAAGGTCAGAAAATTGTTGAGGATATTGTGCAATCCTTGCACTCTAAACCACACAGTTACACAATTTTGCCAGATATTTCTGCAGATGGACTCAAAGGAATTATTGCGATATTGAAGATTTGATACGCTGCAAGTAGCATGTTCAACACATTTGCTACATGTATGACTGCCATTGCATCAAACTATACTAATTTACACTGTACAAAAAACAACTGCTAATACTCTTATTTCGAATATCAGTCTTACATACTTCTTCTTAAGTGTCTAAGGTGACATGTAGCATGTCACGTGTTTTTTATATAATCACTATAATTTGCATATTGATTATTACCTATCTAGAATCAAACTCATTATCACTTATATTATATATGTAAGAACTGCAACCTTAAAGTATTATGCAAATTCTCGATTATATCAGTATAATAGATAAGGCACGTAGATATAAGCCAAATATTTAAACATTTATTATTATTTTTTTATGACTACTTTTCAAATTTATTATGCATCATCGTTTTCTACACAATTTATTTTTGTTAAAAAAGAAAAAGCAAAATTATGAAAAACAGGGGTATGAGGTACTCCGTCCCCCATCATTAGCGTTTTACAAATACAGGTTGCACAATGTTTGAGACCATGTAATATAAATTTGGTTAAAAGAATGTTTTAATATCTGTTATAATTTCGGAGATATTAAAAACTGAAACATTGCCCAAACTTTGGATGGGACAGGAGCCCAAAATTGGGCGATTGAGCCGCTATAAAAAAAAACGTACTTCTTATTCTAAGGTACTCTTTCAGTCTTCAAAGTTTCGTCGAAATTAGGAGTTTGACATCGGTCGGTGTTCCTTTGTGAGTAGCACATAACTCAATATCTTCATTCAATATAAAGGTCAGCAGAATATATTTTCGAAGTAGTATTTACCTTCATATAATATTTCCTATTGAAACCGATCACACCGCACATACACGAAAGAAATTGTGCTTCTGTTCACAATTCAACCCAAAGTTGTTCTAACCGGTTAATGAGATGTAGCAATTACACCACTGGAGAATGTAACTTAGCATTCCTCAATACTCATATTAAAATGAGAATAGATTATGAAAAATGCCTGTATCAGCAACAATTTTTATAAATACCAAATTTCTTGTTGGAATATAAATATATTAATACCCCTATTACACGGTAGATAGGTTCTTGCAAAACGTCGTGTTGTGTGAAACCGTGTTATGTGAGTTCCAGAGCCAGTAGAAAAAGAAGGATTAGGTTCCAAAAACTTACTAAAAACGAATATATTTTTTAAACCGATACAAACAACCAAATTTTTATTAAAAATATTAACATATGCAATATCTAATGAAAAGAAACAAAATATAACTAGATATATATTTTCATTTTAATAACATTAATTTAATTTTCTACCTTATCATCGCTATACACACACGTCATGTGACAATCTTGTATGCGAAAGCGTCTATTTATAGGGTCCACATGTATATTTTAACTAAATATGGAACACGTCAATACATACATTAAATATATATCTACATATATAGCAGAAACACAGTCTTATGTGAGGGTGTCACCAAATTTCTGATCCGTGTTACAGCGAAATCGTGTTATTGTGGCCGTGTTATACGAGGATTTCCGCAGTTTATCTTACCGTGTTAGAGCCAAACCGTGTTATAGGAGGGTAACTTGTATAATATTTTCTACTGGCGCTAATCATAGTAAGCAAATATCTATCGCTTGTACTGACCGGATATTATGCTGTACCAAGTATGTATGTACATATAGGTTAGTAGAGACTTCGGTTCAATCCCCAACGGAGGCGCAAATATTTTTCTATATTTGTTTATTATGATTGACGCCAGTTACACATTTCTGGTATTCTTGTAAGTACCTGTTTCTAGTTTCGAATGCACAGTTCATTCTATAAATTCTATCAACTAATTAACAATCCACTTTAGTTCAAACAGCAGTGATGTAGACTATAGTGCCTTCGGTTAAAATCTTATGATACACATATGATGACAGCGAGATTACACATATGATGAGATAATTTGATTGCATGACTCGAAGAACAGGTTATATTGCGACTGTACGCACACCTTTTTAATTTCAGTAACTTCTTACTTCTAGAATTTATTACACCAAACCATTACAAAGCGAAATACCGTGGAACTTTTAAAGCAAAAACATATTTACATGTTTCTACAAGTATATTTTAACATAAAATTAATTAACACTTTACATTTTATAACATTTAGATAAGTTGCACATTAATATGGCACAAGTAAGTTAACATAGATTATATTAAAAACTCTTATACATTTGTACACACTTTACTACAAATTATTTGACAAAAAGTATTATTATATCGAATGTCACAGCGCATATTAAGAATAAATTGTGTTCAACGTACTAGTAGCAGTAACAGCAATATTATATTTTAGGAAACTAAACGTTAAAGACTTCACCTGAATGAATAGAATTTATATGACTTCTTAATCTGTGCTTGTGAAAAAACATCTGGGCACAAAAAGGACATTCGTTTGTTGGAAATTTACCGCATTCTAGTTTAAGATGTCTCCGTAAAGTATATATGCCTCTGTATACTCTAGGACAATTTGGACAGCGAAAGGGTCCTTCAGCCTTCCAAGAAAACCTAGACAGTTCTGATCCTCTATAGTTACTATATAAATTTAGCAATTTATTCAGTCTTATAGCGTATCCTAAAAAACACGGTATCAGTTACACTATTTCATACATTCTTAATATAAAGAAAGCTCAATAAATTTCAGTTAGTAATACATACATATATTGAAAGCACATTAACAGTACAATTAGTATATACATTAATTGTAAATATAAATAAAAATATCTTCTGTTCACATCATTGCTATTAAGCTACTTACCTGGACAATTTTTACCATTAAATATAAACAAAATAATCTAAAAAGGAATACATAGTAGTGTTGTTTAGTAACTGGTAGATCAACATCAAATAACACTGTTTAATTAATACTTGAACTGTTCTTGTTAATACATGTAGAATACGGTTACCATATATAAAAACAGTGATATATCTGAAATTACTTATCATACCATATTTATAAATTCTGCATATAACTATATAGTTTTGCTTCTATTCTTTTTGTAACATTTATTGTACATATTCATGGGCATGGTAATTATATCTACTATAGTCATGTCATTTTATGTTGTATACATAATATGTTAAGAACACCAAGTTTGTGTAAGACCAATGTTACTACATTATTTTGTTATCTGTCGCAAAAAAACTCAAAGCTTTTCTTAGCAGTTCAGGAAACTTGTTGGCTAATAGGTTATTTCTTATCTAAACGTAGAAGGTGGACCAGCCAACTTAAATTAATACTACGTCCACCTTCTACGTTTAGATAAGAAATAACCTATTAGCTCTAAATATTTGTTTGATAGATGTATGAAAGTAACAAGTTTCATACTGGAACCCCATTAATACTACGTCCACCTTCTACGTTTAGCTAACGTTGTGACAGCCGTTACTTCCCCTCTAGTTATTTCTTATTTTATTATCTAAACCGTTTTAAGCAAATTGCAAAACATTAATCGTCAATATATTAATTACTACTTATTTGAAGAAGAAATATTGGTTCATATCTTTAATTAAGGCTCTCTTTTTGATTATTTGCGGGCGTTCTGTAGAGATAGAAAAATGTTCTAATTTTTTGACGCACTCTTGAATTATGTCGAAAAGTCAAGTAGTTGCTAGAAAACATTGACAACCATTTGTAATGACCAATCTTTTCAGTATTGCTCAAATTAATCGAGTAATTTTATTTGGTTTCCAGGAACGGTGGTGAATTTCCAGTTGTTAACTAGAAAATCATAGTCCAGTATAGAACGTTCCTTCTTTATATATTAAGAAAAATACTTTGGGAGTATCATGATCTAGCAAGTATACCTACCAAAGAATTCTGTGTTATGCTATAAAAGTATGAAAAGGATTCATAACAGTCTTTCGAGGATCATCAACATTCCCACAAAAGCATTAAAAATCCGAAGCGCATCAATGGATGGTGTGAATGATAATAATATTAATTAAAGTTGATTATCATTAACTTATTTCAACGTTAAAGTACTACAACTAAAATTAACTTTCATTGATGATTAAATTATACAACGGCTAGGAACCTATACATTTGAGAAAAGTTGAAGTCACGAAGTATGAATAATAAACTATATAAATAAATCAAGCCGAAAATTACTTGAATCTATATTGTACCTGCGATGTCACTTACTTATCTGTTCACATAGCTCCATAAAAAGTAGTTATGAGGTGTTTTACTTCTTCGCATGTATTTGTTTGGCAGCCGCGCGTTCATATAATAATGAATTTGTTGAAAATAGTGCTGTGGCACGCTATCATGTGAAAGCCACACGCCTTGTATTGCAATTGACATTTTCTGTCAGGATCGTAATCGAAACACCAATTTTAAAATCGATTCTAATAGCAATTTGTTTAAATCTGGCTTGCACTGCTTTGGAATCAATTTGTGAAGCATAAATTTTCATTTTTACACAATTTTGTAAATTTCGAGTATTTATTATAAATAATATTGCTAAATTTTTTATACGGAGTTTCGTGCGGTTCGTGCGTCGTACGTTGCTCTTAAAGATGTCAAAAATTAATGTTGTTTGATCAATTAAACGGGTACCTACTGGTAAATTTCCAAATTAAATTTTCAATGGTCCAAAACATTAAATATTTAGTATGGAAAGATCTCTTATATGCTAGATAATTTCAGCGCAACGGTGCAAAAATGTTAGTGTTATAGCCAAAGTTGATAAGGTGATACAGAAATATTTACGTGATCTTTAGTGTATTAATCCCTAGTAACAAAAATTAATTCAATTACGTATTTATTACATTTGGAACTGAGATTCTCTTCATGTAAAAACATTTTCTCCTAACGGCGAACTTGATTTGCTGAAACTACAGAAACATATTCGACGTTGAATATATTTAACCAATCTTATTCAGTCTAATAAATACTTTACTTTATAATAGTTTCCACTTTTGGCTTCTGTAGGAGCTACTTACATTGGTAACAGAACATCAAGTTAGTATATTTTGCAATTTTGTACATTGATTTTATTTTATTTTATATTTAGATTATTTTTATACTATATATATTACACGACCATGACATGATCAAAACGTGGAACACCGCTAAAGACAAGACTCGGGACATGAAAATCTCCGTCATCATTTACGAAAAATAGTTACATATACGTAACTACAAATCTGCTACTCTGTTCTAAAATACACGTAAAAAATATATTTGTAATATAGGAAAGTAAATTAGCAAGGTAATTACAAATGGTATATTTAGTATTTATGAAATTATTAATAGCATAAACATTTTGTTACATTAGAAAGAACACAAATATATCTTCATTAAACATAGCCTTAATATAATCGAGAAAAAATATTAGTAATGAGTTAATACTTCAAACGAATAACATAATTTATCTGCAGAAAGAAATAATAGCGAATACTTTTGAATAGTTTTGAACACTTAGCGAAAGTACTATAATATTATGCTTGTCTTCTTTCTGACTCCAAAATGTCTCTTGATGTGCACTTTGAGATTAAACTTCCTTTTTGTTTGGTAGCCGCAAATAGAACATGCATATTTTCTAGCATTTACACAATCGATAGCCATATGTACCTGGAGTGTGTTCTCATTTTTGTAAACCTTTTTGCATATAGGACACACCAACTTGTTACCTAGAACACAAGATACATTAGATAAAAGTAACACATATTGCCTTCAGAGAGATGTTCAAGCCCCATTCACGTTAGTAAGTTTCGATATGGAAAGTTATTTATTGAAGTAAAGAAATATGTACATAATAAGTTTATCTCCTCACTCAACTAACATTTAGATGTAACATAATGTACACTAGTCACTAATGCTAAGCTATCCCTTAATAGTTGTTATGTATCTTCTGGAAATCTTACCTTTATTTTCCAATACAATGACGGCTTCCTTCTACATTCGTAACAAAAACTAAATTATTAGCTACGATTATTGATGCTACCGCATTCTCAACAACCTACTCTAACCTAACGCATTATTTAAGAGCTAACCTAATTAAAAACTAAATTACGTATAAATATATAATACACATCTTTATATTCCACTGTTGTGTTGTGTTAAGTGTAGATGTTATTTTAGGAAACGGCACATAACAATACATATTTATTTCCATTACCTATAAATTTAATGTGCACCAACTAGGACGATACCTACAATGCGATAACCCGAATCCTTGATGGCATTCCTCATCTAGTTTTTGTATAGCATTATATATGTACATAACTCAATATCTACGATATATAAGATAGCGACATCTTCTTCTGATTTTGTCCTACTAAAAAACAACCGTTTCACTTCAGAAACTAGTTACTGTATCAAAGTAACAATCCATAGCGAAATAGCTAATTGGTAGTCAACTTTTATGCCTATTGAAAAATGCAAAGGAATTGTCTTCTGCAAAACTAAACATGTGTAACATTAAGATTAATACTAGTCGATGGAATTTGACTTGGTGTAGCTAAATACTAGCGAATGATCTAACTACAAGAGTAGTAATTCCAAAGATTTAGATTTTATGGTCTATATATATTTACTCAACAGCCTTCTTGTTTTGTCTAGAGTTTTACATAACGAATTTTGATGCTATTGCAGAATAAAAGTGTCTGCACCTAACTCGTAGCATATACAGGGTGTGCCAATTATCTGAATTCGGTCTATTGTATCTTACCTATTAGTTTAATTAAAAAATGTTTTAAGTAAAAGTTGTTCGGGATCAACTGCTCTATATCGTAAAATTATTTTAGTGTATATAGGGTGTTCAGTTTTGGCTGAGCGTTATAAAATTTTCTTTTTTAAATGGAACAACCTATATATTATGACATTTTCAGATTCCCCGTTGTAAATTAAAATAGTTTTGTCTGACAAACCTAGTACTAAAAATTAACCGTTTCCGAGATATTTCAATTTTAAGAGGAAAAAAAGATCATTTTCATGGTTGTCTTTGAAAATTAATTCCGTCTGTACTAATATTGGTTTTGCAATGATTCTTTGGCATAATTATGACATTACCTTAAGTTAAACAATCCATGCCAAATATCTTCATTATAGCAGACAGGGTGTTTCGAAATTGAAAATTAATCGTTGCATTTTTAATACGGTAAAACTTATTTTTTTCAAATGGAACACCCTGTATATTTTTATGCCATTTAATAGTGCTTCAAGTTCCCTTTCAATCGCTTATAACATTCCCTATAGCTAAAGTTAATACTTTTTGAGATATCGGTAATATACTATAAAATACATAAACATTTATTGATATTGGTAAGATGAAGTCAACAGTGCTGTGCCAACTCTACTAATAGGTAGATATAAAACGATGTCTACTTTAATAAAAACAGAAATAGAAAAATGAAGGCTTATTAAGTACAAACAAAATTTTTACCAAAAATAAAAAAAGGGTTGTAAATAGAAATATCGATTATAAACATAAGTATAGAAGGGTTATAAAATGTCTTCGAAATGGCCACCTTCATTATTTATACACAGCTCTAACCGCTGCCGAAATGATAATTTAACACGTAAAAGTGTTTCCGGATTTACTTGTCGAAGAGCGGCGATAATTCTTTCTTTCATGTCAGCAACAGTAGTTGGTATTTCTTGATAGACAATATTTTTTATATGTCCCCACAGAAAGAAACCTAAAGGAGTAAGATCGGGAGATCTAGCTGGCCAAGCAATAGGTCCACCCCTTCCAATCCATTTATTGCCGTACATTTGTGTTAATAAATGTCGCACCAACACATACTTATGCCAGGGAGCACCGTCGTGTTGGAACCACATATTTCTTCTAGTAAGAAGTGGTACATCTAGCAAATTTCCAAGTTCGTTGAGCAAAAAATGTCTGTATCTTTCACCTCTTAAAGGTCCGCCGAAGAAATGTGGACCAACGACAGTATTGCCAATGATGCCACACCACACGTTAAGTGGCCATCTGTTTTGGCGACGAATTTCATAAATTATGTGTGGATTCATGTCTGCGTAATAATGGTAGTTGTGTCTGTTTGCATAACCATTATTGTGAAAATTAGCTTCATCTGTCCATAGCACACTATTCAAAAATTCCGGGTCTTCGTTCATTTTTGCCATTACCGTTCTGCAAAATTGTATTCGCCTATTATGATCTAAAGGTAACAGCTCCTGATGCAGTTGCATTTTATACGGATGATATTTATTCTGTTTCAATATCCTTCTTAAAGAACTTACACTAATATCCAAATCTCTACACATGGTTCGTAGGCTGATTTTGCGGTGTTCTACTACTGTCTGCAAAACCCGTACCTCATTTTCATCCATAGTAACAGTTTTTTTGCGTAAATGTGGTTTGTACTTAACTGAGCCGCAGTCCACAAATCTGGTTGTCAGTCGTTCTATTCATTTAAATTTCTAGGCATACGTATTATGATTAATAATAAATATTTCTTCTGGTATTATACAATTTTTAATAGAAACTATCTTTTTTTAATTGTACACATCTTTTATTTTTGTTTTTATTAAAGTAGACATCGTTTTATATCTACCTATTAGTAGAGTTGGCACAGCACTGTTGACTTCATCTCACCAATATCAATAAATGTTTATGTATTCTACAGTAAATTACCTATATCTCAAAAAGTATTAACTTTAGCTATAGGGAATATTATAAGCGATTGAAAGGGAACTTGAAGCACTATTAAATGGCATAAAAATATACAGGGTGTTCTATTTGAAAAAAATAAGTTTTACTGTATTAAAAATGCAGTGATTAATTTTCAATTTCGAAACACCCTGCATGCTATAATGAAGATATTTGGCATGGATTGTTTAACTTAAGGTAATGTCATAATTATGCCAAAGAATCGTTGCAAAACAAATATTAGTACAGACGGAATTAATTTTCAAAGACAACCATGAAAATGATCTTTTTCCTCTTAAAATTGACATATCTCGGAAACGGTTAATTTTTAGTACTAGGTTTGTCAGACAAAACTATCTTAATTTACAACGGGGAACCTGAAAATGACATAATATATAGGTTGTTCCATTAAAAAAAAAAAATTTTATAACGCTCAGCCAAAACTGAACACCCTGTATATACTAAAATAATTTTACGATATAGAGCTGTTGATCCCGAACAACTTTTACTTAAAACATTTTTTAATTAAACTAATAGGTAAGATATAATAGACCGAATTCAGATAATTGGCACACCCTGTACTTACAACGATAGCATTAAGGCTGCGTGGTCAGTTGGGTGTGGTACGAAATTCTCTCCATATACGGCAATGACACTTTTTTTTTTGAAATCACAATGCAAGATTATGTAAAATGTACAAAGTTAGAAAAGGAAATTACAGTAGCGAATGTCGCATTGTTGTCCAGTTACTGGCGTATTTCTAATATAGAAAAAGTACTAGAAAAAAAATCCTAAAAGGAGAAATTTTGCCCGCGCAACCTTCATATAGAGCTTAATATCATTAGAATGTCTGCAACACACGGCAACAGATATAAAAATGCGAAAGAAGTAAAACAGATTGCATATAAAATATTTTTGTCAGACTCAAAGCTTGGCTTGCAACAATTCTTACTTATACGATTATTGTGTTGTCTTACCTTAATAAAGTTAATATAGTTTTTGTTCTACAGCCAAAGATCTATGCTAATAAACCGAGTCAAAGATTTTTTACCGTAACATAGTTTCATTAATATCACATCGTGCAAATTCTAAATCTTCTTAAGGATAGTCTTCTTAATAGTCGTGCTCAAGAAACTCATTCGTTGATAACAGGTAAAAGACAAATTACTAAATAAGTTTAGAGCTACTTAGAAATATTTACGTCTGGTTCTGCCACTTATACATGTTTCAATTGGATTGAACATTAGCGTTTTTATGTGTGTTTTTCGTTTCAATATAGTATTACTTCCTTATTATACTTAGTTAATTATAGTACTATTCCAGTACTATATTTTGGAGGGCAATTTTTTTTTGGCATCTAACTATACTCCTGGTATCACCAAAATGGGCTACTGAAATTGTAGCTAGTAGCCCGAGGGTATCTTCTTTCTGATACCTCACAACACTAGAGCTCTAAGTGTCTAACTGTAGTAGGAGAGCTATTTAAATTCATTATACATTACACGCAAGATGTATACATTAAGAAATATGATTAGCTGATAAGAAAAAGAAACTTTTGTTTTGTTTTAGAAATAAATCTACATATATGATTCTCATAGTACTTTTTCTCGTGAATTCATTTGTAATTTCAAAGATACTTTCTACATTCTAACTCACTTAGAAAGCAAGAAATGATAATTTTCTGGCATATTTCATCAATGGAGCGTCCCTCTTGACGATCCAACACCTATGAGTAGCATTGTGGATGCTTATCAGGCTGCATTCTTCAGTGGATTCAATAGTCGCTCAAACTTTTTATCAGTCATCGTATTTGTGAATCCATAAATATTTCTTCTTTAATTTTTACAATAGTCATTTCTTCACAGCTGTTTTAAGTACATGAGACCAGGAATATTTTCCATGACTTTGATGAAATTTTCAGAAGGTAGAAAAAAAAAAGAAGCAGGAAAGAAAAAAATTACGTACACAACTTACAACTTGGGAGTAGGCTCAGAGAATAGTCATTTATGTAAGAAGGGTCGTAAATATCAGTTTGTCACTTTCCCCCCCAGTGTGACATCACAAATCACAAACTATTTCAGTTACTCTATAAAAGTAGAATCAAAATTCTTTATTGCGTTTATTAAATTGCTTTGTTACAAGAATTTCTGATAATACTACTGTGAGACCAAGACTCCAGAATTTTGAAACTTTGCTGGATGCCATACAAGCAATATCAGTATACTGATTTCTATGCATACATATACATACTAACACAATTTATATAATACAAAATGATAGAATTACTTGGAAATCATATTACTGTAAATAAAGAGCGATTTGTATTTAACAATATATTTTCAAATGCAGTTACAAATAGTATAACTGCATGACTACAATGCAATTGATAAAGTTATTCGATTCATCATCTTAGTCTAGTTTTTTAATTTCCATGTTAATCATTTGAATTTTTGCTAGTTTATGCAATCCCACTAAATGTTGTTTGACTTGCTGCTTTAATTTTCCTTTGTAGTTACAATTTGCTATTGGACACAAGAATTTGGGTTCTTTCCCGCAGAAATATCGAACATGTAGATAGTAACTATTTTTCCTTCTATAGATAACTTTACATAAAGCACACTGGTATATCTCTATTTGAGCACCTGAAACATTAAGTAATGTCAGTTAATTATATTTAAAAATCTTCGTGCACAACTTTGATAAATACTCAGAGCAACAACAAAAAAGCGGAGCTAAAGAAATCAATGAAATTCACCAAAAGTGCTGTATTCCAAGGTGTCAACTAGTTATCTACAACAAAACAGTAATTTTTGAAAATTGGTCAAATTAAAATTAAGACAGCTCCATGGGGTCATACACTATTTTTTCTAATGTTTCTTATGTTGGTGTACATAATTCTATTTAATTATAGCTATATTTGCGAGAAAAATGTTTTTGTTTTATATAGCTGTTGAATAGTTACGTTTAAATTTGCTACTGCTTATGGCGTAGATTGTATAACTTTGCCATACCCTCATTGCCTTGTTTTAAAGGTCGGATGAAATGTAGATATTATTTTTCTTGATATACGTCTTTTATTAGGAGAGGTTAGGAGTAAACAACACAATATTAAAACATTTCGTTGATTAGTTGTAGGAGCATCGAAAAAGTGACTAAAGTTAAGGTAGGTACCGCATTGTTTAAATAATTCACAAAAGCATGCTAAAAAAATCTTCTAGGATAAATTGAATATAAACTTGACATATCACGTAAACCATTTTTGAAATACATGCCTCACAACACCCTGAAATTCATTGTTTGAATTATTACCCAAATTTAACTTGATATTACAAAGCAAACAACATGAAATAGTACTTTCTGTTATTATGCAGTAAGCATGTCTAATTGTAAGTCAACAAGAAGATTCATTTTTCAAAATTTTAATTTGTGTGTAAGATCCCATTATGAATACGTTCAGTTATCACAGATCTCACATTGAAATAAAGCCAAAATATATAGATTCATTTTCCAACATTGATGCCAACTTGTATCATTAAACTGCCGACCTTAACAGGAACAGGAGTTTGCATTTTCAGGAATGACTTTCTTTGTGCCAACTTTACGTCAAATTCAAACATGCCTATTATCAGGTTGAAATCTCTATTTGAACTGGTAGGTCACTTAAGCGCTGTATAGTTTATATTACGTGATGTAGATAGGATCTGACGCCAATTTTATTATTTTAAATAAAACAGCCTCTATACTTTTCGATTTCGCGGTGTAGTAATACTTACAGGTTTAAAACACCTACAACCAATTGCAAGTATAGTAGTATCTACTTTTTATGGACTTTATATTATATTACGGTGCCCCGTCAAAATGGCCCGAGACAAAATAGCCCCGACAAAATACCCGAGGACAAAAGAGCCCAGGATAAAAGAGCTCCGACGGAAGAGCCTAATATAAAATAGGGAAAAAATCTGAAATTGATGATGATGACATCTTTATACTCACCACAATATAAAATTGCATTCGTATTTAATTACCCATTAAAAATAACATTTGTTGTTCGGAATCCGAATTTTAGTTTCTGCAATTTTACTTTTATTTCTGTCACAGTTAACGTATGGTATATGTTTGTTGGCAATTTGCAAAATGCGTTTTCTAATAAATATTTTCGCGTTATATGGCTCTATTAATAAATAAACCTACAATACTATTAACGGATTCCGAACAACAAATATTATTTTTAATAGGTAATTAAATACAAATGCGCACAGCACAAATGAAAACAAGTATTGGTGCAATTTCAAATCAAAAAGATAAAATAACAGATACAAAAGCCTTTTTAAGTTATGTATTACACCAAGTACAACATGTTATACATTCAAACGTCTATGTGATTTCATGTGAGTTCTCAAATGATATTTATGTTTTGTAACGTAACCGCAGCCACTAATAGCACATGAAAATGTAGCTTCCTTCCCGCATTCATAGTTCCTATGCTTCCATAATGAGGAATGATGTTTGTACGATTTGAAACAATCATAACATGTATAAATTTTCTTAAGATCTTCATAGTAACCTGAAACAAACTAATATTAATGAGCTGCAAAAACTTAAATGATACAACCAGCAGACTTCGTGATTGTGCTGTATTAAAATAAAACACATTTTATTTAATGTTACATTTTTATTTAATTTTGGATCTATAAAGATGATCTAAATTAATATAGGTCTCGATTTTGACCTTTACAACAGAGCTGGTGTCTTTTTACATGATGGATATGCTTGAATCTTTTTCCGCAAACAGGACAAGAATATTTTGGGAAGACTGAGCATTCTCTGGTTTTGTGCCTAGATAAAGATGATCTATTTCTATATGATTTGCCACAATTCTCACAATTATAAGTTTGGCCGTAACCGTCTTCTCTTAATAAACCTATAAAAATAAAATTACTAGTTATTAGTTTAAAAACTATTTTAGGACACAAATGCTATCATCTTCTTAGATAGCTTGCCAAATTAAACCAAACAGTACAACAAGCAGAAACTGTCAGACATAAGACAAATATCAGTGACAACATATTACATCAAAATACGACAACCAGCTCACTCAGAAACCATACAGTTAGTTGCGAAGCGAGTACAGAAGTATGTACATACATACATACATATACGAACTGAATTTATAAAAGGAGACTGTTCACCTTCTCATAGTGCTTACTCTGAATTTTGACAAAATTTATTTGCATCTTCATAGACCTACAAGTTCTTGCAACGTAACCTACAATTGGGAAGAAATTGCGCACTCACCATACAGTGCGTCTTCGAAGTCAAGTAGTGGAGAATTAAACAATATACTACATTCGACGGACAATTTCTGGCACTCTTATACCAGTGTACATGTAGAAACGTACAAATGTATATACGCTGGCTGGATAAATGATAATCTTATGTAAAAACAGGAAATATCTAACAAGTAGGACATTGAAAAAGTGTTGCTTTGATTACACAGTTCGATGACTGTAAAAGAATAACCTAATTATGAAATTATGCTTTAATATGTTTCATTGTCAAAGTTAGAAACATTGAAGTGTTAATGGAAAAATTTAGCTCTCCAATATGATGAAAATGTAAATGTTACATTTATATTGTTAACAAAATAATCCAATTTGTTCGTCCAAAATCTAAATTTTGTTTTATTTGGTATAACGGTTACTCCGTATAGATTTTACAATCATCTTACTCTCCTTATTTCTTAGGTGATTTTCCTAAAGTACTGCTGCAAATGAGATTCATTCTCATCAAGGTTTATTGAAGTTGCAAAGGGAAATATAACGATTTCCATAATCAAATTGTTTCTAGAACAATTGCGGTGTAAAATGGCACACCATGTAATGCTACTGACATTTTGCATATGTAAAATTTACAAACATATATTTATCAACATCATATAGTTTTAAATTATCTGCCACTGTATATTTCGTGGTGCAATTACATATAGATGTCTTAACGATGACACGCTAATAAAAATCCACTCTGCAGTATTAAATGAATTCAACAGTGTAATAAAAAATAGTGGATTTAGAAGTATGTATTACATAAATTTATATTACATATTACAAGTAAATATTCAAATGTTTATGTGATTTCATATGCGTTCTTAAGTGATCTCTCCGTTTCGCAACGTATGCACAGCCCATAACAGAACACGAAAATGTAGCTTCTTTTCCGCATTCGTAGTTCCTATGCTTCCACAAGGAGGAGTAATGTTTGTACGACTTGAAACAATCACAGCACGTGTATAATTTCTTAAGGTTTTCATAGTATCCTGAAACAAATCAACATTAATAAAGTTTACAAAACAATACACTCAAGGTGTACCACGGGAAATTATTACTATAAATACTTATTAATAGAAGATAATATACATATTACTCAATAATAATACTGTTTTATATTTTACGTTTTTATTTAGCCCTAGCTTTAACAAATTTTAATCACACATATCTGTGAAAATAAACTTGTCAACTTAACCCAAATTGTCGAGATTGAATCAGCGTCTGTTTTACCACTACTAGCTTGTTATGTTTGACTTCCTATAACTGACTTAATTATTAGCCTTTTCTTCTATAAATTGCTCTGTAAAATAACATTACACATTATGGAGAAAATTAATGGATACAATCATAAGGTTCTACTCACACTAGTCATTCCTAGTATAATGATCACTGTGACAAAATTCTCTTCTCTTTATATGTGTGACGGAAAATCTCCAAATTTTCCATTTTACCACATTTGTTAGCCAATGTAAACATTATAAGCATAGAAAAATGTCGCCATGAGCTTCTACCAACTTTAAAAAATCATTTTTTGTTCTTGAGTGCAGAATTCGTCATCATCCAAAAACTTTTGGATGATCTTAGACATCAAAGATTACAAATTGAAAGGTATCTAAGTTAAAAACAAATAAATCTATCTGTTTTGCTAACCCCAATGCAGATTTTATTAAATCTTCATCTAGTTATTTATACCAGAGTATATAGTAATTGTGAAGAATTGCAGTATCGTTCTTCCCCAAGTGATTATAAATGAAAATATTGAAAAGTTCAAAAAGAACTTTCTCGATTTTACAAAAAATATATACACAGTCAGCAATCCCCTTTCAAACGTTTTTGCCATAGATAGCACTATGGTCTACATGCACCTTTTTGGAAAATTTTACAAGAGGAATAATATACTTAAAAATTAATAATAAATCGCGTAACAGTATCTGACATTTCATCGAAACTGGTTAAAATATAGTTACGGTTGCGTATCATTTGTTCAGATTTTGGTAGAAATAAATTAGTAATAATTACAATTTTACATTTTCATATTTCATTTAAATCTGAGTCACACCGATGATGATTATGTATGTATGGTTGGGTATGTTGGTTTTTTTTATGTTTACAATTTAAAAAACACTTTTAACTTTACACCACAAGACTGACTAGACTGCACGTTACGATGAAAGTATACTATTAATATGTATAATACCTCTACTACATCTAGTGTAAAATTCATACTGACTGAAATAAATAAACTCAATCTACATTTGCAAAATCAAAGCAATATATCGAGAAGGTGATTTTTGAAATTTTCGAATCTCTGTTGGAAAAACTGGGTAAAATGGAAACTGTAATTTTGTATAATTGCCATACAGGATGAATAAGAAATAAGAAGCAGTGAAATGGAAGGTGACTTCTAGTTAGTTAAAGCCCGATGGACACATACAACGAAATCTTTAAAAGGTAGTTCTCTCTCGTCGATTCATATCAGTTAAAAAAGCACGCTGCAATTTACAAGTCCAACTTTCCAACTTTGAAAGTCGAAACTGTACAAGTAAAACTGGTACATGAAGTATTTTTCTTGACAAGTATGAAAAAGCTACAAGTCGCGCATGCGCAATTCGTCAGAACGCATATATACAAACTGAAAAGAAATAAAACCGAATACTTTACATTAAAAACTTGTTTGTGTATACGGACTTGTAAAGAAAACTTTTAACATAACTTTTAAAGTTTTTCTTGTATGTGTCCATCGGGCTTAAGAACAAAATATTGATCAAGATTGGCGTATAAAGTCACATACACGCTATGAACCTTCACACCCGCGTAATTCCGGAGATACGGCGTACTTCAGTCAACTGATCTCAAAATCTCATATTTTCTGAGGAGCAATCAGTTCTCATTTCACAATTTACTACATCTAATCATACACATTAATACTGGCATACACATTAGAAAATAATATCTTACAAATCAGCACTACTTATACACAATTATGGGTTGGTACAAGTAAAAATACGAAATACGCAATGAATGACAAATATTTATTAATAAAAAGAAAATAAAGCTAAATCAATCTACTTAATACAAAACGATATTTTATATACATTACGTTAGATCATTCTGATGTTATATATTATGAAATGTATTTTCAGAACCAATAAACAATACATATAGTTTACAAAATGTATATTGATGGTCTCACTCTGTGGACGATAATTTTATTTGCATAAAAACATGTAATTTACAGAGAAACTTGAGTTTTATTTAAATAACTTTTGTGGTACATATGTATATGTATGTATGGATATATTGACCCAAGCGTCCACAATGCAGAAGTTGCAAATATGCCTAGTTTGTGGTATGTGTTTTGGTTCCTGATTTTCGATTAAATATTACATTTCATAAAATTAAAAGATAGTTCCTTAAGAGTAGAATCTCTTAAGACTGAATGCTTTTTATTATTTCATTTTCACATATTCTGTTTTAATATTTTCATTACATTTATATCTGCCAAAATTGGCTGCTGAACTGTTAAATACAATAAACCTATAGTTCTCAAATGAATAAATAGTCTTTTAAATTAAATTATAAGAAATTCCTATTTTCACTTAAAACCTAATACCACCATAAGTAAAATGAAATGGTCTACCCAATTTTGTTTTAATAATCTCCTCAGCGGGACCATGTAATTGGCAAAGTCTGTATAGTGTTGTTCTAGGTACGCCATACAGAAGAGCTGCTTTCTTATAGCCCATTCGTTTGGATCGTATGCATTCAATGGCCTCTCTCATACATTCGGCATTCCAAGAATTCCTTACGGCTCTTCTAATACCTAAAAAACAGCCTGTGATTAAATGCGTTAGTAAAGGTTTATTATAAACATTTAATATGCATCATGATTAAGAGCCACAAGCAAGTAAATTAGATAATTTCAGGTGTCGTTATTCTCGTTTAGGTTGGAATTGGCATGTATATAACGTGGACACTACACTTACGTGAACCAAAATTGCATTAAAAAAATATAGGTTTAGTTAAAGCTATAGTTGAGCTATAATATAGTTAGTTATTATACTTACGGAGCTATTACCGTCGAACTTAACTTGCGTTAACAGCATTTGTAGACAATTAGGTGCCTGCATGATTCCATCGCCACCTAAATAGGTCGTGTTAAACTGTGTTTAAATTTTACCCGTTAATACTTCTACATATAGAACAAAGGTCCTTTTATTTGATAAATTACTGATTAAATTACCAAATAAACAGATCTGCTTCCTGCACTTGATACACTATCTACTTATTTAAAAAATAACGATTTGCAAGACAGCAACTCAGAATTTATTAGGAAAGAAAAAAAGAACCGGCAATACGTTTTTGTGCAGTAACATCTTGTTTCGTACCAATAAAACTGATTATGATGGACTTTATTTTAAAAAATTATCATTATATAAGGAAAATTACAACAATTAACCTTACGTTACAATATAAGAAATATTATTTATTACTCCTATATGTTATTGGAATGTAAGAACGCATATTGCACATATATGCATTGCACCTAACGAACAATATTATAATTACATATATATGATTATTTCTTTTTTGATATCGGTTTAATACTTAATCTCCGACAAAAGCAATATAAAGTCGAGAGTGGTACGTTAAAATGACGTGACGCTTCTCTATACCCCATAACGTTATCTTTAACATACTCTATTGCTTGCTTCATTGCTGTTTCATGGTAAGAACCTTTTCTGTATTTATACGATCTATCTGAAAAAGAAAATGATCGTTAGCAATAAGGTTATTTATTTCTAAGATACTTCAGTGAAGTGGGAGTGGTTTTACATTTTCAATAACAGGTACAGTCAGGAGCACGGAATTCCAGACATAAATAATTGGCTACTGTAAATATGTTTTTCATATATTGCTTGACATTTAAAAATATGTAAAATACCCGTTTACAATAGCAAAAATATTTTGACAAAACAGCTATACTAATTGTCTGGAATTCTATGCTCCCGATTGTACTATTGATTTCATAACGATCTGGGACAGTAAAACTGACATAAAGTTGTTTTTTTTAATAGTGTAAATATGACTTTATTTGTAAAATGTTTGAAAATGTCAATGCGATAAGTCAAAATTGTATTAGTGACTTCAGTATAATTTACAATAGGAAATGCATATTATCGCATTAACATTTTCAATTATTTGTCAAATAAAGTCACATTTACACTATTAAAAAACTACTTCATGTCAGTTAATTTTACTGTCCCAGATCATTATGAAATCAATAGTACATACTCGATGTTTACAATAATAGATGCCATGAACGCATTTTCTTTTTATATCACAGTTCTGAAAGTATAACTGCCAACTCCTAATGTAGCTTTCTACTCCAACCTTCTTGTAAACTTTTGTTCGCTATATGTGGCATTAGAATCACGGCCTTTCGTAAGTTATGATTTAATTTTTACAGCCCCCGGAAGCAAATCCTTTTCATACTCCAAACGGATGTATATTTGTGTATTCAGAAAGAAGATTCAATTTTGACATTTTCTTTCTATATTCGCTTGATCGGCTGGGCAGTGTGATATATTTGAGGTATCAAATGATCAGATAATTTATAAATATAAATCTGGTATATACTCAGCAACACTGTCGATTAGTAGTACCTAATCACAAAAAATCAGTCTTACTTGTGTGTACTATATTTGCTGGTAACATTTATCATTTGTTATCTTAATATTAATATGCTATTAATCCTTGAGTTCTTCACACATAGCATCCCACTGAAAAACTCTATTATGCCGTACCTGCTAAATGGTTCTGTTGCAAAGAAAGGGCTTGAAAGCGATTACCACTTTCTATATATGATTTTTCCGAGACGTACACGTAAAATAAACCTTGTACATATTTTTGTCGTGCATAAAATTCAATTAATCAAAACGTCAGTAACATTATTAGACAATAACCATAACATCAAACCTACAGTTAATATAAAAGATATGAATGTCAACTATCTAGTGTGTGCAGCTTTTTAAGCTGCATTGCTAGTCAACGCAAGAGACAAGATATAGTACACTATACCTATATGTTTAAGATTATTACGAGGAAACCTGTACTTATCTACCCTAAAAGTAAAAGGATCTAGTAAATCTACAAGTGAGTATACATAATGAAATTTATTTACAGTATACGATCTAGGATATAAAATTTCCGAAATAAAAAGTTGAAATGTACGAAATAACACAGTTTACAAAATAATACTGAAATAATTAATAAGTGTCATATTTAAATAGTTATTTTGAGAAATTAATGTTTCAGTTTTATCTATCATCTAAATAAATACGTATATACAATCACTTGGCGAAGCATTTCAGTACAATCCTTAAACTAACGAATTATAAATCAGAAGTTGATCCAAAGAACATTCTATATGCATACGCAATAAACACATTCCTGATTGTGACTGCGTTATAAATGTATTAATTGTTTTATGCCATAACACCTAACTACTGCAAAATAAGTCGGCCAAACAAGATTTTGCCCCACTAAAACTCGAGATGCCTAAGAAATAAGGGTTTCAAAATGGGCGCTTTTTGACAAATACATGAATAAAGAATAAATTATTACGGAACAATTTGAAGTATGTTGTTAAGCATAGGAGCTTGTTAATATGGGGCTTCTCGAGAGAGTATATAATATATTTCAAATTACGTAATAAAAATAATGTAATATCCGTTATAGTTTCAAAGATATTTACAAAAATGATAAAATAGTGCAAATTCTTAAAGAACTACGGCCAAACGTGAATACGAATATCTTGTCGAAGAGAGGCTAATGATGTTGTTTGAATTGTTGTTATTCCATTGTTTTTGTTTCCTCAAACATTTCTAAAATATTACATTCTCTTAATACTTACATCTGCTTATTCGCAAAAGCATTTCGTAGCCTTGCAAGTATCTTGTAACTCCAATTGCATTGCAGTTTATTTGTACTATGCAATAAAATCAGCAATCAATAACGTTAAAAATTGAGACAACTTTTACAAATATCAAAATTTTACATTTTTAGGTTATAAACAAAAATGAAAACTGAGAAACAGACATATTTCGGTTTCTGTTGATCCTTACAACTAATTGACGAATTATACAAAAACGTATATTGGTTAAGAATTATTTTATAAACAAGTCTTTGAAACATATAATACATAATAGGAATCAGTTCAACAGTATGTACAACACAATTGCTGAAGCACAAATCGTTCTTAAGCAAACAATGTAATTAATGGGTAGCACAGGTTGCATGTTACAACAAGTAATTACATTATTTGCGTCAAATTAATTAATAAAAAACAAATACATAGATACAGGAAAGCGACAAGCTTAGAAGGAAAGATATAAACCTAATTAGAAGATACGTATGTACTTGCAGAGGTACATTCTACACAATTTCGTAAAAGGGATTGACAGTTAATGTCTTATATACAACGTAAGTTATCTACAGTTATTGTAAATAAATCATTTTTGTGTGCATGAAACTCCTCAACTAAAAAAAAACTGTAACTTCATGAGATAGTTTCACCCTCTTATCTATTATAAAGACAACTATAAAGATATGTAGTGCCCTTTAATGAAATAAATACATCACTATAAAACAAACCGTTTACTTAATACGTGTCTCACAGTTATGTAGTGTAATATTAAATAAATCAGACTACATAAACGATAATATATACATATGTATGTACAGTTTGTGTATTAAGTATGTAATGTCTTTACCTTTGAAGACTATATTAATCTTTCTTCCGTTCACGCCGATTCGGTCGTTTTCGTTCGGTTGAGATACTTTGAATACCCAACTATACATCTCAAGCTTCAAAGGGTCATTACTTAATACACAAACTGTACATATACAGGGTACTTCAGCGAGACCGTTCGTTAGAAGTTTATGAGGTTCTGGCCAAAATATAAATTTGAAAATTAAGAATTATATATAGTCGTTAGTAAACAAGGAAGGGAATCCCTTGAGGACGACACGAGGCCGGGCAGGAGCATTGAGGTAACCACGCCAGCACTTATCCAAAAAGTTGAAAAAATTGTACGCGAAGATGCTCGACTAAAGAAGAAACAACTCGCAGAAATGGTTGGAGTATCCGATACAACAATTTTTAAAATCCTACACGATCATCTCGGCATGTCTAAGGTCAGCGCAAGATGGGTGCCGAGAATGCTCAGGCCTGCCCGCCGCAAAAACAACAGCGCTTAGAGTGTTCGCGTGCATTTTTGGACCTCTGTAATGAAGACAAGGATGGTGTATTGAGTCTAATTGTTACTGGAGACGAAACTTGGGTTCATCATTATGAACCTGAGTCCAAACAAGACTCCATGCAGTGCCATAAAAAGGGCACAGCACCTCCCAAGAAATTTAAAGTGTCACAATCAGCTGGCAAACTCATGGCAACGGTATTTTGGGACTCGGAAGGAATATTGTTGATTGATTATAAAGATGAAGGTGTTTCTATAACCGGAGAATATTACGCTTCAATATTAGAGCGACTAAAAGAAGCCATTAAAGAGAAAAGACGGAAAATTGACGAAAGGTGTGCTGCTTTTGCACGACAACGCGCCCGTCCACAAGAGCCGCGTTGCGTTAGCTGCCCTGCATAAGGTGGGCTTCGAAATTGTGAATCACCCACTCTACAGCCCAGACCTGGCCCCGAGTGATTATTACCTGTTTCCGAAAATGAAAAAAGAGCTGCGGGGTAAAAAATTTACTGCCGATGATGAAGTCAAGGAGGCAGTTTCGGCCTATTTTGCAGAGAAAGAGAAATCATTTTTTTATGAGGGTATAAATAAATTAATTGAAAGATGTGAAAAATGTAATGTAAATGTAAATAATAATTTGGTTTTTTATTTCCACCCCTTATCCCCCATTCCGCGAATATAAAAACGCTCCCTCGTAAGTTGTATTTTTGCATGCATATTGTATGCCATTATCTGCTAGAACACAGAAGCATCTTTATTGATAATCCTACGTTGACCGTTAGGTTAGTATCCAAGTTTTTTTTTAATGCAGTACGACTATGTTCACCCTGTAACCGTTAGTCTACTCTCCACCATCCAAACTACCCAGTAGCTGCTTCAGTTAAGTGGTAGTAATTTAAATAGTAATTTTAAATATAATAATATAAGACTGCGTACATCGCATTTTTTAGAAATATAAAGAAGAAAGTTGGCAATAGTAGATACATTTTCACTTCTTACTTACTTACTTCAACATTCTAAAGATAATATATTTAGCATTTTTTTCCCTGATACATTTATGCTGTAGTCACTAACGTATTCTTATCATTAATTGGGGTGTTAATAATTTGGAAAATAATAAACGCAAAATACTGCTTAGAGTATCGCGTCCTAAATAACGAAATGCCAAGAAATACTAACATCTGTCAAAGAAACAAAGTAGAAAGTGATAGAAATTAATAAATGCATCTTTGTATATAGCGAAATCTCACGAGATATTATGTGAAAAAGAAAATGCAAAATACACGTTCTGCAGCTAATGTGAGCAGGCACTATAAGCCGACTCTGTGCTAAATGAGACTAGTGTTCTTAGTTTTGCAAAATACATGTAACATTATTAAATTGATCGGATATACATGTGTTAATGCCCTTCTTAAGGTTTCCGATAAACACCACCACACCAAATGATCAATCAATTACTTCGTCTCAATAAACGGCAAAACATTTAAGCCGCAATTGTGTGCAATTAAAAGATAAATAATGTTTCTCCGTTTCACTTTAATTATGTTATTAAACTTTTATTACGTTGTCCTGCTGTAAATGACCTATTTTGCGTTTTTAGGCCATATTTGAACTAAAAACAAGAAAGTTCTTCTTAATGCATATCTTTCTAGCCTTTGAAATAAGTTTGTGCTTGTTAAATGTTTGGCATGTTTCACGAATTCTTCAGCGTAAAGCAGGACGGAAAAGTGAAAAGAATACATAGAAGAGACACAAGTTTAAACGTTTGTGGGAGCAGCAAGCTGAAGCAGAGCAACATCCTTTTCTGCAGAGGAACTCAGCAGAAGAACGATTAAATAGAAAATGTGAGGTGTGATGCAATACTGTGATTCTGAAAGCAGTTGGTGAAGATTACGTCACACCTAGGCTTTAAGATTTGTGAGAAAACTTATTCACTTTACATGGAAACAAACGTGTCAAGCAAAACTTAAATGCGTGAGGTGAGGCAGTGAGATTTTGTGAACAATAAAACGGAATCACACAAGTTGGAGTAGAGGATAATGTAGCGCAGTACCTGCACGTAACGACATCGGGGACGACACTTCTTAATTTCACAATTTCTGGAAACAGTCTGGAAAATGGTGTTTGTATAACAGTTGCCAGCTGGACATAAAGCAAAAAGTAATACAAGTCGTTCGAGTTCGCAGTTTATTCTTAATGAGGTTATGTTTGAGTGAATGTAATGGTTTAATTTAAAATATTTTCTTTCATCGTGGAATTCCTTAATTAAAACAAATTCTCCATGACTTATTGTTAGTCTTTTTCCGAGTTTGCACTTGCTTGCTTCTTGTGGTGGACTAATAACGCTAAGCATTATGAACTGCGGATAAAACAGAATATATGTATACTACCTAAAATAGAGGGTTATATATTAAAACAATTTATTCCAGTGCTTTCGTTCTAGATTCAGAAAACAATCTAGAGAGACTAATTGATCATCTTAATCAAACAGTATTTTGCTGTTTGATATATGGTCTAAATATGGTCATTACTACAGATAAAACCAAATGGCCGCAAACATCTAAAAAGCTAACAAGATGCAAATTAGAAATATATCGGAAAACTGTCGAACTGTAAATCACTTTAAATATGAAATAACAAGTTTTGGAAATTTACTCAGCGAAACGAGAAATGTATTTTGCTACAATAATTTGCTTAAAAAATATATTTGTCTCGAGGAATTCAGATACATGTAATATAGTTATCCTTGATTTCAGTGCAACTTCAATATTAGTGCGCTTTTTTGAAATTTATATATAAGGTAAATGTCCTAATAATCGTCATAGTCCCAGTTATCGTCAGCGTACCAAGATTTCTTGAAAAATTAAGTATATAAGATACATACACAAAGTTAGTCTGTTTTAATCAATTTAGCGACATCTAAAACTCCTAGTAAAGTATGATTTAAAATCGGTAGATCGTTTAAATTTAGTTTAGGGTCTTAAATGTGTCAGTGTCTTAACCGAATTGGTGTTACAACTATTGTTAAGAGAATTGTTAAGGTAAGTCAGAATCTTTGTACATCTGTTAGTTCTCCTTGAGAAATTACTTCAATAAATATGTGTTTAAATTTCTACTACATGATAAACAGAGGTATGTACAAGTGCTTGACGACAAATGGGTCAAGTCTTATTTTTGCATGACGGATATTGGTAGTACATAGGAATAATAAAAATGAGTTGCAAAGTAAATGCTTAACACTGAACTAATGCATTTTTGAGTGAAAGACTTCGTAAAGGACTTAATTAACTTATTATTAAAATCATTCATTTAATTAAATTAACAGAAATATCGTTTCGATTAAATTTATTGCCGCGAGAATGGTCATGACGAAAACTGAGACAATTACCTTACATCCGGGCAATTAAATATTTATCATAGTTTTGAAAGTAGTCACGTAAATTGCTAAGGCTCTAGATCCAGTCAAAGAATTTTAGCGTTTTCAGGGGTTTCGTAGAAAACTGATTACAAAGCGACTATTCCATATATTTGAATGCAGTTTTCGCCAATTCTTTCCTAAAAAATAATACTATGCTTCTATAGAGCCACGTTTTTTAAATTAAATTTGTTTACAATAATATAGACTTTTAAAAATTCACTATTTTTAGTGCCTTGTTTACAAACAATATTTGACTTGAAATATAGCACTATAAAAGCATAGATTAACATTTCAGTTATAAAACAAATCTAAAATAATAGCCCTATCTATAAAAATAAACTCATAATCATATTTCTGCCGAACCCTTACATCGCAAATTTTGTAGCTTTTTCTCGCCATAAGCCGGCGACACCTTAAGCAAATTTACAAAGATAATGTGGAAAGCATGGTGGACCACATTCAAATATATGTTACTTAATTAGTTTGTAGTTTATTTACTATGAAACTCTTGAAAATGCTCAAATTCGTGGACTGAATCTACACACATAGAAGTGTTTACTTGATTCAAGAATGTACATTTTCTTGAACATATTAACTGCATGGAAGTAAGTATTTATTTGATATTAGAATATATATTAAATAGAAATATTTACGATGATTTGTCTGCAGTAAAAGATAATCTTGAAATTGCATTATAATCAAGCAAATCTTTTCTGAAATCAAGTAAATATTTTCTAAAATCAAGTAATAAATTTTCTTAAATATTATAAGCGCTTATAGCGCATGCGCATATAACCAGACATTTGCGTGTTCTAAACAGTGGCATTTGCGTTAAACGTATATTTACTTGGGCTAAGAATGTATTTACTTAACTTTCCAAAAATTTGTGATTTTTCATTGAAGTAAATATTTTCTTGCGTATATACGAACGTGCCGTTTACTTGACTGAAGAAACACTTACTTGAATCAAGAAAGTACTTCTATGTGTGTAGAGCCTTAAGTGTGGCACTACGTTTATGGGACTCTACTCTCAAAAAACGGATGATTGGTCACCTAAAGAAATACAGTTTCATTGCTCTCTACATTTTCGCGCGTGAAACGACAAAGCGAAAGATTAGTGGCAAGAGTAGAGTAGCGATTCCCACAAGATGTTGAAATCTCGATTCTAGCAGTACAAATGATAAGCTTTGACTGTAGTTTCTTCCTTCTGTCGTTACTCTACTTCGCCGCTAGTTTCACTGTGAACGTAAGCTTACTTATGTTTTGTTGTCAGTGAAGACTTTTCCAATTACATTTCACGGATTGTGTTGCATTCGGGAATTGGTAACCTCGCGGTCGGTTGAGCAAAAAATCATTTAAACAAATAAATTAAAGATGTACCTCATAGTTTTCTTTCTGATAGATAAAGAGGACGAAACTATTGAATATAAAACATAACAAATTTAAGTAAATTTTTATACCGCGTAAACCTACCAATTGCAGGGAAGATATGCTTTCAAAATTGGAAAGTATAATTAAAACAATTGTCGCAATAGTGTACATTAATGATTTAATTAAATAAAATACCAAAAGAATATTGGCTTCTTTAAACTGTTTGTTCTACATAGATGTGCAACTTATAACTAAAAACACTTAAGCGTACTTAAATTACCGGAATGCAAACAAGATACATATAAAACTATTTACATTTCTTGTAATCTAACTTTATGCTTATTCATTAGATGTCCTTTTAGTTCTGACTTATAAAAAAATCTTCCATTACACAATGGACAATAAATTTTCTTTTCTTTGCCGCATTCAATCCTCACGTGGCGGCTTAAGTTAGATTTCATAGTATAACTTTTCTCACAGCTTGGGCATTTAAAACGTCGCAGAATAACCGGTTTCCGTCCTGAAACAAATTTATTAGTCAGAATAAAACGAAAGAAATTTCAGATATTTATTAAAACAAATATTATATGGTTACAACAAACTACTAAATAGATTAACACAAATTTCTTCAACAAAGTTTTGGTTTATCACTTCACTAACAAAAAGTTGGCCACAGTAACATCAGTTACGAACTTACTACCAACATGGAGTAAATAAAAAGTATTTGGTTTTTCAATTTGTTGCAGTATTACTAACAAACTTAAAATTAGTGTTGTTTACATAATATACTTATATGCACGGCACTTGGGGTCTTGTTATATACGTATGTAAAGCTACTAGTTAGTCTTACTGTTTCAATTGTCTATGCAATCCCTTAATTATTTCGTATGTACTTCCCTGTGTTGCATGCAAACTTAATATATAAATGCCAATAACTTGCATAAGTTATACTGAAAAAAGTGTGTAAGAATTTTTACTGTTACTATACTAATTCTAAATAGAATTTGCAAAAGATGGAGATAATTACAAATTGTAAGAGACTTTATCTTTTCTGTAACTGGAGCGGATTAGTTAAATTAGTTTGCCTGTAGTCAAAACAATAACTTTGAAAGAATAGTCGACATATTCATAAAACTGTAAAATACGGCCAATAATCGCACTGTTGTTAAAAATTGTGACAATGTTTCAGAAGGATGTTAGAACAGTTTTACTATATTATATGTGCAACCAAACAATAGATTAATGAGGAGCATCAAAACAGAATGCAGCATTTATTGCGAGAAGTTGCGTATGAACTTTTCCTATTATATATAAGTCGATTGCTAGTCCTACTAGCCGAAGCTCCTCTTCTTCTCCCCATAAAAAGCCCTAGCATCTTCGATGATCCTCCACCAGTAGTCAAACTTTTTTCTTAAGTTTGTGTATATGTAATGATTGATAATCTCTCGGGTTATCTCATATGATGACTCTAGCGTTATACGAGTTATATTGAAAGCATTTCTAGCTAATTTGCTGTTTCTTTTGGTTTCCTTCTATAGTTGAATGCATCGGAGAATAGACCATTGTTACAGTGTTTTCCACAGATAAGTCTTGCAGTACGTTGGGACACTCAAGAAGTGATAAAGAGCTGGTTTGTTGCCTGTCACTATGACAAACGTCGTACTATTAGATTCATAAAGTTACCGTTACCTTCTCCTTTCCCACACCCACGAGAAGCTTTCCGTCCCTAGCATAGTTGATATAGCGAGTTACTGTAACCGTTTGGTATCCCTTACCCACTTTTTGCGCCTGAAGCAAAAAGTTGCAAGCCACATTAGTGGTGAAATGTCCAGTTAGTGAATTTTGTATTTTTTCCCTTCTATTTTACCTTATTTTGAATTTATTTTATTGTAGTATTATATTATCACACCAGTATGACGCGGTCAAAAAGCTCTAACTATTTCCGGAGAGTCCCCAATTTCAGTTTAAACGTTCTTCTACAAGTCTATAACGGTCTAATAGCTCCAGTCAATAGCGTTTTCCCGATATTTCACGTCCGACGTTACCGTTAGTTTTTCTCCAAACAGATACTAGGGTTAGGCATAACGTACTCGACTTGTGTCATGATTTATCTTTTTTCCGTGCGAACCTTTATAAAATACAAAAAAAAATGGGTATACATAAAAATAAAGTGCAAATTCGCATATGTTGTTGTGAGAGACAGTATAATAGTAGAATAAAAATGAATAAAGATATCCTTGCCTTTCCTAAAAAGATTTAGTACTATCCATATTGAACCACATCAAGATCAATGAATTTATTATATTTTATTATATAATGAATGTAAACCTCAAACAGAGTACATAAACTTTCAATTGCATTTTATAGGTATTAAAACGAACTTGTGCGCTATTTAGTAATAATTAGGAAAGTAAGCAATTATAGATTAGTGATCATTGTTTTATTATTGCTATTACATATTCACAGATAAATTTGTATAAAGCTCTACACAATACACATTTCAGCATTTCTTTAATAATACTCATCCTGTGAACTATGAAATTCTAAAGTAGATTGAACGTCAGATAAATTATGTCTCCGTTGACAATGTTTCAGTAGATCATTTCTGTAGAAAAACATTCGATGGCACTTTACACACCGTAGGGACGGCTTCTTACCGCATTCCCATCGTAAATGTCTGTTTAATGTACCTTTTCTAAGGTAAACTTTAAAACACTGTCGGCATGTGTGTATTTCTGACTGTCCTAAAAAATGAAGATATTAGATCATGAGTCACAGTGCACTATATATATAATTCAGAAAAGGCGACTTTTAACCGTGAATTACAGGAATCTAGCCGCTACAGAGTAAAAATAAATTGAGTACAATCTTATATTTTTTTCTTTTTTTTTTATATTTAATAAGATCATTAATAGCTATAATTTTTAACATATTACTGTGTATCAACAAACTAAAAAGAATCATGAATAGAATTATCAACGTAAAATGTTTGCTGTTACTTTTTACTTCTTATACCGTAACGTTAATATATGTATATTTTGTATAATATGCTGCATCTTCAGGTCTATTTTCAAATATGATAAAGGCAGTTTTTATGACATTTGTAATTATATGCAAGAAAATCTAAAACATATTTGCGTTCTTTACTTATATCTAAATAAAATTCACTACATGCTTCAATTACATATGACCCCTTTAGTAATTTGAATTACTTCAAGGAAATAGAAACTGAATTGAGAACACATTACTACACAAACATATGTATACAGTGCGGTTCGAAGGTTCTGGTAATGTGCAGGCTACCTACACCACAAAAATGTACAAATTCGAATTCCTAAATCCTACCTATTTTTTTTCGAATAAACACATATAATGGCTTTGTGATGCAGGTGGTCTGCATATGTATTATCCGTGGAATAAAAGCTGTAAGTTTGTTTCCTGATAGAACCTTATATACGATATTTGCAAATATTGACGGCTGTAGAAAAGTACATTATATTATACCCGGAAACATATTTGTTTGTAATTTGTGGCATAATATCTTCTACAATTTTTAATGGTTAGTTTAGCAACCGCTAAATATTAAATAACCCCGCACGTGACGACATCCACGAGTTACTGTCAGAATTATTGTGATTATACTCTATACTACTACTATTATATAGTGCTAGTCCATTTAATCCCAGATTTGTTTCAACTTGTACGTTAGTAAAACAGGAATTAATTAAGAGTCCATTTATTTCGTAAACAAACTAATTTTTAATACATTCCTGTACTTACAGATCATAATATAGATTTATTATCTAGTGTTAGTGTGTGTATGTATCTTTATAAATGTAAGTGGTACCATATGTTAGTTTATTGTGAAATTTCATCAGCCAAATGAAGTAACTCACTTATTCAATACTTTCGTCTGTTTTTAATAGATTAATACCTATGAGTTTTTATTTGAGTTTTATTGGCAAAATTGGGAACTGTGTAATTGTTTTTCAAAATTTTAGGAAAGGCTTTTGCGACAATAAACTATTATCACAATATCACTGCAGAGCACTTTTACTTTTGACTATAATGTTCATTTACAGAACTAGCCATGAACCTATATGGCTGATAGGGGCATATTCTTACAAACATTATACGTATAAGGTTTCAACTGAAGTGATACGTTTTCCGAATAAGAATGATAATACTAATATCTTCAATGTTCGAAATCCATTCCAAATTTCAAATTAATCGTAAATTAGAGACCGCGACAAATATGTGCCGTCGTTTCGTGAATTTTATCCTACCGTTGAAGTTGACATTTAGCTTAAAACAAATTAAGAAATAATATCCCAGCAGCAGAATTCGTAGCTCATATGTTCTTGTCTGTATGTATCCAAAAAAGTAACAATATTAAATACGATTGGCATGAAAATGAAACATACTATGGATTGTTTGCATGGAAGACAACACTACCACGACCTTTCAAGGTAGTTTTACGATTAATTACAAACTAATGATTACTAACTAATATTTATATTTATAATTTTAATTTTTTAAAATCTACATATATTGCTATCTACCTATTGTAAGTGCGGCTGTTACATCTATACAAAAAACGCCTATACATAGTAACGTGTTGCTGACCGTTGTTATTTCTCGTTACAAGATAATGACTGCATTTGTCGAAGTAGTAGTTTGGTTGGCATGTGACCAACGCATTTTCACGTATTTTTTTCACTAAATAACTTACTTCTTTTTGATTGAGTCTGCTCCTGATTCCTACTTCTCCGCATTCTCATGTTTACCGTTTATTTGGTATCAATCGTAAGTGCTTTAGGTTAAAGAGTTTAGCAGTAGCTAGTTTCCCTGTTTGCTTCTGGTTCGTAAAATTTCTCTTCCAGCGCTCAGAGAGCTTCTGCTGCGCTATGGCTGGACCTTCAGGTCCTTTAGCCTTTTACTATCTTGGCTTACGTCTGACAACAGAATTCTCAATCTGTGTAGCTAGGGTCCAATCATGGTAACCACTAAGCACCACTGAGCGTTGCTTATGAACCAGGGAGCTACAAGAATGGTTTGCAGCATCCTCTTCTCAAGAACGTCGGGCCTCTTAATTTGAGATTTCGCGGCGGTGGACCAGGTCAGCCGTCACCGTGTAGATTACAGGTTTTAAAAGTAGACTCAAAGAACTTTTTGCGGAAATCAGGGGAGCCGGAGCCCATCGCGGCCTGAAGAATCGGGACGTAGCCATCGAGAAATGATTTCGAAAAGTAAGCTTCGTGTCGAGGACTAACCCCAGATATTGTAGTTGTGGGCTCCAAAGGAGCCTCTGTCCCTCTATAGTGATAAAGGAGGGAGGATGGTTGCATTTTCTTGAGAAACGCACGGCCATATCACAATTATTTCTGTTTTAAACTCATGTGTTTTCTGTTTTGATGGTCCTTTGGCACTGGACATTATTTTGTTTTTTATTATATTATTAGTATCGGATTATTTGTTTTTTTGTTTGTATAATATAATTAGGATGATTAATGCGTTATTTGTTTATATAATGGTATATGTAATGTAGGATTCGTGTAATTAGGATTTTCTGTATGAATCTTATAAATAAATAAATAAATAAACAATTTAAGCGATGCAATAAAACACGAATAAAAAAGTCAGACACTCACATAACTTTCATATCTACCAACAATAGACATTTATTCACAAATTTAAAAACACCGATTAAACAAGATAATCAAAGTAATGTCGTTTATAAATTAGATTGCAAAGATTGTAACAAATGTTATATCGCACAAAGCAAGCAATATTTAAAGAAACGAATTTATAATCTCCAATACACTGTTACACATAACGTCACCGCTGAAACTGCTTTATCTAAGCACTCTAAAGATAGACGACATAATTTTGATTTTCAAAACTCTAAAATTAAAAAAAAAATAAAAAAATAATTATAAGAAAAGATTAATTTACGAAATGATTTACATTAAAAAAGATGAAAACGCGGTAAATTTTAGAACTGATATCGATAATTTAAGTGTTATTTATAATAATTTAATTCACGCCTGAATTTTATTAATTTTAAGCTCTTGACTAGGTTTTTTTGCCACGTTTTTCCCTAATCCTTGAACAGAATTGTTAGAGCTTGACAAAAAATAGATTGATATACGAAAAATTCAAATAATTTTAATTTTTATAGTTGTATTAAACCAATATATCCTTCATTATTATTTAAGAATGTAATTAAAATTCGATATTATTATTCTTTGTCCATTCTTTCGTCCATCCAACGTTTGATATAATTGTTATTACTATATTGGGATTTTTCAGATATTTATGCCAGATGCCCCAAGTTATACATTTTTTATTGTATATTATGATATATTAAGTATTGTTAAAGTTTAAGCTAACTAGAAGGAAAGTAGAAACAGGGTAATAGTAATTACTACAGAAGTAGTAATACTCACCACTAAAATCACACAATCACTTTAAATATGTTTATTTTGTAAAAAAATAAAAGAATGCAATTTACAGCCTATAGGTATAGACAATAACACTATTCCTATAAAAAATACAAACACTTCTAGTAATAAGTGACTCACCATGAAATTATTAGTACTTTTTAAACACGCAGATCCATATATGTATGTATGTATATCTATATATACAGATGTCTCAGCGAGACTCTTCCTTAGAAGTTTATGGGGTTCTAACCGAAATATAAATTTGAAAGTTTCGATTTACATATATACATATAATCAATGGTGTTCTATTCAATTAAAATATTGTTAGATTTCTAGGGCTTTAGGTTATACCGTAAGTCGCCATCTACTTTGCTATTTTCATTGAACACCCTATACATTTTTACATATTTTGATTTACTTACTTTTGAGCTTTATAAATACCTTTACTTTTTGCAATTTGATTCAGGAATTTTGTAGTTAGTCGATGTTTTCTAAAAAAAATTGCTATAGGAGATCAGTTTAGGATTGATGATATGCTTAAATAACATGTGATGCTGTATACATTGTGTGGCTACTTTAGTATGCCCATAGTATGAACCATAACTTAATTTTTTCAAATGGCACCCCCATATTTTAACTTAGTTGTCCTACATGTCTCCTCACATGTCCTACACTTGAAATTGATAGTTTAAGAGATAATTAGGTTTCTTTTAAATGCACACGTAACTCGTCGATACTTATCCAATGTGCGTGCAATAAGCGTTTTCTAAGATTTATCGTCTACGTCACACTTCGTCGTTTTATGCTTATGAGTTAATAATTAGTTGTTAAGTTCCAGTAGGTAAACTAAGCGACCACGAGCGCAGTCATTCGACGTGGACACGCTGTATAAGCTGTAGTTTTGACAGCTAAAACCTGTCAAACTGTCATAATTATGACAATTTGCTGGTGTTACACAGGTTGTTAACTGTCATAATTATGACAGTTTGACAGGTTTTAGCTGTCAAAACTACAGCTTATACAGCGTGTCCACGTCGAATGACTGCGCTCGTGGTCGCTTAGTTTACCTACTTGTCTGTGAGATTTCTAAGAATGCTGATCTTGCGAATGCATTATTCCCTGATGTTTACACAGGTGCTTAAGAATGCTGATTTGGCGATTTCATCCCAGCGGATGTCTGTGAGATTTTTAAGAACGCTGCGATTCCCTGGACACCTGCTCTGTCAATTACGTCACCAGGGGGCCTTCTCCTCGGGGGCGCCATCTATTATCTAAAGGAGGTCAGCAGCGCCATCTCGCGGACAATGGACACACCTCTAGTGCGTGCATTATACAGCGTGTCCACGGGCGAGTGATAAGTCATCGGGGGGTCGTATATAGTGCCTGATTTATACAGCGTGTCCACGTCGAGTGACTGCGCTCGTGGTCGCTTAGTTTACCTACTAGTGCCGTTACATTATTACTATAAAGAGTTAAAATGGATAACAATAACAAAAACAATGTTTGCACAAATCAAAAAATTCTTTATTTATTTATTTTTTTAATGCATGTTAGAAACTAGAAAGAAATTGAAGAAATATTTGTTCAAAGTGGTGGCCGTTCAAGCAGAACTAGCTACTATAATTTCTCTCTAGTTTTTTAAATTCATTAAAAAAAATAAATTAATATCTTCTTGATTTGTGTAAACTTTGTTTTCGTTATTGTTATCCATTTTAACTCCTTATAGCAACAATGTAAAGCACTTAATGGCTAATTATTAACTCACAAGCATCAAACGACGTCACGTTAGCCTTTGACAATAAATCTTTGATAATGCCTATTTTCCATGGCACAGTGGATAAGTACCGATAAGTTGTAATCTCCTAAACTCTGAATTTCAAGTACTTATAGGACATGTCGGCTATAAAAGATGTAAAATTAGATGCCAAATACAACTAAGTAATAAAATATAGGAGTGCCATTTGAAAAAATTAAGTTATGATTCTTCAAAATTTCGCAAAGTGAATGTGTCCCAGTAAAATAACCACACAATGTAGACAGCCGTTCTTGGCGCCAAAATATGCTTCAACATGTTCTTTAAGCATATGATGCAACCTAAATTGATATCCAAAATATCGAGTGTACTCTGATTTTTTGAATAAATGTATGGCAGACATTTATTTAATTTTTTTAGAAAATATAGAATAACTACGCAACTAATACTACTACAAAACTCACGAATCAAATTGCGAACACTAAAGGTATTTATAAAGCTTAAAAATAAGTAAATCAAAACATGTAAAAATATACGGATTGTTCAATTAAAAATAGCAACGTAGATGGCGACTAGCTAGAAATCTGACAATATTTTAATTGAAGAGAATACAATCGATTATATATGTATGTATAATTCCGAATTTTCAAATTTATATTTTGGTCAGAACACCGTAAACTTCTAATCAACGGTCTCGCTTAGACATCCTGTATACATAGATGAATGTACGGAGTTCCCTGCCTACCAGCTGCAGAAGGCTATTTTACTGCTAATATACTGTAAAAATTAAATCTTATTTTTCTACTGCAGTATATACTTGATGCGGGGTAAAACCGATCTTTTTTTTTGCTTATTTAACATTTTGTAGTGGAGAAACAAACTAGTTTATGTGATAGAAGTAAAAGGATTTACTTCTAAACAGAGACCTGTTTTTATCTGTGTAATGCGGAACCTGCTTTGTAAAGAACTAATAAATTTAGTTTGATAGCTGCACTATACCGATGCAGCAGTATTTCAATACTGAGATTTGATATTTAGATATAGTTTATAACCTTAATAGTTTTCTTATATTTTATTTTCCTGAAGTTGTACTTATAGGTGAATAGAAACGATTTTTAAGAATCTATCAATTTATTTTGGAACGCAATAATTATGTTTCTATCAGTTTCTTCAGTAGTACCAAAACCAATTAATTAAATTAAGCTTTCGATTTCGCTTCTTTACTTATGTTTTCCTCTAGTCCTTGAACAGAATTGAGCTAATTCCAAGAAAATCGCTTTAATAGATGTTTATATTCGCAATTATTGTAGTATAGAAAAGACGATTACAAAGAACTTTTATATGCATTACTGCTTTGATGCAAATTTGTGTATTAACATATCAGTGTTCTTGGAGATCGGTCGTGTGTCACCCACATGGAAATTAAGCAAAGTGTGTAAGAATAGAAAGTGATTTCTTTAATTGTTATTTGTGCATAATAATGTCAAAAAACGCGAGAATTAAGTGTTATAGAAAGAAGTCAAATCGTACTTTTAAGTAAGGAAGGGTATTCCCAAGTCGCAATCGCAAAAAGAATTAAGTGCACACGAGGGGCTGTTCAGTATATGTTAAAACATTATAATGATACAGGGACTTATGAAAATAAACCCAAAACAGGACGAAAACGACACACGAGCGTGAGAGAAGAGCGTGCTTTAGAAATAATCAAAATCATCCAAAGATTTAAGTATAGCGAGTTAT